>CM028249.1:24612111-25212111 GCA_016432835.1 Brassica nigra | reverse complement strand
ATTCATTTATTTGGTCACGATTTGAAGCTATGAGGAATGAGAAAGAATCATATGGAAAAAATGTTGAGATATGTAGTCAAAAATACACAAAGCAAACCAAAATTAGTGATCTACACACACACACTCTCTAAACCCATCATATTGTGTAGTTGGATAATGTATTCTTCCGAAATGCCCCTGCATTTTGCCGCATAAGGAGAGAGAAGGCTGACACAAAATCATGGTAGGTATTGCCTTGGATATCATAGGTGTCTAATCACTTCATAGGTGTCAAGTAAGGAGTCTCTATACCATCCATTTGAAAGAAAAAAATGCACATATCAATGGATAAAATTTTGAACATTTAATCTATATTTTGAAAAATTACTATAAATAATGCATCTGAGATAATATGTTAAATATTACATAATTCATTTAGGTCGCCAAAGTTAATAAATAAAAACAATTGCATTAAATGTAAGTATTTCAAACATTTGGTTAGAGCATTTTTAGTGCAAAAGACTCTTTTTTTTATAATCCGATTTAAAAAAAAAAATTAAAAACAACCAATCGCGGGCCGCCACGTATCAGTGGAGTATGCATACAGTACAAGAGGCAGTTTTTGCGGGAGAGGAAATAAGAGAAGTTTTTTTAAAAAAAGCGGGCTCCACCTAGGACCTACCATCCCTAAAACCCTTTTAGAGCCCCCCGATATTAATGATCTTAATGTTATAACCAATTTTAGTTATACAGACCTTAATATTCATCTATCAATTAAGACAAAACTGATAGGATCATAAACCTTGTTGTAGATGACACCCTTAAATTTAGAGTCTATAAACATATTGATAACATAATTGATACAAATATAATCAAAAAGTTAACTTATAACTTATCCGCTAACTAATATATTGAAAAGCATAACAAATTGTATCTTCTACTGAAGGCAACATATTTGATCCAAATTTAATCCCATACTTCAACATTTCTATTGCTTGGTAACTTATAAGTTAGGGACAATAACATATTACAATTTGTTAACATATTACAATCTCAAACTTGGTAACTTTAACAGATTTAATACAAATTTTATCACATGTTAAAATAGCTAATACCTTCTAACTTGTAAGTTAGGAACCATAACAGATCTGAACCTCTAAAAGGTGAGGATATAAATGACTAATGTATTAGCAAGTATGGCTTGTTTGTTGGTTTATTATACTGTAATACGAGAATTGGTAGCTAAACAATATACAGATTACTTTGGGTTCATTAATCTGATAGAAATATATTCCCCTTTGATAGCATATATATATACACAAATATACTATTCGTTAATGCACTTATTAGATTGTACATATTATTTAGTAACATTCGTAATCGGACTGTTCTCATTAGTCATCGGACCAAAACAATAGCTATCAAACCCTCTACAAAAATTTCTTTCTTGAAAATGTGGCTTTTACCGACAAAGCTAACCATGTTTTCAATGAGTCCATTGCACCTAAGGTCCATTTTTTGGCCATCAAACATGCATGGTCATCTAAGATGGACTTCACCTCAACCTGATAAAATTTGAATAGATACAAAGTGGAGGCATCTATAATTTGTATCGTAGCGGATAAGAATATAGAAATAGCCATACATGTTTGTTTACAATCTACTTTCTAAGAATTTATAGGAGTACAACCATGTTATCGTTGTATTCACCATCCACCTAGTCATCTAACCCAAAATCTATTTATATGGCTATCAAACATTCCTGGTTATCTAAGATAGACTTCAGCTTGACCTAATAAAATTTGAATAGATACGAAGTGAGTGAGGATATTTAATATTGATCGTAAAGGATAAGAAATCTTTGTAACTAATATAGAAAATAGGCATACACGTTTTCTTTACAGTATACTTTCAAGGAGCGTATAGGTTAACAACCATGTTGTCGACGAGTTCATCATCCACCTCGGCATCCAACCAATATTCTGTTTATGGAGGCGTCAAACTAGTATGGTCGTCTAAGATAGGCTTCACCTCAACCTAATAAATTTTGAATATATTCAAAGTGAGCAAGAAATAGTTAATTTTGATTGTAGATGATAATAAAACTGTTAACTTCTAATATGGACAATAGCTGTGCAAGTTTGTTTGATAGGTCTACTCTCAATAAGCATATAAAATTAACAACATTTGTTATCACATAAGTTTATTGATGAGGCGTTTGGTCATCTCTATAAAATTAGCTTTTGTCCAAAAAAAAGTGGTAACTTGTTTTGTAACAGCTAACCAAACATGTTTCAACTAAAGACAACATATTTTGAATAAATTTTAAACTATTTATCAGATAATGACAACTATTTGTAAACATTTTACCTACCACTTAACAATTAGTGGAATTCTCAGTTTGTAGCAGTTAACCAAATATTTTGGAGGTCATATTACCTAATTTGTGTTGTCAATTATTTTTGTGTGTTCTAGGCTAAGAATTAACTTGACTCGTGTTGACTCGTATTATTGCACATCTGCCAAAATATTGTTTCATCTGTCACTTTTCTATTATCAAAATTTCTTTCCAATTTGGCGATGCCAATGTTTCATTAACTCGAAAATTTTTCCTAATTTTTAGTACAACAATGATAAACACAAGTAATAGTAAGTCTACTAACATTTCAATTTGTTGGTGCACTGCGATGACATAGACAAGTCTTTGGCTTTGATTGAAGTCAGCATATGAAATGAAGCTTGATCAGTTTAAAGTGAATAAGTTGTATAGATCTCAAATAAGTTCTGAAAAATATTTTTGAGAAAATTAGATGCGGAACTGAAAGAAATTTGAATGAACTACTGTATTTATTTTCTTGATAAGTTTTTAGATTTCTAATTATCAAGAAAAAAGGAGAGAGTCTGAAAAATAATTGAGAGAAGAAAAGAAAGATGAAAAATATGTGTGTAGTTTCTAGCCTATAAGTCTTATGAGGTGGCGTTGTCTCATGTTGGCACTGTTGGGGTTTATCCTCATTTTTTGTTGTTTATTCTTTTAATTAAATGTTCTAGTTAACTACTTATGCTATGTTGTGTGGTGATCATTGGTGTTTGATTTCAGGACTTTTAGATCTTCCCTCACTGAGTATTTGTCGAAATATTCACCTTTCCTTTATTTTTAGGTGAGTTTGAGGAAGTGCATGTGTAGTGGTCTCAGTGTGGTGCTAATTTTTTCGGGTTGTTAGATTTTTATGTTATTTCAGTTTGGATTTGGTCCTTTGATTTAAGCGTTTTCTATTCGTTTAGTATGGTTTTGTAAGATTTTGAATTCGATCCTTGGAATAAAATTTGCACTGGCATTTTAAGTTTTTTTTTTATTTTTTATTTTTTTTGCGGACGAAGACAGTGTAAATACATGCAGTCTCTGTTAAATAAGAGGCGGTCATGATAAAGATGGTAGAGATGAATGTTGATACCACCATATTTGGTTCCCTATGATGTATGTATGTTATGGTTTAACCTCAGTCGTCTTGTTTCTTTGATAGCAAAACTCTAGCCTTATAGACAGACTTAACTAAAAACATTAAAGAGGAGCCTTTAATTACATTTGGTTAAGTTTTTAATTAAATTTGGTAAATTTCCAATTCTCGAGATACCCTACAATGTTTCTTTGTGTTGCAGATGTTGATCCATACATTTTCTCATTTGGTCAAGCTTTAAACTAAATTTGGTTAAGTTCTTCACTCCATTCCTTGACATAGTTGATGTAATATTCAAAGTATTTATTATTGATCATCTTTTATTGGAAATTTTTATTTATTACAGTGGGTAGTAAAAGCTCCTTATCTATGGAGCAAGTAGAAAGAGGAAACATGAAGATGATCTTGATGGGGTAAATAAAGTGGGTTGGATCTTTCATGCATCTGCGAACTTCTTCTTCTTCTCAACGGTGAGGCTGGAGAGGAGAAAATCTTGCTTCACAGGGTTCTTGGTCGCGGTGAAATTCTTATACCATTTGCCAGACTTTTTGAGGTCTCTATCAGTGACATTATTCCAGTCAACGTAACTGAGTCCGAATCTGACGGTAAATCCTTTTCCGAATTCATAATTGTCCGCAAGACACCACGCAAAGTATCCTTTCACGTTTACACCCGTCTCCCTAAAATCAGGAAAATAAATCAATGGAGTTCATACGTGTGTATATATATATATATATATATATATATAGAACAGTGGAAAGAGAGAAGCATCAACTCACTTGATTACTTTACTTAGAAAACAGAGATGACTGCAGAGATAATCAATCCTCTTGGAATCGAGCATAGCCTCCTTAAGGGTTTCATCACCAGGGGTACTTATTCCTAATTAAACAGTCATAACATGAACGACTCCACAATATTATTGTCAACTTCTTCATCCAACTTCAAAGTACATTTAACATGTAGAGATGAAATAAGAGATGAGCAGTAGAACCTACCATTCTCGGTCACATAGATTAAAGGGTCATTGTAATTGGTTTTGAAGTAGTCCATCACATAATAAATGCCTTTTGGGTAGTAATAGGAGTTTTTGGTTTCGTCACTGTTTTTCTCGAACTGAGAATGGGAAGCAAATATTAATAAGAAAAAGGGATTTTGGTTAACAAATAAATGAAAATAGGGGTGGATCATGCATATATACCAGTGGGCCAATGACATGATTACTTGCATTAATATCTGTAAACACAAGTACGGAATAATTGATGGTCACCAAATATTGTAATTAATTAAGAAAAGAAATAGGTAGATATAGATGGATACATGTGAGCGTTGCGTTTGCGTCCATCATGGCAGTGTAATTAGCCCAATCAACTTGATTAGGACTTGGCTGGACATACTGAGTGACATAATAGTTGAGACCAAGAAAATCATATGAACCCTTTACGAGGTTGGATTCTTCTGGAGAGAACGATGGAAGCCGATCACCCACAGCGTCTATCATGATTTGTGGGTATGTTCCATTTGTTAGCGGGCCCATGAACCTGGTGTACATATATATTAATTTTCTGTCAGTTCATACATACAACATATATTAATGTTTAGAATATCATTTAATTTTATAAACATATACCATCCCAAGAAGAATTCTTTCATCCTCTCTGTTGCATTTATGCTGTCTGGATCAGTGTCATTAAATGGAAGAAACCATCTAGTTATCATCACAGGTCCAATCTTACCTCCTTGATGCTGTAGTAACGCATACTTAAATTAGAATCAGATATGTTAGATTACACAAGTCACAAAATGGAGAACTCACCGAATAATTTCTCCTGTAAAGATCGACCACCGTAGCATGAGCGAGAAGCTGGTTATGTGCGACGATATAGGGTTCAGTTGAAGAATTTCCGGCGTAACATGTAGGATCAACCTTTGGAGAACATCGACCGGGTGCATCTGATCCTAATCCATAGCCTCTCGTAGGCACTGAGTACAGCTGGTTGATCGTGATCCAGTTCGTTACATTATCGCCAAATTCTTGGAAACATAGATCTGCGTAATCTTTGAAATCATTTCTGCAAATATTAAAGAATTGATCATTTCATTGATCCTAGAACAAATCTTTATATATTGTCATCTTTGTTAATAAACAGCTCGGCATACATTATCTGGGGGTCCAAGAAACCTTCATACTCATCTTGTAGTGCTTGAGGAAGGTCCCAGTGAAAGAGCGTAACAAAAGGAGTTATGCCCTTCTCAATGAGGCCATTTATGAGTCGGCGGTAGTAGTCAATACCTCCTTGGTTTACTCCCCTGCTCCTCTTTCCTCCTGCTCATATGTATCGTATATTTATTTTTTGAAACAATTACAATAATATATATATATATGCATGGATCAGTACTTGGAATGATTCTTGACCATGCAATGGAGAATCTGTACCCAGTAGCCTTGAGTTCGTCCATCACCTCTATATCTTTCTGCAGTTTATATATACAATCACATGTCACTCCACACTAGTTTGGTAGTTGATAGATAAGCCAGTGAGTAATTTTAGTAGCACACACAGTAATATTATTGAGGATTTAGTTACCTCCCAGTAAGAATATGAGTCACAAGTAGTGTCTCCATTTCCATGATCGGGTCCTGCTTTATCTAATAGTACACAAATACATTACTAAAAGTGCATGGAGAAATATAACCGATATTATATATATATATATATACATATATTATATGTGTAATGTGGAACGCAAATAAACAAACTTGGGTATCGATGAGTGAAGCCATCCCAAACGTTAAGTCCGCGACCTATGCTACCTTCGATCTGAAATAAAAAGAAACAGCCATGCAACGTTGGACTTTAATGCTTTTCATTATATAATTTTCTTTATACGTTAAATATGATGTCTGTCAACAAAATATAAAGGTTGATATGTTACGTGCCTGGTAAGCAGAAGATGCAACACCGAAAGTGAAGTTTTTCTCGAAACTGCTACTGTTGAAACGATCAGTTTTATCACATGTGAATGGCAGGTTCTCTTCGCAAGTAATTTCTTCATCAGCTTTGCAAGTCGCAACAGCTAATAGAAAAGCTAATATGATCCCACGATGCTTCATAGTTAATTCGTAGATGTATGTATTGTGTTGTATGTAACCTTGTGCCAGTCTAGGGTTTATATAGCCAAAGCAAAGAAGAGTGACGTATGCATTTTCTTATCTAATTAGTGTATTGATTAATATTTTTGGAGAGGTTTAGGTGACATGAAACCCGTGGCTTTTTACAGTGCCTGGCTCTACAATTGAAATCTCAATGAGAAAAAAACGTTGGATTAATTCTTTATATCAATTGACATTGGTTGATTACAATCATTTTAAACGTCAATCTGGCAAATAACAAGGCGAGGATTTTATATAACACAATGACACGTTTTTGTCAAAAAAAATAATACAACGACAAGTTCCTAACTAGCTCTTAGCTTATAAGAAAAACTATCGACAAAAGATGGAACTAAATTTATCATGTTATTTGATTGTACTTTAAAAAATCATTTGGTATTATCATAAATAATTACACCCTAAATATTATTAGTATAGAACTCCAAAATAATAGACCGTGCATACAGTGCCGGTCCAACATTTTAGATATCATAAGCAATTTTTTTTTTTTTTAAAAAATCATATTAAATACTTTTGTTTTTTTTTTTGTTTAAAATTGCAAAGGTGTGTGGAAAAAAAAAATAAAAAATAAAACAAATAAAGTAAAGTAAAAATAAAAATAAGAATAAATCAAAGTTATAACTTGGCTCACCAAAACCAGATAAGTTTAAAATAGAAACAAATTTATCTAATTTCAACATGGTTTTTATGTTTTATCTAATATGATATACATATAATGTAAATCACATCAAAAATTTATAAACTAATTCAATTTTGTTAATGATTGACAACATAATTTTATCAAGTTAACTTCTAGAAATATTAGTCAATGATATCATAAATATTTCACTACAGTCAATTATAATTTTAGTAAAATTATTTGTTAACATAAACTTTCAAATTTTAAAAATTACTATTATTTAACAATGTATTTATTCATTATTTTAATTCGTAAAAGTTCTATAAAAAGACAAAAATTCTTACAAATTGTATTATTATTATCAAAAGGATTCTAGATTATATTTACATATAAATACTAAAAAATAGTTAATATAAAAACTAATTAAAAACATGCCTTCTAAAACTATATGTCCTAAGCAGTTGTTTGGGAGGCTTGCCATATGGACCTGTTTTGCATGCATATGCTTCTAGTAAACTCTTTGCATATGATGATAATACATGAAATGACAGTTTAGTAAAAAAATCCACACAGAAAGAAAAAAATTACTAATCTCGAAATTTTCACTAATATTAATTGCACTTTAACTAATTAATCTGCTATTAAGAGAGTCTCGAATGAGATGGAGAAGTTTATTTGTTCTTAACAATAAATGTAGTGATTAAATATTTTGATTACATATTTTAATTTAATATTTTATGTGATTAGTGAAAGAAAGATATGTGTCATCACCGTTTTTCATTGGATTTTCATAGTCTCTTCTTTGAAAATTTTATTTGTCACTTGCGTATTTATTTTTATTCTTTCTTCTAAGATATCCATCTAGAAACTACCTATGAAAAAGCTCTAATGGTATCTCATATAAAGCACTATTCTTTTTGCTAAATGGGATCTCATATAAATGAACTTTAGGTTTTACAAAGAGTAGATAGCATTTATAGATTTATTTTGGTGCAAATATCATATATATAGATTTTGATACCTTGGCAAAAAAAAAACAAGGTATTAAAGGAGTTGAGTAAGATTTCATTGGCTTCCAATATACTTATCTTTTCAAAGAGAGTGTTGTAAAGTTCTAGTCCTAAGTTCAAAATGCATGGCATGAATATCGAATCCACCGGGAGGCGATATGTATACACTACAAGAAATATGTACATTCTTAGCTTACGACAAACGCTATCGTAGACCTTTGATAGCGTTTTCTCATATGCTATGTCATCGGCAGCCGTCATAGGTACCCCCTCTACGATAGTTTTTTTTTTTTTTACGCTATGTAATGTTAAGATACGATGACAATAAACGGAAGCTGTGTTTAGTGTAATTATAAGACGAGTTTCTTATGTTACAAATTGATTACGAGTCATGTTTAGTGCCATTATAGGTCCTTCGAAAATAGCTGTTTGTATTTGCTATAATTAATTTTGTTATGATTTATTGTGTGTTATGATAGTTTAGTTCGTAGCTATTAATAAACGCTATTATATTTTTTTTTGCTATAATAATTTTTTTTTGCTATTGTTGTTTCGTTTGATGTGCTATGCTTATTTTGTCGATTTTTTTTACATAATATAGACATCATATAAACTACTGAACATCCTTCATTAGAACACCCAAACATTCATACAAGATGGTGATAATACATAAGTCATAAGTTCAAGTACCAGAAACAAAAAGAGCCGATTGAAAACATAACAGCCGATTGAAAACTTACTAGCCTAGTCTAAAACTTATTGCATGCTGCAACAATCAAAAAATCTCATCAGTTTAGCAATTTCATATGAAAGAATGAAACTAGAAAGAAGTAGACTTACATGTGCATCTTAAAATATGACCAATTTATCAACTGGCCATGCAATAGATGAACCATGTGCATCTTTCAAAGACTCGATTTCATCAGACTTCCTCCAAACGTCTGCATCATCTACCATCACTGCATCAACCCACACTCTAGCTGCATTCGGACCCAGTCGTACAAAGTGTACCATTTGATTTGGGTCTGTTGAATGCACACGTCCTTCGGCAACAACCCGTTTCCTTCCACTAGTGTCCATCAGTTTGCACTTCTTATTCACTTGTACAGCTTCAGATCCATGATTTAGCTGTCATGTTTAAGATACATAACTATTTCAAACTCAGACAGTCATAAGAACAATGTTATTTAAGACTACAAATAAATGTTACCTGGCTTGATGGAGACTTCTCAGTAGGAGCTGTGGATGTAGGAAACTTAGAACTGATGTATGGAACTTTTAGAACTGTTTCTCTTGTGTTTCCTACTGAGGATGCTGTGTGCTGTGTAGGAGAATTTCTTGTTCCTTCTGGTGGGTTTTCGAAGACAACTTTTCGAGCAGGCCATGAGATAAAAGACATCAAGCAGTCCTCAAGGTATGCAGCGTCCGATGTAGGCCTCCATAAAAATGTATCAGGTTCAAGTATGACATCAAGAAAGACTTTAACTGCTTTTGGTCCGAGGGGAATTCCATTAACCAATATTTTTGGTTCTTGTGTCTGCCAACGTCCTTCACCAACAACTACACTATCATCGGATAAATCAAGTAGTTTGCATTTGTTGAGAGAGTTTGCTCTTGAGCCCTGTCACAGACATTGACAAAACTATATCATGAAAGGACAATTCAATATTCTTATTTCCAACATTAACTACATATAGAACACAACAAAAAACGTTACCAGTGGTGCAATGTCTTCTGGTTGGAGGCCCTGACCAAGTTCAACACATTTGTTCTTAGGCCATGCAATGATATGACCAACAGCTTCTTTAATCGTGCACATGTTTCTCACAGGTCTCCAGAGGTAAGCTTCTGGTTCAGTAGCAGAATCAACAAAGACTTTGACATCCGTAGGGCCTAATCGACTGTCATTCACAATATCTTCTGGGTCTGAATTGAGAATACGCCCCTTAGCAACATTTCCATCTTCATCAGCCCAATCAATAATAAGACACCTCTTCTGTGATTTTTTGTTTACACTCTGTAACAAGGTCATAAGTAAAAATGTGAGATTGTAAAATTTAAACAAAACATTGATCTAAGCTACGTAGACTTACTCTTGCAGCAGAGTTTTCACCCACTTCATATTCTTCTCCGACCTGGTTTTGAACTTTGGCAAGTTGAGCTCGTAGCTACTCAACTGTTTCCTGTAGCTCAATTTGCTTTTCTTGCATCTCTGACATAGTCTTGTTCTTAACTTGGAAGCAAGCTAATTTGGTCTTACTCATATTTCTGCCCATCACTCTCAAACGCCCAGGATTATCAGGTCTTAACAGTTGGACGAGTGTATCCTCATCTCTGTTTTTAGCAACATTAACAAGCTCAGCTGCCTTTTGCTTCACATCAGAAAACAAACGAATGACATTATCAGCTTCTGTGATATAGAAAAAAACTACATAACAAAATCATGATAAGAAATATATGTTTTAAACTCACAATCTTCTCAGCTGCATTTGTGTTAATAGGAGTTCCATCTTTTCTGGTACGTGACTTGACCCAGGTTTTAAGCCTTGACACTCCGATGGGTTATCAGAACTTTTTTTCTAAGAAAATATTGCATGTGTAAATATCCTTATGCTAAAGAAAGACTAATGAAACAACAGGAAGAAAGTATACTGACCATCTCTTCAGCAAGTCTAACCATTCCCTTGCGACTGCATGTGTGAGGAATCTGTTTGCTTCTTCTCTCTTTGTAGCTATCACTCAAGACCTATCATATGGTTTTTAATATGTAATCCATTTTCAGATAAATATTGTACTCAATTCGAGAACATACCTTAAATTCTTGGCTAGTTTTAAGCTTTACAAATTTCTGCCACTCAACCAGAGGAACATTCTTAGGTCTGAGCTTCATCCTTTGTTGGTTATTCTCCGAGTCATTAATTTGTGTGACTAGGCGTGACTTGGATGACCTCCACAAGGCTCCCATATGCTTAAGCAATGCATCCCTTTGGTAATCATCATCAATTTCAAACCTAGCCTGCAATCACATAGAATGGAAATCAGTTTTCTGTTATTTACTTGTGCTCATTCTATAAAAACTCTCACCTGGGCCGATTTCCATAGCACAGTCTTCACTTTGTCTGTAAGCTTTTTCCAACTTTCAAGTGTGACAGGAACGTGCTCCCTTACCAAAGGACCTAGATATGAAGACAACTTCATAGAACCCTCACCATAAGGTTCTCCCAGTGCATTGAAATCAACATGAACTCTGGTATTTGGATCTTTGGCTAGGTCTTTCATCTTGGTAGGTCCACGCTTTCTCTTACGGGAGCTTCCAACTACAGGTTCTTGATCTGTACCTAGTTCGAGTTCCCCTTCAGGCTCTGCGGCGTTATGCTGCTCTTCCGGCACATCAGTTGGAAGTGCTTGTTCTGGTACACCTTCAGTCTCTTCTGGTACTTGTTCTTATACAGTTTCTTCAGGGTCTTGTACATGCTCTGTGTCTCGTACATCACCTCCACCTTCTAGAGTACACACGAACTCAACTTCCTCATCTTGATTTATTACTCTCTTAACTTTTTTCTTTCCTCTTTTTACCTTTGGACGTCCCATCTCAAGTTACCTGAAACAGATCATGAAAGGAAGAGTTAACTACAATCCAAATACTAAACACACATCAAGCACACAAAAAACTCAAACAAGCCATACTAAGACCACAAAAAACTCAATACTAAACACATATCAAGCACACAAAAAACTCAAACAATCGGACAAAGACCAATCACACACAAAGGACAAGACAACTAAAAAGGATATGCTTCACACATATATTCCTTCACAATCAGTTCTGGCATTGTCGGCGTCATCATTGTCAACATCCATGTCAAAATTTGTAGGCAACGGCCAAATCTCTCCAGTTCCCTCGTGGACATCTTCTTTACTGTATCTTCTTGAAGGACCTCTCATGACAATATACCAGTTGGAGGTCTCATTTTCCCTAGAGTAGAAGACTTGCTTTGCTTGCGATGCTAGAATGTACGGGTCACTAGAAAAGGAGGCTTGACTTTGATGCATGTTAACAAGTGTAAAACCATCTTCAATCTCCACTCCATTACCCTTTACTGTCCACTGACATTGAAACAGAGGAACATAGAAGACATTATAATCTATCAGAATAATGTCCGTTACTCTGCCGTAGTAAGATACCAAATCAACCACTTGTGATGTATCTTTAGCACTCGATCTAAAAACTGCGGTAGCCTCATAGTAAACTCCAGAATTCTGACTTTTCCTATCAACTGACGATGTGTGAAACCTCTGCCCATTAACTATAAAGCTAGTATATGACCTTGCAGAACAACGTGGACCATAAGCTAACCACTTGAGAGTTTCTTCATGTTCTTTGGAATCAAGAGGTACCTACAAATTAAAAAGACAGTCAACAACTATACAACAATCATCACAAGAGACAAGTGCACAATTCTCATCACGAACCTGTACTTTTAGCCAAGTTGCAAAATTCTTAGTATGCATACTCCATAAGAAAGATGCATCTCGCCGACACTTGTCATCTGTGTCTTGTAAGAACTGGAGATGCTCACTGGTTAATAGAAATAAATCACTTGTCAGACATAAATATAAACTTTCATATAAAAGAACATAGTGCTTACTCTACATAAGGTTCGACGAGGGACAGGTTCTGGATAATAGCAAGATGTGCTATTTTCTTCTTTATTTCAGTGAGGGTAATTGAGGTTCCAGTGGATATTGGACGCCCCTCTAAGATAGAGCTGTTCTCATACTCCATGTTTCTATCAACTTTGTCTTCTACATTTGTTGTCTTCTTCAAAAATTCACTGCAAAATCTCATACATTCCTCAGCTAGATAAGACTCAGCGATGCACCCCTCTGGTCTTGCAGTATTCCTGACGAAGTCTTTAAGTACTTTCATGTACCTGCCAAATAGTTGAGTAAATACAAATTAGCTAAAGAATACTATCATTTCAAACAGACATGTATATAGTACCTCTCAAATGGGTACATCCATCTGAAATGAACTGGTCCACCAAAACGGGCTTCCCTTCCTAGATGCACAGTCAAATGGACCATGATATCAAAGAAACTTGGAGGGAAAAATCTTTCGAACAAGCAAAGAGTCTCTACAATCTCCGCTTCCATAACCAAAAGTTGCTCCTTGTCGATCACTCTCTGACACAATAGATTGAAGAATGCGCATAGCCTTGTAATTGCTAGCCTAGGTCCTTTAGGTAGCAACCCTTTAAGAGCGATAGGAAGAAGTTGTTGCATTAAGACATGATAGTCATGTGACTTCAGCCCTGTGACTTTACAGTCATCTAGTGAAACACCTCTAGCTATGTTTGAACAATAAGCATCTGGCCCTTTGAAATCAAATAAGTGCCTGCAAAATACCTTCTTCTCTGACTTAGACAAAGACCACGGCGCAGGAGGAAGGTATGTTCTCTTCCCCTGGATTTTAGGGTGCAAATCCTGCCTAATACCAAGATCCTCCAGATCTTTACGAGCAAGAAGACCATCCTTTGATTTCCCACAGTGCAACAATGTCGAGACAATACTAGCAGCCACATTCATCTCAACATGAATTACATCTAAGTTGTGCCTCACCGCGAGTTCCTAATCATAAATAAAACCAAAATTATTCATAATACAGTCAATTATAGAAAGATATAAGCACAGGATCATTGAATCATACCACCCAGTATGGTAGCTTAAAAAAATTGATCTCTTCTTCCATCTAGATAACTCATCCTCATCTACTTTGACTTCTTCATCTTCCTCATCCTCTTCCTCTGATTCACTGGATAAACCCTCACTATCAGATCCTCTATCAGTACTGATCACCCTTTTCCTCTTACTTGTAGAACGTTTAACATTTCCAAACTTATTTTTGAAATGTCTCAGGTTTTGAGAAATCTCACGCCCAGTTAAAATTCTTCCCCTTCTCCCTTGTTCAGCTTTTCCATCGAACCATCTCTTCTTTCCCCGAAATCTATGAGCTGGTGGCAAACCCTTTCTGTGGCACATGTACACATGTTTTCTGCTGAACTTAGCCACATACTATCAGTATTCTTCCCACATAAAGGACACCCCATTCTTCCCTTTACTTTGCAGCCTGCTAGATTCTCATAAGTTGGGAAATCACTGATCGTCCAAAGCAACATCACCCTCAAAGTAAATATTGGTCGAGTCACAGCATCGTAGCCTAACTCTCCAATGCTCCTGAGATGGTTTAGATCCTCAATGAGAGGTTCTAAGTACACATCTATACTATTACCAGGCTGTTGTGGACCGGGAATCAATAGTGAAAGCATGATGTTCTCCTTCTTCATGCATAGATCAGGTGGCAAGTTGTAGTTGACTAACAGAACTGGCCAGCAACTGTACATCGTGTTCTTCATGATGAATGGATTAAATCCGTCTGGTGAAAGTCCAAGCCTCATGTTCCTCTCTTCTGCGGCAAATGTAGGGTATTTGGCATTCATCTGGTCCCATGTGACTGATTCAACTGGGTGTCGAAGCTTCCCATCAGTGCTTTTGTTGCTGAAGTGCCATCAGAGATCCTTAGCCATTTCCTCGGACCGGTATATTCTCTTCACTCTCGGGATTATTGGAAAATACCGCAACACTTTATGTGGGACTCCTTTCTTCTTTTCACCAGTGGACATTGGTCTTCCATCTTGAAGCCTTACATTTCGGACAGTGCTCAAGCTTCTTAAACCTCTTTCTGAACAGGCAGCAGTCGTTGACACATGCGTGAATCTTCTCGTACCCCATATCAAATGTCTTCAAAAAAATTTTAACCTCATACAGGGAAGTGTGTAGGACGTTTTCCTCTGGTAGCATATCCGGCAACGTCTCTAGCAGATCATTGAAGCTCTTGTCAGACTATCCATTCTGAGCCTTCAATCTAAACAATGATACAATGGCCGATAACTTGCCATGGCTTGCACAACTCGGATACAAAGGTGTCTCAGCATCAGCTAGCTTTGGCAAAAACTCATCTTCTTTCTTGTCGTCTCCCTCTGCCATCTCACTCAAATCACCCGTACTAGCTAACACTTCATCAAAACACTTAGCAGCTCTGTATAACCCCAAGATCTCATCATTCCATTGATGCACGCTCCCATCATCAGCAACCCCTGAGTTCAAGTCTCCATGAAGATACCAATCAGACCGCATCTTATAAGCCTCCTCTATTCCCCCAGTAACGAGATGGTCAACTACCACACTTGCTGAGTGACGATCTATGTTACGGCAGTCGATGCAAGGACAGATAACCATATCATTGCCTCCCGAAGCTGCAGCCACATCCTCTACAAACTTTGAAGCCCCTCTCTCATAAGCATGATCAACCCTACGGTTCAGAATCAAAAAGAAAAGCAAATAAACACGTGAACTCAACAACTACTCAAAACCAAGATATATGATTGAATTCATTACCTGCTAAGATGCACCCATGCTTTGTCCACCATTCTATTTTCTATCCTGTATTGAAACCTTTGTAACATAAAGAACCAGTTCATAGTAAAACAAATCAAAATGAAACGAGATAACACAAAACAAACGGTTACATTCTATCTGTGATACGAAAGCAAATCGAAACCCTAGACTCTTAATCTGGAAACGACCCAAGCTACGAAACAGAATGAAAACTCGAATTCAAACAATTACAAAACCGAGACAGTAGACTCTTAATAAGAAACGATACAGCTACTTTAAGATAAGCAAACACGAAATAAACCTGAAAGAGAAAGATTCAAGAACAAGTGTTAACAGAAAATCGAAAACGAACCCAAAGCAAGGATAAATCGTAATCGACTTGAGCTTGAAATCGAGTCAGACCTCGCAATTGAAGCAAGGATACCGTATGTGATGGAAAAGTCGATGAATTTGTGGTTGGAATTAGGTAATTAGGGTTTCTAAGTTGTTGAATCGAAATCGATTTTTTTTCTAGGGTTCTAAGAGAAAAGAGGGGAAATGAGAGAGATGAGAGAGGTAAATGAGATACGAGAGGGAAACGAGAGATGAGAGAGGGAAATTTTTTGATTTTCGCTAAGTGTCACACGGAAAATCACATCATAGAGTAACAATTTTTTTACACACAAACAACAGTAAGTTCGGTAAAACGAGCTATCGTAATATGCTATAATGTGGACTTTTTTTTTTTGTAGTGAAATGTACAAAGAATTGATCAGTCAATGGTTTGCGCAAAAGTAAGAACGACATGCATCAAGTCTTGATGATCAAGATTCCTTGTAGTATATGATGTTCAATGCCCTCTTACGTTTGACTTGGGCTAAATTGACGCTATACCATCAGGGCGGACCCACACCTATGGGAGGTGTGGCACGTGCCACAGTCTGATTTATAAAAAAAATATTGTAGAAAAGTAGATACATATGAAAATTACCAACTCTTTTGGCTTAAATGATTCAACAGTGCCCCATATAACTCGTCATCACGTAAGCTTGTTTTAATTTCCAGATTAACACATGTATATTGTATTTACCCTTTCATGAAGATTTTTTATTTCTCCTTTATTTCTTTATTTCTCCTTTGTTTCTTTGTAACTAGTAGAAAATAAAATTTTTTCTTCCTTTTGTTGAGATTAGTTTTTACCTTTTCTAAAATAAAAGTCACTTTATTTAAGTTTTACATTAAAAATTATTTTTTTATCAAATTATATTTTTCAACACTTAAATTAAAATAATAACTAAAAGGAATATATTCTTCACAATAAAATTGTATATAATATATAATTTTGTAATATTACTTAAAAATGTTTAATATTATACAAATGTTTATCATTTTATTTGATTAATTTTAAAATAAATACAAAATTTTAAAGATTAATGTAATTAAAATAATTATAATATAACATATAAACATAACATAATTTATAATTAATATTTTAATATATATATATATAGTGCCCCATGTTAGATTATTTTCTAGGTCCACCCCTGCCATCAGGTACTCTCCAATCTGGAGTAGCATGACTTGGTTAAGGGAAAAAAAACAATAATCATGTGATCCAAAAGGCCATACTCATCACGAGCCTTACCGCTCACAATCACCGCACATCCTTTTGATTTTTACTGCTCTATGCTTTTATCACATGAAACCAGACACACTCTCCCTCCAACCGATAAAAGAAAAAAAAGACCAACCCATGCATATATATATTATTAAAATCGTTACTGAACAGTAGAAGTTATTGATCATCTGCAAAGCAGTATCCTTCGTATCTGCTGTTTTTTTCTTCTTCTGCTTTTTTCATACGTATAAACACTGTTTTTCTCACTAAACCAACAGTTTTTTTTTTTGTAAGTTAATAGAACAGTTCTTAGGCCTACGTTCGAAATCTCCTTCAATGGAGAACCGTCAATGTTTAGGTTAGATTCTTCCTTATCGTCTGTGTCCAAAATCGAGACTTTACATATTCTATACACTTTTTTTTTCTTTTTTCTTTTACATTCTATACACTTTGTACAAGTGCAACAAAGTAATATGCCGGTTGAGCTACCTACGTCTGGATAGAACACAAGGTTTTTTTTTTTCTCAACAAAACTACTAACATTTGACATATATACCTCATTTTGAACAACACATTACACTGAGTTGTTAATGTCTCCCATTTTTTCGTCTTTATGCTATGTACTTATGTTGCATATATATATCACCTCCCGGTGGTTACTTACGACACATTGTTCTGTTACTATTCTTATCTCCTGTAGGATCTGGTCTCCACACTTTTGTTCTCACATTGCTCTGGGTGAATTTCATTTGAGTACTTAAAGTATCTCACTTGAGTATTTTATTGAATGATTAAAATTTCTCACATGAGATAATTTAGGTAGTCAAACTATCTCATTTTCTAAATAAGGTTATTTACTATTTGAAATATTCATTCAATTAAAAATTGGGTTCGAAAGACTCTTCTATAGAATGTGTTAACCTAATGTTTTTAGAATTACCTATTATTGCTATTTATATCATTTAGACAATATTATCATCTGCGTTCATAATAACCAACTGCTAGATTAGATGGAGAACTAGCTTATCTAGATACTTCGTCGTGTCCCCGGTTTGGCATCTGTGTTGCCTGGACTCACAGCCAAACTCCACGACATAAAAAGAAATATAGGGATGCACCTCCTGTCCCATCCCATATTAAGGTTGGCAGCAACCCAACCTTTTCGTTCTTGAGAAAACTCTTGCGCATTTTCCTCCATTTAGTTGAAAGTTCTTAAGATTTGTAGTTTTTATTCACTAGCACCTTCATGAACGTCAGTCGTCAGGTCTTACAAAATCTTTTATTGAATTTGGATTTGTTCTGTTGGTTTAGGTGAAAAAGGGATATCTGGAACGGGATAGTGTATCTCATGCTCCTTAACTTCTTCGTTAAGATTGAGAGCTTATTTATCACTGTATAGAAAAAGGCTGGGAGGAATTGGGATTATAAATGAGACTGCAGGGGCTTACAGTTAAGGATAATTTAAAAATATATGATTTATAATTTCAAAAATACATCTCTTTTATTTTTTTTTAAAAAAATTACACGTTCTTACATGTGATAAGACATGATTATCCTAATTTCAGTTAAAACTAAAAATTAAGAAATAATTTTAAATCGAAAGTACTTATGTTTAAAATAATTATATGCTTAAAATAAATACATATTAATATTTTAAAACAATATGATAAGTTTCTTCTTTACCAAATTGATAAGCTCTCTAAGACATTTTAAATATTTTTTTCTTAACCTTTTCAATTTTCACAAACAAATTGCACAACAGATTACAATCAAATTTTTAGCCCTGATCAATCATACAATTTTGTTGGTATTTTCTATTTGATCAATATTTATAAATTAATTTAGCTATACCTTCAATTTATAACTGCACACGAGTTGTGTATAATGTCTGATTTGGGACTCCATTTCTACAGATGTCATCTAGATTTTTTTTTTTTTTATAACTCAGAGTTATTCGGTCGGTCGAGATCCAACTGATTAATTTTCTAAGGACCTGTTTACCGGCATCAGACAAATCCGGTTGCTTGCAATGTAAATTAATTACCTATGTCGTCTGGATATATAAATAGATAAATCTAATTTGGTAGGTTCCTCGAGTGCTTTACACTTTTTCAAACTCGCTGTACCATTCAACTGCGCTACAATTGTTCAGATTTTTTATTTTAATGATTTTTCTATCATGATCATTACTTTTTGTCTGTATTTCTGTACCCAGATCTATGTTTAAAGAACCTTTAATTTTGAAAGAATTCTGTAAGATTGAAACTTTATTGTGTTTTAGTTGCTATTCGTCCATCATTTATAGTGTTGGTTATTATTTAGTTAATTCTCTAAGCAAAGATTTGATTATTTTCTTTGATATCTGTTAGTTTAAGTCATTTATTGTACATGAAATATGCAGTTCAAAAACAAAATACTAGAATAATAAAGGGAGAAGGAGATCTAAGAACACTTCCAACTTAAAATTTTATAAGTGTTTCAACAATTTAGAAAAAGAAAAAAGAAAAATAGAGAAATAAGGTCAAAAGTATCTCTGCAGAGATATTTGATATACCTTTTAGAGTACTACTTTCACATGTGGTGATCTGTAATTGATTTTGTTTTTTTCTCAAAAAATAAAATTTAATTAGGTAAATTAAATTTTATCAAAATACTATTAATTATTGGTTTAGATACCCATATAAACATCTGAACCGATGGGGATGCCCAATAATTTGGAATCAAAGAAAACAATACCATAAGTGTAACAATGCAAAAATGGAGAACACGAAAATGAATGGCAGTGACATCTTTTATCGTTATAGTATACTATAATACTAGGTGGTAAACCGCGTCCTGTGCAGAAAGATAGACCAAAAGACATTATATTGTACAGATGTTAGAGAGTTAAAGATTATAGTCAAAAATATTTGATATAATGAAATATTTAACGAAATTATGCATGTTTATATAATGTAATCTTATTTATGTTTTTTACAAACTTGTGTAATTGGTTAGGGTTAATTGAAGTATAATTTATGGGAAAAAATCTGTAAAAGTAAGCAAAGACTTATATAAATTTATTATGAATTTAAGAAAAAACAAAACATAGAAAATAGAATTATTGATTTCATAATATAAATTATGAATGTAATACCAAACAAAGCAGAGGTAATAGAATAATAAAATATGAAACAAAAAATTATAAAGAAACAAAAAAAAACTGATTTCCTTTACAACTGCTGTGAAAAATGTCTTCGAAATTCCTGATTTGCAATCCTATAAATTGCCATAACAAAGAATCAACTTTTTACTAAAAGTATCAAATTAGGTAAGAATTAAGTCATATACCAATTATATAATCAATTCACTTTCTTTTAAAAAAATTGTAACTATATCCCCTTTGATTTCGGGACGATATTTCAACAACAAAATCCAGTGGTATAATTTTAAAAATTTGGATACATAATCTACCTTTCTTTATATACAACCGTAACTGCCGAGAAATACTTACGGGGGTGAAAATTTGAGGTGATTTGATTTTTAATAGGGTTTTAGATGATTTCAATAAGTTGCAGATATCTAGGTGATTTTTGTTAAAATACTCTAGAATATCGACTAAAACCATGAGATTTGGATTTTAATTTTTTTAACTAAGAAACTCCTCCCAAACACCCTAAAATCACCTGAAAACTTTAAAACTCCATAACTTATATTATGTTCAATAACAGTAGATTTCAGAGTACTTTACGAAATGTCAAGTTCGATAACAGTAGATTTTAAATGAGTTTTTAAAATTCATGTTTGAATAACAGTGGATTTGTCATTTTAATACAAATCATCTAAAACTCTCAGTTGAATACACCCCCTTAATGATTTTAAAAAATTAATCAATGAAAATTATGAATTGATATCTAATTTAATTTATCCAATCAGACTAATCTAACTTTCTTTATATATAACTGTAATTGCCGATAAATACTTATTGATTTTAAAAAATCAGTCAACGAAAATTATTAATTGATTACTTATATTAGTTTGTCTATGCAGACTAATTTATTTTTCAAATTCAACACAATGTTATATGTAAATAACATGTCAATGTTATAGCTTAGTTCATCTCGCTTAAATTATGTAGAAAAATATAATTAATAGAATCAAGTTACTGATGATTAAGTATATGCTCGACAGATTACTTTGAGATGTTCACAGAACCAATATAATTGAAACTGAAGTCAGTAAGACCATTTAAATTTTTGGATCGTCTGCTTTGAGATATTTATTTTGTTAATAGAGAACCTATTAAAAGGTTGATCCGATTATGTATCAAACATCATAACCATGGATTGTAGAAGCTGAAGCCTGAACCCATATACGAATTTTATATCTTTGGAATTAACTATATCCTATAATGAGTTTATATATGTGAAGTTCATATCGATAATTTTAACATGTTATATATCATGTACTGTCACAACCATGGTTTAGCATGTTATATATCTAGAGAGGTACATGATATAATAAGTTCAGTCACTGAAACCGACATGTGAACTCGCGAAAAATTGGTAATGTATGATCATATGAGTTATCGATTATATAGATAGGAAGCATATAATATATTATGTTAAGCTATATTGTAATGAATAATGTCAGTATATGTAATTAGTCTAGTGAGAGGATGGTTTTAAATCAAAGGGTGTGAGAGTGATTCTACTGTTGACACCAAGGAAATGACAAATTGGTTGATAACACATGAGGTGAAGGTTAGTTTTTAATAATGCTCCTTAAATAATAATAAGGGGATATTATTGTTCATTTGTTGTTATTGACTTTGTTTCTAATTTTTTTTTTCAATTGGATAGTTCAAATATTTCTGTTTTTCATTAAAATTATTAATATAGATATTTATATAATTAAAAATATTTAAATTGGATAATTTACTCATTTCATTTATAAATGCATATTTCCCAAAAAAGCTAGAAATGATGTAGTTTTCACAATATAATCATATTGGAAGGTATTTTTCCAAAATTTTCCTATTAATTGTGATCATATGATTCGGAAAAAATTATGGGAAGAAGAAGAAGAAGAAACTTATATTTTAATTTGTTACACAAACCTTTCTTGAGATTTAATATTAGTTTCAAAAATAAATATTTCGTATTAAATACTATATATAAATTAAATGCAGTAAATTTACATCAAATAAATTTTATAATTAAAAGTTTATAAGAATATATCATACAATCAATCAAATAAATTACAGAGATTTTATTAAAAATTCATAACGAAATAAGTGAAATAACTAAAATTTAAATTATATGAAGTGTAATTAATATGATATATATGAACAAAAAATAATTCAGATATCTATATGTTAGCAACAATAATTGTTTCTGTTGCACTAATCTACAATCTAATAAAATATTATATAATTATTTAAGAAACTTTATAATTCAGTAATAGCCGTTGCATACATAAATAAATAAATAAATAAATATATATATATATATATATATAAACATTATACATTGAAAATAACTACATTGCACAATAAATATAATCACAAAAATAAATATGAAATGTTCAAAATAAGCAGCATAAAATAAATATTATTTAACTAAAAATTCTCTTAACACTAAAATGTTTAATAAATTTATAAAATATTAAATTAAAAATAAAAATCTACACTGTCGCTGGTCATAATCTAGTATTATTTTAAAATGATCAATATGAATATAATATGATGATAAGTACTGTTTTAGTATCTAAAGACTCTCTCATTTTTCAAGTGAGATAGCATTTTTATTTGTTTATTACTTTAATAGTAGAAGTTAGCTTTTGATATGTGCTTTTAAAAATGTAATTATTTTCTCTTTTGATAAAAAATATTTTGTTTAATAAATGATTTATATGCCCTTTTAAAAAATTTAAAATTCTGATAAAATGATTCTGGAAGCCATAATAAATAACATTATATTATTAGAAAAACTTTCTAAATGATCTATAAAATGTGTAAACTTTATAAGACATTAATAAGTACCATATACTCAAATACTAATATAACTATTTATGTAAAATATAAAATTATTATTGTGATTTATATATAAAAAATTGGGCTATTTGCAAAATTGACTCAAAACTCAAAGTCAAACACAAAACTAATCTCTGATTTTTTTTTTTGAAATTTCATTTCCCCTATTCACCCCAAAAGTTTAGATTATTCACGAAAATGCCACTAATTGTTTTTAAATGTTTTTTACTCTCTTAACCTCATCATCTTCAAGTATTTACAAGATTGCCATTGCCATCAATACACCAACCACCATGAACAACCAATTTGAAGCTCTTAATGCACCTAAAATCGAATTACACTCATTCTTTCGCATTTCTTATGAACTATAAACAACATCTCTTTTTCAAAAAAAAAACCAAGATTTTGATTCTAAATTTTTTTATGGTTCATAGAGCCCTTCAAGCTTACGATTCTTGGTGGCTCACTTTTGTTTGAGCTTCTGGGTGCTTGGAGAAGATTTCTGTGTGTTAAGAAACTTATCTCACTGGTTGAAACTATGAAATAAGTTTTTTTTTCCAGATCTGTTCGTCAGAAGACTTACACGGAAGTCTTCTGGCAGTAGAAGACTTACACGAAAGTCTTCTGGTCAATGCAGATGTCATTTTTGCAATTAACTTTTAAATGTGTTTTCTAGAGACGACTTATCTGGAAGTCGTCCAACTTTCTTTGTAAACAAAAAATCTCAAAAATACCTGAGACGACTTCCCCGTGAGTCGTCTAGAGTAAGCATGTTAGTTTTGCATTTGACCGGATTGTGTCAGAAATTTGATGAGTTTGGTGTTCTAGGTTCTAAATCACAATCATACAAATGCACAATCGATCATTTTATTTTTTTGGGAAACCCATCCTGAAAGTTCCACAAGTTATCCTAGATAACTTGTGTGTTTTATAATAATACCACATTTAACACTTTTTTGATAGAATTACTGAAAATGCTTCAAGCTATCCTGTTTCTATGTTCTCTGTTTGATATGTGTTCTCTTTTTTGTAGACAATGACCTCTATTTGGTGATTTCTATAGCCAATGAATTTTCTTATAGATTTTGATTATATTGTTTTTTGTTTTGTTTTTTTTTTGGAATATTGAGTTTCAATTCATGATAGCCATCCTGAACAAGGACTGTCTAACATTCGTTACACGCTTTTAATTCTCTTCGAAAACAGATTTATGCAAGAAAACACACTCAGTTGATGAGTTTGGTGTTCTAGGTTCTAAATCACATTCACACAAATGCAGTAGATGTGGCATAAAAGGACACATCAAGAGTACATTCTAGGTACTATATGATTAAGTTATATGTCTATGTACCTGTGAGAGGAAAAAATAAGAGAGTTTTATTTAAAAGTTTCTCCATGTTTTCTTATCAAATTATACAACATAATTTGAAACTTATCAATGTAGATATCAAATCATTAATTTTTGGCTAATCTCATATTCAGTTATTAAGAAACACTCATATTTTGTTTCTGAAACAAATCCTAAACATGTCATATGTTATCCTATTATAATCTTAACACATTAAGACTTCTTTAATAGTTTTCCTAAAAATGATTTAAGTCATCCTGAAAATGTTCAATGAAGAGTCACCAAATCAAACTATACAACATAATTTGAAATTTACTAGTTTGAAGATCAAACCATTAATTTTTGGCTAATCTCATTTCATATTCAAACGAAAATCAAACGAATATCCACTATAGCTTAACGGCTAAACCATTACTCTTACTAAACTCATAAACACATGCATCCACGTTTGACTCTCTTTGGAAACAGACGTATAGAGATCACTGATTCAAGTCATGATCATGACAAGTTCTCATTTCAGAGACAAAAGAATCTGAACTCTTATATCCATGATTTATGATATGAAAGTTGAATGATGATGTTAAGACTTTGCAAGCAGAGTCAAACACTGACATTCAGGCAAATCAGAGCAACCTTTCTGAGCTGAGCTCAGCTTCTGGCTAAGTGTGAATGACTACAAAAATGGCTGATTCTACAGAGCACTCAACGATTTGATAGATGGAGAGAGGATAGTTGATTCCAATTACCCAGTGTGGTTTCTGTTACGGGCAAAATAATCTTTATTCAAGTATACAAATGGATTTTGCTTTACAATGTTCGTGATTATATACATTAATGCTACATGTCAAGTAAAAAAAAAATCTCCTGCTCTTTGACAATGGTGATTTCTATAGCCAATGAACTTTTTTTATAGATTTTGATGATGTTTTTTTTTTGGAAGATTAAGTTCCAATTTAGGATAGCCATCCTGAAAAAGGATTGTCTAACATTTCTTACACGCTTTTGATTTTCTTCGAAAACAGACTTATGCAAGAAAATACACTCATTTTAATTTTTTGGAAACCCGTCCTGAAAGTGCCAAAAGCTATCCTATATAACATATGTGTTTTATAATGATACCACATTTAACACTTTCTTGATAGAATTATTGAAAATGCTTCAAGCTATCCTATTTTAATGTTCTCTGTTTGATATGTGTTCTCTATTTTGTAGACAATGAACTCTATTTGGTGATTTCTATAGCCAATGGCTTTTCTTATAGATTTTGATTATGTTTTTTTTTTGTTTTGGAAGATTAAGTTTCAAATTAGGATAGCCATCCTGAACAAGGATTATCTAACATTCCTTACACGCTTTTGATTCTCTTCGAAAACAGACTTATGCAAGAAAACACACTCATTTTTTTTGGAAACCCATCCTGAAAGTGCCAAAAGCTATCCTATATAGCATATGTGTTTTATAATGATACCACATTTAACACTTCCTTGATAGAATTATTGAAAATGCTTCAAGCTATCCTATTTAAATGTTCTCTGTTTGATATGTGCTCTCTATTTTGTAGACAATGAACTCTATTTGGTGATTTCTATAGCCTATGACTTTTCTTATAGATTTTGATTATGTTTTTTTTTTTGTTTTGGAAGATTAAGTTCCAAATTAGGACAACTATCCTGAACAATGATTGTCTAACATTCCTTACACGCTTTTGATTCTCTTCGAAAACAGACTTATGCAAGAAAACACACTCATTTTTTTTTGGAAACCCATCCTGAAAGTGCCAAAAGCTATCCAATATAACATATGTGTTTTATAATGATACCACATTTAACACTTATTTTGATATAATTATTGAAAATCTTCCAAGCTATCCTATTTTAATGTTCTCTGTTTGATATGTCTATTTTGTAGACAATGAACTTCATTTGGTGATTTCTATAGCCAATGACTTTTCTTATAGATTTTGATTATGTTTTCTTTTTGGAAGATTAAGTTCCAAATTAGGATAGCCATCCTGAACAAAGATTGTCTAACATTCCTTACACGCTTTCGATTCTCTTCGAAAACAGACTTATGCAAGAAAATACACTCATTTTATGTTTTTTGGAAACACATCCTGAAAGTGCCAAAAGCTATCCTATATAACATACATGTTTTATAATGATACGACATTTAACACTTTCTTGATATAATTATTGAAAATCCTTCAAACTATCCTATTTTAATGTTCTCTGTTTAATCTCATTTCATATTCAGTTAATGAAAAACACTCATAAATTGTTTGAAACTCATCATAAACGTGTCACATGTTACTCTCTTACAATAATAACAGTTAAGATTTCTTGATAGCATTCCTGAAAATGGTTCAAGTCATCCTGAAAATGTTAAATAACTAACATTATTTACAATAAGAGACAGAAAATCAAATTATGTAACATAGTTTGAAACTTACCAATGTGGAGATAAAATCATTAATTTTTGGCTAATCTCATTTCATATTCTTACTGAGAAACACTCTTATCTTTTTGGAAACTCATCCTAAACATGTCACAAGTTATCCTATCCCTCTATATATTAAAAGAGAAGTACATTTGACATGTGGCACTCACACAGCCATTCTCAGCCGAAATAACGCGATTCTATTGGTTGATTTTTTAGAAATTCATTTTTGATTTATTTTTCTCATCGACACAACTAAAAAGGGAAACCTATAAATACTTACCTTATTTTGTATTCTCGGTTGAAAGAACATCCTTTTCCGATAAGTTATCTGTTTAATGCATTGAATTCTTACTAAATAAGACAGATTGAAGGGAAACAACTGTAATTGTCGAGAAAATTTGTAGATCATTTTGTCCATTATTAATTATTTTAGATCATTGAAAATACTATAGTACATGAACGATTATCGATTTAGATAATTTGGTCATTTATATACTATAGTACATGTACTATCATTTAGATCATTTGGTCCTTTATATACGATTTTCTGACATGTAATTGAACATCTTATTTAGTTTTTGATATCATGTAAAATTATGTTTAGGCAATGTAGTTGATCCTAATTGGATTGAATATTGCAGAATATATCCTTGCTGTACGATTTTCAAACATTAAATCGACAATCTTATTATACTTGAACAAAAAGTTTAGTAATAACTACATTGCCTAATTATAGAATATAAGGTGATATCAACTCGATTTCCAAGAGATCTTGATAATCCGATATAGAGCATAATTTACTTTTTTTTATACCAGGTCTATTCCTGGATAGGCAATGTAGTTAATACTAAATATTTTACCATTGATTCTCAATATTTAACCCTAAATATGCGTTCTCGACAACCAATTCCTCCCTTCCTAATATAAATACATCGCTTAGTTCACATAAACGGCTCAACCTCTCAAACTCATATAAGAAAAGTTGTATCATGTATGGCTTCCATGATCAAAACCTCTGATTTGAACGATCTTCATCCTTTCAAAACCGTTTGGAGAGTTGATGTCAAAGTTCTTCATAAGTGGATTTCATTTGGTCACCAAACTGGTGCTTCCATTGAGATGGTTTTATCAGACCAAAATGTAAGTTTGGTCTTGTTTTATGAAAGCTTCTTATTTATATAGTTGGTAAATAATATTAGATGCTTAGTCTGTGTTCATTGATTATACTTTGATTTTGTTCAACTATATATAGTGGGCTTTTAATGAGGTCCAGTAGTAATTTACGAAAGTACACGACTCTATGATCCTATCCTCTTCTATTTAAACTGTACATTGAACGACTGTCACCAAAATCTTTCATCTCTCTTCGACCAAATTTTAGTTTCTTCATATTCTAGCAAGTAAGTTTCTTTCTCCTTAGTTTTACCTTTTCAATATATTGCATGTAGATCGATCCGTTTGTAGTATATTACGTTTATGGAATCAAGATCTTTTAGGTTTTGTCTTTGAAAGGAGTCATTTGCTTTTGTAACAAATATTGTTTTCGCGAGGGTTATAATAATTCTGATTCAATTTATATAGGGGGATTTATTTATTGTTTGTCATCGAGTCTCTGTATCATAGTCTTTGAGAATTTAGACTATCCTATGTAAGCAAATGGTTATTATTGTATGAACAATTTATTTTCACTATCATAATTTTTATTTTCTAATCAAGATTAAATATATTTATATCCAGACTAAGATCTCGCGATGGCATTCAACAAGGATCTCAAACTCAAGGCTGCCATGGTTGAAGATGACGGTTCTTCTCTAGAAGAGGCATTTAACAAGGGGAAAGAGGCGAGTACTGAGCATTACCGAGTCAAGCTCTTTCTGTACAAGCAACTACATGATGCCCTCATCAAGAAACATAGAGAAGAGCTTGAAGTCTCGCACGCAGAAGGTAAACTGGAACTGATTCACGAACTCTTCAATGAGTCTGCATTGAGCGAAGAGAAAGAGAACCTATAGTTCGAACTGAGGCTTGCTGAGGCCAAGGCGTATGATGTGAAGCTTCCTTACATCGATTCGTACAAGTTGAATGAGCCTCCTAGGAAATTGATAATGTATTAATTTGGTCAAATAATTCATCGAATTTGGGTAATTATTTTGTTTCCCTTTTGCGGTTCATTATTAGATTGAAAATTTATTTGTTTCGAAAATATACTTTAATTAATATTTTGTATGCAAAAAAAAATTGATGAGTCTTTTAATGACAAATGGGATGCCATTATTCTAGAATACATCTTACTATATATACTGCATTAGTTGTTGATCTTACCAAACATAATATCAGGCTTCTTCCCCGACATTGTCTCTCGGATTCTCTCCTAATCTCTGGACATATTCTTGGTAGGCTTTTATTATCATTTCATGTTACCAAAATATGTAGATCATCATTGAGTTATTCTATTATCGAATCACGGTTTCTTAAGTGAAAAGGGGTTTTATATATGTTTATTGAATTATACATGACAATTATCTTTCTAGGGTTAATATATAATGTCATTGGAATTTAGTAACAGAATTTGTTTGTAGTTATAGTATCATCTATTTATTGTTAGTGTAGCTTTGTCTCTGTAACAGATATGAATTATCATGTTGTTCTATCGGAATTATGTTGCTAATCTGATTGTTCTATATGATAATAATATTCTTCTTCTACACATGCAATACAAGATCTTCCGATGGCATTCAACAGAGATATAAATCTCAATCAACCGATTGTTGAAGAATATCCAGAGAGTTCTCCAAGAGGCTTTCAACAATGGAATGATTGCAAATACGGAGCGCTACCGAGGCTTGCTCTTCATGTACCAGGACCAATTGGACGCCATCATAGCCAAGCATGATGAAGAGCGTGAAGTACATCGCGTTTTAGGTAAATTAGAGTTACTTGAGGAACTCTTCAATATGTCTGCAATGAGGAAGGATAAGAAGAAACCGAGACCGATTATGAAGCCGCAAAGGAGAAGATGGATGGGGTCAAAATTCCTTATGTTGATTGGAACAGATTTGGTGAACCACAAATGTTTGACTAAGCTCTTTGCTTTTGTACTCTATCGAAGTTTAAAATGTTTTAGTTTGTGTGTTGATCCTGCTACAACTTTCGGAATCTATCTTCTGGTTCTCAAACCAGTTTTCAAATATCTTATTTTGTGGAACTAAATTTATTGTTGTTTATGTTAAATTTCACAAGATATTTTCATGGAGCCTGTTAATATTTTCATATTTTGATTGATCATAATGTGTTTCAATTGTTTGAACTATCTACTATCGGTTATAATTGGTGTTAGTTATAAAACATAACAAGATATGTTCATAATTTTATATCAAAAGCATTAAACCCACTGAGTTTCCCACAAAAGTGGGTACATTTTTATTACTTGAACAAAAGAAACACGAGTTCATTGTTGCTATTAACCAAAATTATGAAAACCTTAAATGCTTAAACCGAACACAAAAATACAATTTTTTATACATGTAGTTATCCAATATATAATCACGAGTAATAAAAATTAAGAATGGTAAACTAACCGATCTCCCTTATTAGGCTTTTATATGCATTAATACAGTCACAGCCCATTTGATAGATCGAGCTTAAATAGAACTTATGCCCAAATATAATTAAGACGGCCTTCAAAACTCGAAACCCTAAATTTTCATGGTGTTATGTAGCACTATATATAAATCAAGAGTCAGAAAATATGAAGCCAAACATTTCGTCCTTAAAATTCTTAGTTTAACATGCAGCCGGGCAAATATAGTTGGTCGATTCCTACCCAGGTTTGATCAAACTCGGATCCAAACATTTATATAATTCTTTTTTTTTAGTAAATGACTAATGTTTTTGTTTTCCTATAGGAATTATGCACATTTTATCAGGATAAATCTTCACTGTCTTCCTTCTGTCATGTAAGTGATTTTTATCTTATAAAATATATAGTTTATATTATATTTCAGTAGTCCTTAGTGGTGAAAACTGAAAGTGTCTTTTTGTAACAGATTTACGAAAAAGTTCATAATCATACAGAGAGTAAAGTCAATCAGAGGCCTGGATATCACACTATGATGACATTTATACACAGAGATCAACATTCAGTCAAGATCCTCGATGATCAAGATAAATCCAAGTTTGTTGATTGGATGGAGACTAACAAACAAATACCTCAAGGAGTAAATCTAGAGTCTTCATATTCATGTGCTGTTCGTAACTTTGTTTGGGATCCAAAAGCTAAAACATGGGTACCAATATTTGAGATTTGAAGATTGCTATATTTGTTTTACTATTTAGTCGTTTTGAAGGAATTATTAATTATATTTGTTTTTATTTATTACTTCATTGGGCCTTTTCTAAGGATTCTGTTAGAGATCTTGATTTGTCTTATATCACTTTTTTCAAAATCGATGACATTACTTCTACCATTTATTCAGTCGCCGTAGTATCACTCTATATATTAAAAGAGTAGTACATTTGACACGTGGCACTCACACAGCCTTTCTCAGCCGAAATAACGCCATTCTATTGGTATATATTAGTTAACAAAGATTGTGGGGACATTGCATATATAATTTTACCATCATGGACACACGATTTATTAAGGAAACGTGTGTGTAAGAAGACATATTTCAACCTAATCGATCTTGAGGTGCTTTGGTCCTCGAGTTCAAGTAGGTCTAGGCATATATGAACATAACTTTACACAATTAAGTGAAAATATTTCAAAACGAGACAAAGTTAATTCAGCAGTTGACATAATTAGACAGATGTTACTTGGAATTCATATTATAAAATAAATTCTTGCAAAAGATACAGAGTAGCAACTTAGGAAACTGAACGAAATAGATAAATAAACCTGTAGAAATCTTAAACTAATTTTACATGCGTTCATTGATAATACACCTTCACAACTTCCCTTTAGTGGTCTCTATTCATGGCAAACTGAACAAATTGACTAAGCCTTTCATAGTAGTAACTGTTGGAGATGAATTTGACATTCCTCCCCAAGGCCCATCGGTTAACTGGATTCGGGTCGCAAAGCAATAAGGACCCGCTAAAGGTCAGCCGATCTAGACCTTTGATTGGCCAGAAGCTCGGTCGAAGAACTTCTCTTTAGAGTCAATTGATCGACGGAGTCGACATCAGCTCATCAAGCCGTCACTCGGCTTGAAAGCCCATCAAACCATCGCTCGGACGAGAAGCCCATCAAGCACCGACTTAGACCCAAGAATGCTAGGGCGAACGGAGTGCTAGGGCGAACGAGTGATAGACAAGTGGAGTCTATAAAAGGAAGATTGAGGGTAAGAGAGAGGGGATCCGCAAACAGACACTAAGACCTTGACGGCAAGATCTAGGGTTTCCAACCAATCCAGCCGCTTAGTGTTTTCGTTGGAGTCTTTTAACAAAGCTCCGACCTTTCTTTCTTTAATCTCTTTGTAGACTCGTTCAGACTCATACACCGATCAATAAACGTCTTTGTAAGACCCGCAAAACCGAGTTTATTTTACTATCATTCGATCAACCAAACTCGTATTCAACATTTGGCGCCCACCGTGGGGCCTTACAGAGTAACGTTGACAACGTCAGAATGATTCCCGACGACACACCCGCTGACGGCGACCGACCGTCAAATCTGCTATGCCGGCCTCCGATGCGCCGGCTGCTTCGGTCCCGTCTGTTCCTGAGATGCTGCAAGCCATCACGGCACGCTTCATTCAACAAGAAGAAACTAATAGTACACTTAACGAGCGCCTGGTCCGCTTCGGCACCCTAGACGGCGAGCACGACAGATCTGAAACCGCAAGACGAAGACTGTTCGCCACTACTGGAGGCGACGCGAACCAGCAGACAAACGGAGCACAGGCGACCGATGGCTCGACCTCTTCAACAAGTCGCTAGATCGCAGATCTGCAACTCTCCCTGCGAGACATCCATTCGAAGATCCACCACGTTAAGACCTCCGCTCCGAGATCGAAGCGTGTTATCGCTTCCACGCAACGGAACCCTTTGCCGAAAATAACGAAAGTCAAGATTAAGCAGGCAGAGAAGCTTCGTATCCCTCCATACACGGGCGTCAGCGATCCGACCGATCACATGACCGCCTTCAATATTGCCATGGGTCGGAACAACTTCTCAGACGAAGAAAGGGATGCAAGTCTCACAGCTCTTCGCCGAGCCTCCTGACCGGCTCTAAGTTGGTTTTCCCATCTTGAAGAAGGATCGATCGAAAGTTTTCACGACTTGTCCGCATCTTTTCTCAAAAATTTCATCATGTGGTCTCGTCAAGGAACTTCCATGGCCGACCTGTGGAAGCTTTCCCAGTCTTCGACCGAAAGCCTTAAGGACTTTATGGAGAGCAAGTCCAGTCCAAGGTCCCAGTGCCTGACCACACCACCGTTGACGCCCTGGTCAACGAACTCTGGATTAACTCCAAGTTCCGACACTTCTACTAATCCAACGATCACCATTGAAGACGCTCTCCACAACTCCAAGAACTTCATTCGAATGGACAAAGATAGAAGAGCCTTCAATGCGAAGCAACAGGCCCAAAAGTCGAGGTGGCCAAAGCCCCTGACGCTAAGGAACCGCGACAGCATGCTCCTTACAAGAAGAACGGATCCGTCTTCACTGTCGCAGATGACGATCGTTCGGGCGCAACCACCGCAGTACGTGACCCCAAGTGGAACGTGTGGGAACGAGACACAGAAGATAAAACACAGAAGTCTCGACAGGTCGTTTCTGCCAATCCCAAGAGCTCGTTTGACAAAAACAAGTTCTGTGAGTACCACGACATGAAGGGTCACGATACCAAAGAATGCCGGCATCTCTATGAGGCATGGCTCACAGCTACCAGCGATGGTCATCCAAAGGTCGAACCACCGAAGTCCAAGACGGCCAAAAATATAAAAAGAGTTGGAGTAAGAGCAAGGACAAAAAAAAGAAATCCAGCGAGAAGAAGGAAGAAGGCTCTCCACCAACGGATGATGGTGATCAATCACATCACGACGAAGATTCAACCTCCGACGAAGAAAAACCAAAATCTCGACGAAAAATCTTCACGATCCGAACCACGCTTTCCCCTGCTCCATCCACAACAGAAAAGCCAGGAGACAATCTACGAGCGTCGCTCAATCGACAGTCGATGATAACGGTCGAGAGTCTCACTTCGACAGACAGCACGCACATGGAAGTCGATGATGCGCCAGAAAAGGCCAGTCGCTTCAAAGGAAAGCTCAACGCTTCTGATGCTCGGCGCATCCTCGACGCCAAGCGAAAAGAATGCCAGCGGGACGAACTTAAACGGGAAGTATGGTCAAGCGATCGCTCTGATGAGTCGGAGACGACCGATCTTTGAGCTCACCTCAACTCGAAGGTCCCTGATCTTCGCGAAAAGCTCAAGCGGTGCAAAACCGGTCCCTCCGGAGCGGAGCCAGAGCCGATCATTCCTTATCAGCGTAAACCCCAAGACCTGCGTGCCCGTCTCAACTCTCTTAGGGCCGCGCGAGCGATGCAACTGGAAAAGGAACCAACAACCCAAGGGCGACCACATCACCTGAACGTGATCATGGGAGGATCCCCTCTTTGCAATGACTCTGTCAGATCGGTAAAGGAGTTCCGCAGGAAAGCAGTCACAGCCAAACGCTGGCCCACCATCCCCGAAATCAGTCCCCCAATTACTTTCTCCGTCGACAACGCCAAGGGTGTTCATATGCCGCACAACGATCCACTCCTCGTCGACATCGGCATCAGCGACTGCACTGTGACCAAAGTGCTGGTGGACACGGGCAGTTCGGTCGACCTCATCTTTAAGAGCACACTCATCAAGATGGGTATTAGCCTCGACAACATGAAACCCTCCGCGCGTTCGTTGACGGGCTTCAACGGGTCAACAGAGACTATGCTCGGGACAATTCGTTTGCGCGTTTACGCTGAAGGCGTCGCGAAGAATACCAAGTTCTCAGTTATCGATGTCCGAGCTCCATACAACGCGATCCTCGGAACACCATGGCTCCATTCAATGAAAGCCATTCCTTCTACCTATCACCAATGTGTCAAGTTCCCCGGCAACGACGGACAGATCGTCACTCTTCGGCGATCAAGCAGCCGCTCGTGATCTTCTCGTGGCCGAGGTGAAAAAACAAAAGTCGACCTCCCACGTCAACACAGTCGCCCCACCATTACAGAAGCTTCATCCTTCTCACGAGGAAGCTCTTCAAGTGTCCATCGACAGCAACGATCAATCCAAAACAGTCCGAGTTGGCGCACACCTTCCTGACGAGACGAAAGACAAGATCGTTTCGTTTCTCAGAGACAATGCATCGACATTCGCGGTCTGCTGCTGACATGAAGGGGATCAACCCCAGCGTCACCACACATCAGCTCAACGTCGATCCAACCTTCAAACCGGTTCATCAAAAAAGACGCAAGCTCGGACCCGACCGTTCGAAAGCCGTCAATGACGAGGTCGACCGTTTGCTTGCCGTTGGGTCAATCGCAGAGGTGAAATATCCCGAATGGTTGGCTAATTCAGTCGTTGTTAAGAAAAAGAATGGCAAGTGGAGAATCTGCGTTGATTTCACCGACCTCAACAAAGCTTGTCCAAAGGATAGCTTCCCCCTTCCTCACATCGATCGGTTCGTCGAATCAACTGCAGGCAACGAGCTGTTAACATTCATGGACGCTTTCTCCGGTTACAACCAGATAATGATGCATCCAGACGACAGCGAGAAGACAGCCTTCATCACAGATCGCGGAATATATTGCTACAAGGCAATGCCTTTCGGCCTCAAGAACGCTGGCGCGACATATCAACGCCTCGTCAACCGAATGTTCGCCGAGCAACTGGGAGTCACCATGGAGGTCTACATCAATGATATGTTGGTGAAATCCCAACATGCAGTCGACCACATCGACCATCTCAAAGATTGTTTCTACGTCCTGAACAAGTACGACATGAAACTCAATCCAACGAAGTGCATTTTCGGAGTCACGTCTGGCGAATTCCTCGGCTACATAGTCACTCAAAGGGGGATCGAAGCAAAACCGAAGCAGATATCCACCATCCTCGACCTCCCCAACCCCAAGAACAACCGAGAAGTGCAACGGTTGACAGGCCGTATTGCTGCCCTCAATCGATTCATCTCGCAGTCGACCGATAAGTGCCTACCTTTTTATGATCTATTGCGCGGCAACAAGAAGTTCGTCTGGGACGAGCGTTGCGAGGAAGCATTCAACCAGCTCAAACACTACCTTACGACACCACCCGTGTTGGCCAAACCTGACAAAGGCGACACACTGTACCTTTACATAGCCGTCTCCAACGCAGCCGTGAGTGGTGTGCTCGTCAAAGAAGACCGAGGCGAGCAACATCTGATATTCTACACCAGCCAACGCATGACCGGCGCAGAAACGCGGTATTCGACACTCGAGAAGATGGCACTTGCGGTCGTAACTTCAGCGCAGAAACTCAGACCTTACTTCCAGTCTCATTCGATAGTCATACTGACCAACCTACCGTTGCGCACTGTTCTGCAGAACACCAATCACTCGGGCAGACTTTCGAAGTGGGCTATCCAGCTTGGTGAATACGACATCACCTTTCAGAGTAAGCCAGCAGCGAAATCCCAAGTACTGGCTGACTTCCTCATTGAGCTACCTCCAAACCTCGAGCAAGATCTACAGCAGCCAAGCGCAATGTGGATTCTGCACATCGATGGATCGTCGTCCAACAAAGGCTCCGGCATCGGCATCCACCTCCAGTCCCCGACAGGCGAACTTCTCCAACAGTCCTTCCGACTCGGCTTCAAAGCATCTAACAACGAAGCCGAGTACGAGGCTCTCATTGCTGGTCTACGCCTCGCGCGAGCAGTCTAAGCGAAAAGCATTCACGCTTACTGCGACTCTCAATTGGTAGCCAATCAATTAGCGGAGACTACGACGCCAAGAACGATCGAATGGATGCTTATCTCAAAGTCGTGCAAAGCCTAGCTAAAGAATTCGAATCATTCCAGCTTACGAAGATTCCCCGCGGTGAAAACATCTGTGCGGACGCTCTGGCAACCCTCGGCAGCAGCCCAAGGGATCAAATAAAACGGACCATCCCAGTTCAGTGGATCAACAAACCAAGCATCACTCTATTGGATGATGGGAGCGAGAGCGTAGCAGCGATCAACGTTGCAGATGTGATGGATACAAGCGAATCGAGCGGCCACCTTGACGAAACCCCACCAGACTGGCGAGCACCGTTCATTGAGTACCTCTCTGGTGGGTCCCTCCCTGCAGACAAATGGGAATCCCGTCGACTGAAGGCCAAAAGTTCAAACTATGTCCTCATCGATGGTAGGCTACACCGCTGGACTTCTACAAAAGTGTTGTTAACGTGCCTTGGTGTGGAAGAAGCATCATTAGCCATGGCAAAAACTCATGGCGGAGCCGCAGGGAATCATTCAGGCGGCCGAGCGTTGGCTCTCAAGGTTAAGAGCCTTGGTTTCTACTGGCCAACCATGATCGCGGACTGTGATACGTATGCACGCCGGTGCGACAAGTGCCAACGACATGCACCAAACATCCACAGTCCGACCAAACTACTACACACCATGACGGCTCCATACCCTTTCATGCGCTGGGCGATGGATCTCATCGGGCCAATGCCAAGTTCCCGTCAACGTAAGTATGTCCTCATAATGACAGACTACTTCACCAAGTGGGTCGAAGCAAAAGCCCTCGTGCACATCACCGACACAGAAATCCAGAATTTCGTTTGGAAGAACATCATTTGCAGGCACGGTCTTCCCTATGAGATCGTCACAGACAATGGCTCTCAGTTCATTTCAAACAAGTTTCGCGAGTTCTTGGAGCGATGGAAAATTCGCTTGAACACTTCGACGCCTCGCTATCCACAAAGCAACGGTCAAGCTGAAGCCACCAACAAGACCATCATCGATGGCATCAAGAAGCGCCTAGACCTCAAGAAAGGTCATTGGGCCGACGAGTTGGACGGAGTACTTTGGTCGCATCGAACAACTCTGCGTAGTGCGACCGGTCAAACGCCCTTCTCTATGGCATATGGCGTCGAAGCCATGGCACCAGCAGAAGTCAACATCACAAGCCTTCGCCGAGCAAAGATGCCCCGGAACGACGAACTCAATGCGTCGATGCTGTTGAACGCATTGGACGAAATTGAAGAACGAAGAGACCAAGCCCTCCTCCGCATCCAGAACTACCAACACCTCCCCGAATCTTACTACAACAAGAAGGTGCGCGCCCGACCATTGGAACTCCACGATCTAGTTCTCCGAAAAGTGTTTGACAACACAAAAGAGTGGAAGGACCCTACAAGATAGTCGAGATTGTCAAACCCGGCGTCTATCGTTTGGAAACCTCAACTGGCGAGCCAGTACCAAGAGCTTGGAATGCCGCCAACCTCCGCAGTACTACGCTTGACCGCTTCTAAAAAAAAAAAAAAAAATTGGTCCGATGACTTCAGCGTCACTTTCGCCAACCTCCAGACAGATGACACCACGTCACTTCTGTCCAAAGCCGAGTGAGCACGTCCTAGTCACTTTCGCCCTAGTCATGGCGAATGACTGAACCGCCATTCGGCCATACCGAACTACGATTGGCTTGATCCCTTAACTAGTATGCAGCCCGCCGCCAGGTCCAGCCATACCAAAAAGGGATAGTTCCAAGGAACCTACATCCTCATCTTGTGGGAGGGAGTACTCACAAAGGCACCATGCAAACGCTTATATGTCACTTTCGATCGGCAAAGAATGACTATACGTTGCGCGGTCCAGACCGACGATCTCCACGTCAAGGCTCGTCCAACCGACGACTCATGTCACGCAAAGGATCATGTGAACGCACGTACATCACTTTCACTCTACCCGAATGGTGACGATCGCGTGATTTAAGCACGAGCAGTGCTTCATCCCCGCAAAACCTCGAACTGCGGGCATTAGAGGCGATCAATCGGGCAACACCAACCGTCGAACAATCGACCAATCGCTCGGTAGCATGGCCTCCCTCTACCAAGTTCAAGATAGTCGATCGGTAGACCGATCAATCACCAAAACGATCGCCGTCCATGAAGCCTCTCGAAAACCTGCCAAGTGATCAAGTGAAATCTACTCTCATGATAAACCGGACAGCGAGAGTGCTAACGAAAGGCGAAGAACGAAAGGTCTTTCTTGAGAATCACAAGGTTCAAAGGGAAACAAGCAAAAATTCAGCGTCACAACCGATAAGGAGCAAAAGAAAAAGACCGATCGATCAAGGTACACAACAAACGGATTGCAATAAAACAAAAAAAACAAAAGGCGAGGGTGCTACGTAGTAAAACAACAACATATAGCTCAGTCAATCATGACAGGCTAAGCCTCAATCGACGGATCCGACAAAGAAGCACCTCCGGTTTCCGTGGTCCCAGCTTCCTCCTGGTCTGAAACCCCAACCTCGTCAGTCACGTCATCGCGATACGGAGGTCCGGACACGGTCCCGAAAGGTCTATCCAGCGCACCTGCGAGATCTCCCCCTAGGGCGGTCGTCGGCTGGCGAACAACGGTCGAAACATGAGCAACAAGAGGAGCCACGCTGCCAAAGATAGGAGATCGAGGAGCCACTGCAGACGCCGAGCGACCGGGGGAAAGAACTAGATCACACTCCGTAATAACCTCAACAGTAACTGCCTCGGCTTCATTCCTGAAAGTCTCCTCATTGGTAGTACGGAGATCTTTCAGCTCCCGCGGGACAGGTAGCCCTCTCGTCTCCAGCATAGTTACCGCGTCCAAAGTCCCAAGAGCCGTGCCATGAAGCAAGCGCTTCTCCTCCTTCCTATCTCGATCGGCCATATACTTCCTGAATTTTTCAAAACGCCTTTCAGCCGCAGCAACCACGCATTTCCTCTCGGACAGAAGTTCGCGATTCCACGACTGCCTCATGCGATCCATCGCTCTCCTCGTCTTCTCAGAATCCTCGAATTTTTCCTCCTCCAGCTGAGCGACCCAGCTGCGGGCAGCCTCTAATTCCTTGGCTCCGTCGAGTTTCTCCCTTTTGACGACCTTGAGCTCGGCCTCCTTGCTCCTGATCTCCTCTTTGGCCTTCTCAAGGTCAAATGTCGCTTTCCGTAAAGCAGCTTCGTATCCTGCCACAAGATTGTTTTTGCACGTAGCAACCTACAACCAAGATGCAACAAAACATAAACGATCAAAACACAAGAAAGCAGATTGCAACCAAAGGAAATGGTCCGAGCGTAAATAATACGGCACTACGATCAAACGCTTACCTCTGCTTCCGCACGAGCTAAGGCGGAGAGCTGATCCGTAAACGAAAGTCCAGAGATCTCCACCGTCGTCAATGTTCTACTTGCGGTCTGGCGAGCTGATCCGCTCGAACCTGGAACTCCACCTCCCGATGACAAACCTCGAGTCGGAATTTCAGAGCTCACTGCACGGGATCCCTCGTGATCGCCCTCCATCTCGTCATCACCTCTCGATCCACGCGGAGATCGGGTGACATCCCTCTCATCTCCTCCTAGAGAAGGATCGGTCCTCGTCTTACTGGAAGACCTGACCCTCTTTCTCTTCTTCTTTGACGGAGGAGCGTCGACGGGTCCCCCATTATTGGGGCTTGCTGCAGCACTCGCCGGCTCCAGAGCCTGGTCGACCAACGCGTCCACGACCACGCTGCTCTTGTCACCCGCGTTCGCTACGGAGCCGAAACTCGTATCCCCCAGTTGAGCAGCTAAGATTTTGGCATAGTCTGGATACACATTCGAAAACGTCCCCATGAGCGGAAGCTTCAATCTTTTTCCCTTCGTTTTCTCACAAGGGATGTATGATTCCCAGTCAACTGCAACAATAAACCAAGGAAAGTAGCGACGATCAATTGACCGACCAAAGACGAATAGAGAAAGGCAAAAGAGAAGGGGAACGAACCTCTACCAATACGCCTTTGTTGGCGGCGGATCCGTTTACGATCGAAATCCCTCCACTGCTGAAGATGAAGCGCGACGAGCTTCGGTAAATCCCTTCGAAAAGTATCCCAAGGTCCAAAGGTGATCGGGTGACCCACTGAAAAGTTTAAAGATAAAGTTAAGATAATCAACAATGAAGAACCAATCGACAAAAACGATCTACCAATATCACGACTCCATAAGAACCGCCGATCAACGCCTCGAGGATCCTCGAACCCAGCCTCATCTACTTTGATATAGAAGTACGAGCGTCTCCACTTCTTGGTTTTTATGCGGGGACTGGTCAAAATATTCAAACCAGACCTCATCTGAACCGAGTAGACTCCATTCGGCTTAGGCTTAGTCTGTGTCAGCTCCTCTAAGACACGGACAGACATTGATACGTCTATCTCAGCCGCCATGACCATCAATGCAACAGCGATCCTAACCGCCCCGTTCATCAGCTGACTCAAGGCGATTCCCCGTCGATAGCAGTAAGAAGTGATGAAACGAGGGATCGGAAACCACAACTTTGAGTCCTCCCCGAAAAACGACTCATACACACAACAGTACCCAACCGGCGGTGTCCAAGGACGTTGCTTGGCCTTCGGAATCATGTAAGTCACACCGGACGCTCGGCTTTTCTCCATTAACAACGAAACACTTTCTAGAGTAGAACGGGTAGGGTTAACGTCGCCCCAATCCTGCCCGTCCGCCTGGTGCGAACGATCGAACTTCGGGTCGAGATCGGAAAGCTCTTCGCTCGTCCCATCACAATTGCAACGAAACGGAGTCATACGTTTGATCACAGGAGCCACCCTGCGCGACGGTCGATCGTCCGCCTCGGAGTCGCTCGGAGATCCCTCATCAGATCCGGATCCAGCCACATGAGAGTCGTGCTCGAGATGCCCGGCGGGTCCATCATCATCAGCATCGCTTCGACACGAGAGTCTCGCGACTAGCCACCGAACGCTCCCCACTCCTATCTTCTCCCCGACAAACCCTAACCGCGGGTTCCATCAATTGCGCGGCGCCCGACGATTCACCCGGAAGCTCAGTGACGATCCACGCTCCCTCCCCCTCCTCGGCGACCGATCTCTGCCCCCCGACGAAAACCATAAATCCGGCATCGCTAGATCACTCGATCGGTCGACCGGATTAGGGTTGCAGTCTCCGCCAATTATAAAAAAAAAAAGAAAGAAGGGAGAGAAGAGAGAGAGGAGAAAGAAGAAGAGATAAGGAGAAAGAGAAAATACCTTTTAAGCTTGGGAAGAAGTGGAAGAACAAAGGATTAGGATATCATTTATAGCTAAAGGTCACGGGCTTTAGAAATAATCTGCTATTAGGCTTGTTGGGCCTAGATTAATCCTTGATCTCCACTCTAATGAAGCCATCACTCTCTCTACCGAGCAAAATGAAAAGCTTGACCGGCGGGATTCGATGCATAACCCAGACTCTGATCGACGCACCTTCGGGAACCGGCCGATCAATTGACGGGATCATTATTCCACGTAGCCAACCTATCAATCGATCGCTAGGAAGGACAAGAGATAAACCATATGCCGTCGACTGGTGTAGCGCTCGCAATAAAGGCCGTTCAACCAAGTCGACCTCCGCTACCGATCGATCAATTGACGGGATCGTGCTTGCGATAGAGGTCGTCCTGCTAGCCGGCCAACCAATCGACGGTCTCCACAAGCAGTGGGAACATGAGAGTCAATCGACTGATCGACCGCCCACCGAAAAGGTATGTACGCCGGAGAGGTCAATCGTGCGACCTTTGCAGATTGATCAACGGTCGGGGAGTACAACAGCCAAACTCTGCTACCAGCCACTCAATCGACGATCTCGACGAGCAATAGAAATTCGAGGGACGATCAATCGATTGATCACCCAAAGAGAAAATACTTGGACCGGGAAGGCCAGTCGTGCAACCTTTCGAGATTGTCTAATGGTTGGAGAATGCAACCCAGCCAGCCAAACTCTGCTACGAGCCACTCAATCGACGATCTCAACGAGCAATAAAAACCTGAGAGACGATCAATCGATTGATCACCCAAGGAGAAAATACTTGGACTGGGAAGGCCAGTCGTGCAACCTTTCGAGATTGTTTAATGGTCGGAGAATGCAACGATCAAATTAGCAAAACCCAAGCAGGGCACGACCGAATCCGTTATCCTCAGAACCAACTCTTGATATTCCGCTGCGAGAAACTATGTCTTCCCACGAACGGACTGGGTGGGACTTACTGTTGGAGATGAATTTGACATTCCTCCCCAAGGCCCATCGGTTAACTGGATTCGGGTCGCAAAGCAATAAGGACCCGCTAAAGGTCAGCCGATCTAGACCTTTGATTGGCCAGAAGCTCAGTCGAAGAACTTCTCTTTAGTGTCAATTGATCGACGGAGTCGACATCAGCTCATCAAGCCGTCACTCGGCTTGAAAGCCCATCAAACCATCGCTCGGACGAGAAGCCCATCAAGCACCGACTTAGGCCCAAGAATGCTAGGGCGAACGGAGTGCTAGGGCGAACGAGTGATAGACAAGTGGAGTCTATAAAAGGAAGATTGAGGGTAAGAGAGAGGGGATCCGCAAACAGGCACTAAGACCAAGACCTTGACGGCAAGATCTAGGGTTTCCAACCAATCCAGCCGCTTAGTGTTTTCGTTGGAGTCTTTTAACAAAGCTCCGACCTTTCTTTCTTTAATCTCTTTGTAGACTCGTTCAGACTCATACACCGATCAATAAACGTCTTTGTAAGACCCACAAAACCGAGTTTATTTTACTATCATTCGATCAACCAAACTCGTATTCAACAGTAACCATGATTGCATTCTTCAGCCATGTTATCCTTATGGCATTTACAGAGTGCCTCAAGGTTGGTCATAGCTATATGGTAGCCTGGATTCATACCTAAAGGGATATCACTTAGAGATTTCTTGACTCTTTCCCAGCATTGATCGGAGGTTGATAGATTTTCTTTCCACTTGAGTTTATCGAGATACTTTTCACCTTTAAAAAAGCGTTCTAATGCAAGCAGTAACAAACCGTAAAGATACATACCGTCTTTATAATTTCCAATGGATGATTGGCGTAGATGAAAGAGGCCGTTGCATCTTTTGTTTTGGAGGATATATTGAAGTATGCCCTCAATATAGTGTGCCTCAGGGTTGTCATTCTCCAAGCATAGTTCCTTCAAGTGCTTGTGCTCGAGCATTTCGGTAGGTTCCGCAGAAAAATAAGACAAGGAAATGTTTCTGAAATAGTTGGTGTGATCGGAGTTGGAGTGGTCGTCTTTTGAATCAGAGGAATCACCGATGGAGATGATGTCATAATTGTTCACAAATGCATCTTCTCCCATCTTCACTTTTGTGTCTTTCTTCGCTGAAATGGTGTTTTATATTTGGTGGTTTTTATTCTCAATTGATGCTGAAAATTTTGTGAGAGTAATGTTGAAAGTGGTAGGACATTTATAAAGATGGTTCTTGGAAAATGATATGATCGTACATGATGAAAATGCTGTGTACGTGCTAGCAAAAAATAGTAATATATATTGTTTTGAGGATGCTAAAAGTATGTGCTAGAAAAGGAGAAGGGACGACACATGCAGGAGGGACGAGACATGCAGTTCTAAAAGGCTGTGGTTGACCGGTGTTGTCACGTACTCGCATTAAACAGTCGTTGCTTTTTTTCGATGTTTATTGATATCACCAATATAACTGTCAGTTCTTTGGTCTCAATCGAATTTGGATTCTTATGGTTTCTTTAAAAAAATAATAAAAGTAGAATATCAACTCAACCAAGATCGGATTTCCGTAATCTTAGAATGAAGATATTTTCTCGGCCAAACAATCAACCACAAAATTATATGGTAACAATGGATGCGAAATTTCTTACATTAGGAAATTGATTAAATTATTTGAATAACTTTATCAAGACATATATATTTAGAAATATCTTCTTTCTAACAAAAGTTAATGAGCATTTACGTGAACATTACTCATGTGCTTATTAATACGGATACAAATATTTTGTTGCTCAAACTATATATTTACATAACCTATTTATCTCATATGCTCTTATAAATAAACCTAATATATAATCGAAATTTTATTGATCCATTATTAATTATTTTAGATCATCGACAATACTATAAAACATGTACTATCATCTAGATCATAGTTTTCTTCATTAGAATTTCAATTTTATGTTTATTCAAACCGGCAAAATTATATCACTGATTTGAACGAAGCCTCTTTGATCTTAGAACAACCTAATTCGGTTATACCCTTATTAGAAATTATTTTAACCTTTATTAAAAATTACTTGCGCAAGAATATTAAGTGATACATGTATTACTTGCGCAAGAATATTAATTAATACATGTATTTACTACTTTCCCTTACTAAAAATACGGTAAATCATATTGATTACTTGCGCAAGTTAAAATCATATCATATGCATTTAATTTTGTTCCAATAAAAATTAACTATCTTTACTTAAACGGTTCCATTATTTATTGTATGAATATTTCCTTGAGGTATTTGCAAATCTGTATGATTCACTTCATATATATAGAGGTCAATGTCGAAGGATTAAATCATATCATTCTTCTTTTTTTGTCCTACAATGGCAATGGTCCGAGCGTCCAAAAATATTGTTTCTCCAGTTAGAGATTTAAAGCCCGTAAAGATCGTCCCGTATTGAAGTTAGGATTATTCGGTTGTGGAGAAACTACAACAAAGAATCAGGCAACACCATTGAAATGGTATTCGTTGATAAAGAAGTAAGTTGTTCTCACACAATTTCCTGAGTCTTTGTTTTATTGTTTATTAGTAAGATAATAATTAATAGATTGCTAAAGAAATAATATAACATGTCTGTTTCAATGTATAATCAGGGAATAAGAATTCATGCTTCCGTTGGTGAACAACTCATCAAGAAATATGGTGACAAGCTACATGAGGGAGATGCAATTGTCGTCCAGTTGTTCAAGGTCTACGATGCCATTGGTGAATATCGTACAACCTCCCATCCGTACAAAATTGGCTTCTATCCAACCACTTTTGTTGGAAAAGCTGCTGAGTTTCCGAGTGAAGTTCCTGAAAAATATTTTGCGGATTTTAACGATATTATGGAAGGAAATATCGATAGCAGCTGTTTGATTGGTGAGAACTGATCTTACACATTTAAATATTCTTTCAGATTTGTTAATTTTGTTCCTCATTGTATTGGTTGTGTTATGTAGATGTTATTGGCCAAATCGTTAACTTTGGGTCTTTGGAAAACAAAATGATAAAAGGAAAAGATAACATGAGGCTTTTGATAGAATTGCGTGACCAAAAGTAAGCTTACTTTTTTATCATTTTTCAATGATTTTCTATATAAACATGTTATCATATGTTTTTTAACTTAACGTTTTATTATACCGTAATGTGAAGATGATGTGTACTTTGTGGGGTGGTTATGCTAAACAAGTACATGAGTACAATATTGCTAACATGTCCACAATGATTATTTGTGTGATCAGGTTCTGTTCTGTTAAGGAGTGGAAAGGTATGTGATCAGACAATGATTAAACCATAATTATTGTGGACATGTCATATAATAAAATCTAATATTGTAGGTACTTACTCTAAATCAAGCGGTTTTAATTCTACTCATATTTTGCTCAACCCAACGCTTGAACTGATTGATGAGTTCAAAGCTTGGTACGTCTACATTATATTAGGTTTCTGTATGTTAAACCGTTTAAATAAATTACAGGCATACTTAAATTGTATTTGTATTGTGTCTTAATTCATTTCTGCAGTCTGCCTGATGATTCACTTGCTATTACAAACAACGATAGTAGCCAGTGGTCTGTTGGTACTGCTACATCTGTTCGTGCCAGGTTTTTTTGTTCTTAATGAGAGGCTAACCATAAGAGAGATCATTGATAGTACTCTGGTAACATTGGAACTATCATGTTATATTTTCATAGATTTATTCTTTAAATCCCATTTTTTCTTATTGAAACGAATATATTGTTGTTGTCGAATAGGTTGGGAATTTTGTCACTCTCGCTACTATTGAAAGTATAGATCATGAACATGGTTGGCAATATCTAAGTTGCAAATACCACAATAAAAAAAGTAATACAACCGATGTTGATGCTGATAACCGTCCCTTGTTCTTTTGCAATACATGTGATAAGGAACACATTGACGTCATTGCCAGGTATTAGTTTTTGAGTTTTACAAAATTTAGTATATTTATATAGTATGTTGATTAACCGGTACAAGGGTTTTTCAGTACCTAATTCTAAAAACGTTTTACCAGGTTCAAATTAATTGTCCATGTTAAAGACGATAGCGGTGAGGCAAACTTTCTTTTGTTTGATGCGAACGCTCAAGCAATTGTTCGACGTTCTGCCGCTGAACTCTATAATGAGGTATCTTTAGAAAATATGCTGTTCCTTTATTAACCCCGTAAATACAATTAGAAAAACCATAAGCTTTGTGATTATAGTATGAAGATGAAGAATTGCTGCCGGAAGCAGTTACCGATCTTTTTGGCAAGAGAATCCTATTCGAGATATCAGTAGATGCTGATAACATCAAAGGAAAGAGTTCTCTGTATGTTGTTCGAATTGCTACTGCTGACCGTGAAATGATTGAGGAATTTTCTGCTTTGCCTCCTAAACCGGTATTGCACTCAAGCAAGTCTCTTAGTTTTTGTTTCTTACATTTGAATAATTTTTATGCGACCTTTTATCTTGCAGGTCCTAATGTTGCAGTCCTCAGATGATATTTCCTCTGGTTCAGGTGGAGTTTCTGGAACTCCTTTGTCTAAAAGAAAAAGCAAAGACGGTGAAGAGAGTAGCCCTGAGGATCAACACTCCGTCAACAAGCAACTTGCTCAAAAGAAAGTCAAGGGGGAGTAATATGTCGGAAGTTAATGGTTGCTTTTTTGGTATTTGAAATTTCTCTCAATGAATCTTGAGAGATTCACTTTTTCTTGATTATGTTATGACCTTATGGTTTATGATTTAAGAGCTTTTTTGTCACTATCTGCGTTATTCGGATATTTTGTCATTTGTCTTACCGTAACATGTCTTAGATTCATAGGCGAACCAAAGTATATTTACTTTTCTTTGGAACTAATCCCCCTAATTACAAAGTTTGACGTATACATATAAATCATATAATTCTTACACTTTTATAAGTCCCGAACCCTCTTCTTAGGCTTTTATGGGTATTTATTTATTCTAAAAACATGTGATAAATACTACAAACAAATTGTTTGTCAAATACTAAAATGGGCTATAAATTATGAACTTAGATAAAGGATTGTAGTACTGTAATAACTGGTAATAGAAAATGGGCTTAAAATCAATTTCTATTGTTCCATCAATATTTGCAGTTAGTGGACCTTTAATGAGGTCCAGTATGTGAAAAGACACGACTCTTCCAGATGTTCCTCTTCTATATAAACTGTGCACTGATGACGATCTTAAAAAAATCTATCATCTCTCTTCTGCAAGATTTTACTCTCTCCTAATATTCCGCAAGTAAGTTTTCTTTCTCTTTACTTCTGGATTTTCGATATATAGAAAGTAGATTGATACTTACAACTGTAGTTAGTGGAGAAGGAATCATGATTTTTAGGGTTTCTCGCCGTTGTTAGTCTTTTTGTTGTAAGTATGTCCGCATTTAACTTGCTAGGGTTATAATAATTGTGATTCCTTTTATTCCAGTTTTTAAATCGCGTTTATGTATCACAGTGTTTGAGTTTTTCTTTAATATCTTAAGTAGAAATGAGGAATATTATTGTTTTGTCAGGAAATGATTATTGTTTTGTTTGGCTTTTGAGATTTGGAATTAAATATGAACTTAGATAATTTTATAATTTCAGTCGATTTGTTATGTAAGCCTTGAGTTTTGGTTGTGAATACTGGATTAATGATTTTAAATATATAACCATGAACGTAATTACAAATCATGCAGACCAAGATCAGGAAATGGCATTCAACAAGGACCTTGAACTCAAGGCTCCCATCTTCGAAGATTATGGTTCTTCTCTGCAAGAGGCATTCAACTGAGGAAAGTACCAGACCACTGAGCATTACCGAGCCAAGCTCTTTATGTACAAGCAACAACATGATGCTCTCATCAAGAAACATGCTGAAGAGCTTGAAGTGTCGGAGATTGAAGGAAAGTTGGAACTCATTGCCGAACTCTTCAATGAGTCTGTCTTGAGCGAAGAGAAAGAGAAGCTGGAGTCTGATCTTGTCCTTGCAATGGCCAAGGCGTCTGACGTGAAGGTTCCTACCATCGATTGGTTCAAGTTGAATGAGCCACAGATGTATGATTAAGCTCTTCGGTTTCTTAATCTCTACAACTTTAAAACGTTTAATGTTATTTTGATATTATGTTTCCTAATTTCGGATGAACTTTGCTGGTTTTTCAAACCAGTTTTCCTTTGATGTTGGTCGGATGTTAAACTAAACTACTTTTGTTATATATTTATCGGATTATCTATTAGCTTACCTAATTTTTACAGAAACTTCTTCATGATTTGGTTAGACATTCGTAGGTTACATTTCTTTATGCTGAATTGTATCTATTGAACTTAATCATGACTTTCACCTAGGAAATAGGTTTTTGCGTACAGTGTTAGGTATAGTCAATGTCAGATTCCTTCATATCTCATTCTTGAAGGTGATAATGCCATTTTGAACTAAGTTATTTTATAATTATGAAATTGATAGTTGATGTGATTATCAAATTTACCATATCCGTCCAAGTTTTGATTCTTCAGATCTTACGATATTAGTTGAAGGAAATATAATATATTTCATTAACTTATTTTGTAATTTCATTTAATAACTTTAGTTTGTTGTATACGTTAAACATTCAATCGAGGTTTGGAAATGATGATCTTTTTGATATCTTACCAAACTTTATTTTCAGACATGCTGAGAGATTTTGACATGTCAGTATGGACAATTTTCATTAATTATATATATGTGTTAAAGAAAAGAATATATGTATGGCTTTGGTTGCTTAACTTTGAGTAATTCTATTTGATATTTTCCATTTACCGCAATCGATTACATTTATCAACTAATCGAAAAGGCAATATTTTCAATTCCTGTTACGATGCAAGTAAGCAGACAAAATGGATATATATCAAGTATCGAATAAAGATACATGTATTGTATTAGGACAGTGAATCTCATAGGAGATTGAAATGTAATTAAAGAAATCAAATAAACCATCAATCCCGAACAATTATTGGACTTTAAACTCAGAGGTTCATTAAAAAATACAATGTTTATTGTTGTTAAAAATATGCGTTAATACCGAATTTGACTTCGAAGTTAATTGGATGAGTCTTTAAAGGGCAAATGGAAAGACATTATTTTAATTTAATTAAAGTTAATTTACAGGACAAATGGAAAGGCATTATTCTACGACACAGATACCATCTATATAAGCTGTATTACTTGTTTATCTCACCAAACCTAATAGCAGTGGCCCTCTACGATATTGTTTCTCCAATTTTCTCCTAATCTGAGTACATCTCCTTTGGTAAGATATTATTATCATTTTATGTTAGGTTCACATGTAGATCATCACTCGGTTATTGCCTTATGGAATCACAATTGCTTAATTTTAAATTACATTAATATAGGTTTGTAGGGTTATATATAATTTCGGATCCCAATTTTTAAGACATTTTCTTATGAGAATAGGGGGATCCGAAATTTCTATAATTTTCTTATGTAACTAAATAGAGGGATTTCAGTGTCAGTATAGCTTTCCGTCTTATTTAGTTCAGAATCATCATGTCTACTGGTTTAATTTTTAAGTGTGTTTCTTATATAATTGTTCTGTATGGTAATTATTTTTTTTATGTACACATGCAAGAAAAGATTACGCGATGGTATTGAACAGAGATATAAATCTTAATCAACCCATGGTTGAAGAATATCCAGACAAGGCTCTCCAAGAGGCTTTCAACAAAGGAATGATTGACACTAGGGAGCGCTACTGAGGCATGCTCTTCATGTACCAGGACCAATTGGACCAAATCACAGCCAGGCATGATGCAGAGCGTGAAGTCTATCGCGTTCTAGGTAAATTAGAGTTACTCAATGAACTCTTCAATATGGCGGCAAGGACGAAGGAGAAGAAAAAACTCGAGGCCGAACTTGTTCTCGCGAAGGAGAAGATGGATGGGGTGAAGATTCCTTACGTTGATTGGTTCAGATGGGGTGAACCACAAATGTTTGGTTAACCTTTTTCCTTTCGTAATATCTCAAAGTTGGACCCGTTTTGTTTTGTTGGTTACTTATGCTCTCGATTTCGGATTTTATCTTCTGGTACGGTTAGCCAGTTTTAAGACTTTGTTTTGTGGAACAAAACCTATAAAAGGTTAATATTTAATTTCAAACTTTATTTGCCAGGATCATTGCAATATGGTTGATTTTGATTTATCATATAGCGTACAATCTTTATAAACATTATGAACGTCATTTATTGTGATTGTATTAGTGCATCGATCAGTAGAATATAGGAGTGGATTCACAACAAGAAAACACAAGTTTGACGACGGCAGGTTTTCTCCCTAATTCGTCGTAAAGAAGGCTTTACGAGGAAATAGCGAGGAAACGTGTTTCGTCGTTATTCGTTCGTCGTAACGCATATTTCCTCGCTAAATCCTCGTAAAGTAGCGAGTAATAAATTTCCTCGTAAATTCCACGTAACTATTCGTCGTAAAGTACATGTAAGATTTCCACGTAAATTCCACGGTACATTTCCTCGTAAGTTCCTCGAAAAGGTATCCTCGTAAATACCACGTTAAATACTAGTTAAATATTTCTCGTAAATCTCACGTAATGTGTTCCTCGTTATATACTCGTAATGTTTCCACGTAATGCCGTCGTAATTTAGCTACGAAATTACGTCGATCCTTATTTTCCAGATTCTAAAATATAATAAATACATTATTTAATTTTGTTTTATAATTAAAATATAAATTAAAAATTAAAATCAATACGAAAATATTTTATAGATAAATAAAATAAGTTATAAGTTATAAATTTATAATACAACAAACGAAAAAAAAAACTATGGGTCATTCATCGCTTGGTAGAACTCCTGACTCCTCCTCTCGACATCCGCCTCGGAATGTGTGGCGCGGACGCCCGCCACGCTGCAACAAAAGCCATCGATCCCACCCATACGAGCTTGGAACGCGGATGTCGTCGTATCCAACTGGTGGCGCAGCTGAGAGACTTCATCTTGCTGTCTCTGGCCATAAGACGATGTCACTCTAGGAACATCGTTGACCAAACCAATCCCCAATACACGTCCCTTTTTCTTAGGGACGACCTTAAAACCAAAAAATGATTATTATTAGTTTAATTAACAAAGTTAAAGTAAATTAATGAATATTAAAATAAATTAAATTTTTTTAAAAAGTGTACCTCTTCGTAAATCCTATCCACCTCAAGTGTGGATAAGGTGACGGGTATTCCGTCGGGGACTCCTGGGTCAGCTGCGTCTGGCGCTCTTCAACCCGTTCAACCAACTGGTTGTAGATTTGCTCGGACTTGCCATCCACCCATCGGTCCGCCTTGTTCTTGTGGGTCCTCTCGTAGAGTTGCTGAAGAGACGGCAGAACTCCCGTCTCTTTCGCCTGAAAACATTTAAGACAATTAGAATATATAATAATAAAATAAATGCAAAAAATAAATTTAATTAAGAATTAGAAAATTAGAATTTAATTACCATCTCAAGACGGACCCCGGCGTGGGGTTTTTGGCCCGTGGTGTGTTGCATCGGCCCGTTGCCGTGCTCATCTTTCGTCTGACGGGACTGCGAGCAAGCCTCGGCGACTCGTATGGCATCCGGAGTCCGACAGTAATGAATGAGGCCATCCCACACCTCCTTGGTGAGCTCAGGAGGTTTGCGGTGCTCATAACCCTTTATGATCCAGTCTCCCTTCCAGTTGGAGACCGTGTCCAACAACCGAGCCTGCACCTTCGCGTTGAACGCTCTCTTCACCCTCTCATTGACCCCGAGAGACCAATGATATTTTTGCTGTAACAGAATAAAATAAATTAAGTGTTAGTTTTAATGGATTAAAAATTGAAATCATAGAAAAATTAAAGTATACAATATTAGTAATTAACTTACAGCGTAAATCTTGAACCACGTATTTCGGACGTGGATCGGCGTGCTCTTCCAGTTTGAATGTGGCTCGGAGAAGTAACCTTTGATCGTTTCGGTTACGTCTCGAGCAAGACATCCATCAACCCCAAACCTGAAAAAAATTAAAGTATTAAAAAAATTTAATTGTTATAAAAAAATTAAAATCAAATAATTTCATAAAAAAATGCAACGTACCACAAAGTTCCGTCCGGTCGGTCAGGGTCAATAACTGGTAATCCTTCTCTGCCTGGCTGAGCGAGAAGGTCCTCGACGGTGAACTGCGAGTAAGGAGCACTCGCCGGCACCAGTAGATCGGGATGAATCCCGGCGGCGCCGGCCGGCATCGGAGGTGGAGGCCCTGGAGGAGCCATCGGAGGAGGAGGAGGAAGATGCACAGGAGGAGGCGACCGGGAGACTCTCTGAGAAAACTGAGTCTCAGGAACAGCCTGCGTATCCGAAGAAGAACCCGGAGCTGAAGCAGAACCGGGAGCTGAAGAAGACGACGGGCCTAATTGGCTACCCGGCTCACCGAACATCTCTCTGTAATGAGAAGTGAGTCTGTTCTTTCGAACCGTCTGCAAAAAAAATTGAATTTTTAAATTTATGAGCAACAGTAATTAATTAACAAACTCATATTAATTCCGTAAACCTATCTAAATTCCCTAAACTAACCACCTAATCTAAATTCCCTAAACTAAATTCCCTAAACTACTCAAATTAGAGAGGAATTAGAGAGGGACATACCATTGCCACGAAGAGGAGAGAAACTAGAGACGAAGTGGAAGTGTTGTGCTCGCGTATATATAAGATTAGTTGTCCTCGTTATTTCCTCGTAAAATTGCGAGGAAATAGAAAGGCCCGTCTTTTTTTTACGAGGATATAATGAGGAAACTTGTTATATATTCTCGTAATGGGCTCGTTATTTAACGAGGAAATAGAAAGGCCCGTCTTTTTAACTTTACGAGGAAATAGAAAGGCGCGTGTTTTCCACCTACGAGGAGCTTACGACGATTTTAGCTTACATGGAATAAACGAGGAAATAGAAAGGCCCGTGTTACATTTCGTCGTAAACTCCTCGTTATATTACGAGGAATTAACGAGGACTACGTTTAAATCTCTAAAATCCGAAACCCCAAACCCCAAACCTCATCTTCCATAACTTATACTCCATATATTCCAAACCCCAAACCCCAAACTTATTTTCCCTTCAAACTCAATCTCTTCATTCTTTCCAATTTCTTAACTTATAATCTCAACCTCTTTTTTCTAATTAAATCCCTCATTACTTTAAACAAAATCAAATTATATAAATAGATTTTCATTATTAAACCAAATATGCATAATTAAAATCTGAAAACTCAATCAAATAAAAACATAAATTAATACATCAATCTGATACATCGACATTCTCGTCATCACTAGAAACATCATCATTTTCAATAAACTCATCTTCGACAACTTCGTCGGTTGCATCGTCGGTAAGATCTTCGTACTCATGATTATGCGGATCAATGAGAAGGATGTCATCAATTTGTTGTTCAGGTTCCTGCACTTCAGTTATTTGTTCTTCTTGCAATGGTGGCTCTTCTCCACTGATGATTCGTCCACGAGGTGTAACTTTGATAACGGCTAACCAATTTATTCAAGATTCTCTAATCCGAGGGTATGGAAGGAAGCTAACTTGGTCTGCTTGTGAAGCTAAGATGAAAGGCTCGAATTTGTTGTACCTGCAAAAACAAAGATAACGTCCAAATTAATCATACAGATCATGTATACCAAAAAAGAATGTAATTTGTTATACCTTCGTCCACTGTTGACATCAACAACACCGAATTTGTTAAACCGAACACCTCTGTTGACGACGGGGTCGAACCATTCACATTTGAATAGAACACATTTCAGCTTCAATAACCCTGGGACTTCCACTTCAATAATCTCCTGCAAGATCCCGTAGAAATCTGTTTCGCCTTTCACACATATTCCGTAGTTACTGGTCGCCCGATGTCTACCATACTCATATGTGTGAAAAGTATAGCCTCGTGTGAAATACATCTGTGATTTAGTAACCTTTTGCAAGGGGAGGTTGAATTACTTCGTGAAACCACGAAGGATACTCTGCACCGTCGTCATAATCAACCTGAAAATATAATAAAGATCACTTAGAAAATACATATCATGTATGAAAAAAGAGTATGAGTTCATACCTGATTCTTCAACCACTTAATAAAGTGTTGATCTTTCCTTTTTTCCACATCAGTTGTGGATATGCCTGAGAATATTTCTTCGACTTGAGAAACAAATTGGCTGTAAAATCACATTGTATATTAATTAATATCTCCAATCATATAGTTTATACTTATAATATGTTAGTTAGAAGTTATACCTTTCAAAATAACGCATCAATGGATCCTCGCAATTGAGTAGAATGAAGGTGTGTGCACTATGAGCGTCTTCTTCACTCGACCACCAAACATCTTTCGATTTTCAACCGATTCGCCCAATCTGGCTAAAGATGTCTGGAACACCAGCTACGGCATATGTTGGCGCGACACCACCATTATCATATCTTCTTGGAGCTCTTTTCCTGGTACGTACTTTTGACGCGAAGTAGTACGATGTGAAGTGAGAAGTTTCTTCCGTCAAACTTCCAGCAATGATAGAACCTTCAACTTTTGCGAGGTCTTTTGCCTTTCCCTTCAAATACTTCATGGCTCGCTCATACTGATACATCCATCCGTAATGTACAGGTCCACGAAGCAAGGCCTCATATGGGAGGTGAACAGCTAGATGCTCCATGACGTCAAAAAATCCCGGAGGAAATAGCTTCTCCAGGTTGCACAATAAGATAAGAATGTTCTTGTGAAGTTGTTCAACGACTTCTTCTTTAAGAGTGCGTGTGCTCAGATCCCTGAAAAAAGCTCCAATGCCTTGTATATTCCAAAAACAATTAAACACATTAGTAGTCATTTTATAATTGATTATAAAATGATGTGTAATAATATACTACCTGCAAGTGCTTCATGTACGTTTGTAGGAAGTAGCTCCGCAAATGCAAAGGGAAGTAGTCGTTGCATAAAAACATGACAATCATGACTCTTCATCCCGGAGAACTTTTGACCCTTTTCAACACATCTAGAGAGATTTGAAACATACCCATCGGGGAACTTCCTTTCTGATGCCACCCAGTTGAACAACACCGACTTTTTTTCTGAGGACAATCTGAATATCGGAACCGGAACTTGTCCATTGCTTTGTATATGTAACTCACTTCTTGAGCAAATATCCGGCAAGTCCAACCTGGATTTTAGGTTGTCTTTTGTTTTCTCTGGAACATTCAATATTGTATTCATGATGTTCTCAAAGAAATTCTTCTCTATATGCATCACATCGAGGTTGTGGCGCAGAAGAAGATCCTTCCAATATGGCAACTCCCAAAATATACTCTTCTTGTGCTAGTTGTGCCGAACACCATAAAAATCAGCCATATTACCGGGGACATGCCAATTACCACCACGAGGAACTGTTTCCAAAGCTCCATAATAATCGATTTGCGCTTCAATTTCTTCTCCAGTTAGATATGGAGGAGGAGTGTCTCTCACGACCCTTTTGTGCCTAAACAATTTCTTGTTTCTTCGGTACGGATGGCCACTGGGAAGAAATCGACGGTGACAATCAAACCAACTTGTCTTCCTCCCATTCTTCAGTTGAAACGCATCTGTTGTTCCATTACAATATGGACAAGCTAATCTCCCATGTGTAGTCCATCCAGACAACATCCCATAGGCAGGAAAGTCACTTATGGTCCACAAAAGCATCGATCGCATCGTAAAATTGGTCTTGGTTGAGCAGTCATACGTCCTCACTCCTTGATACCACAAATCCTTCAACTCTTTTATCAGTGGTTGTAGGAAAACATCCAGACACCTTTTGGGATGGTTCGGACTAGGTATTAATATGGCCAAGAATAGCACCTCCCGTTGCATGCACATCTCCGGTGGCAGGTTGTATGGCGTAAGAAAGACTGACCACAATGAATATTGTCTCCCTGACATTCCGAATGGACTAAATCCATCTGTGCATAATCCGAGATACACATTCCGGCTATTGCTAGTAAATTCCGGATGGACTTTGTTAAAATGTTTCCAGGCTCTTGCATCTGATGGGTGAGTCATCTCACCATCCGTCTGAGTATGCTCGGCATGCCATCTCATCCCTCCAGCAGTCTGCTCAAATTGGTACAATCTTTTCAATCTGTCTGTAATTGGTAGGTACCACATCCTTTGGTACGGTACCCTATTACGTCCTCGTCCTTGCGGTTTGAATCGTGGCTTCTTGCAGAATCGACATTCTTCTAACGCCACGTCATCACCCCAGTAGATCATGCAATTATCGATGCAAACGTCGATCATCTCCGAAGGCAACCCAAGACTATAAACCAGTTTCTGAATCTCATAATAAGAATCAGCAGACACATTGTCTTCTGGCAAATACTCTTTAAATAAGTCTGCCCATTCATTCATGCAACTTTCAGGTAACTGTGATCAGTTTTAATATTCATCATTCTAGCAGCCAACGACAATTTAGAGAGACCTTCTCTACAACCACTGTAAAGTGACTGATTCGCAGCATCTAACATTTCATAAAACTTTTTTGCATCTATGTTAGGTTCTTCATCTTCATCATGAGCTACGAATGCATCAGCTACCATATCATGAACCCTATCATAATCTACCATCTGCTCCTCATGGTGGTAACTATGTTCATTATGCAAATGATGATCAACCGGTTCTTGCTGAAAGTTCCTATTACTACTACTAGCTTCATTGTTCTCATAATTATAACCTTCTCCATGTTGAAACCAGATATAGTAATTTTGTGTGAAACCTCTATTTATTAAATGCTTCCAAACATTTTCAAGATTTCCCATTTTGAATTGTTGCATTTCCGACAGGGACAGAACATCTTACCGCTTTCTTGGGTGAGCGGTGTGGAATCTGCTTGATGCATAAATATCTCCAGCCCTTCAAGGTATTCTTTCGTCACTCTTCCGTTAGCATCTCTATGCATATACATCCACCTCCGCAACTCGAAAATATTTCTGGAACCAGACATTTTTTTTCTTTCACGTTTTCTTTTTTTTCTCTTTTTGTTGGTGTGTTTGAAATGGTATTCAAACGTCCATATTTATAGGAAATTTTCAGATTTGGTAGCTGAAATTTTACTACGAATTTACGACGAAACGTTGTTAGGTGGCAGAAACAAAAAACGTGTTACAACTTTAAAGTTGGCAGACTCGCAATGCCGTCGTAAGTTCGACTTAAAATATTTCCTCGTAAAGTCGAAGCTAACTTTACGTGGAATCAACGAGGAAATTATATTTCCTCGTAAAGTACTCGTGACTTTACGACGATTTTACGAGGAAATATTTTCATCGTTATATTACGACGAATTAACGATAATTTTTTGGTTTCCTCGTAAACAACTCGTAAAGTCGACGTTATATTACGAGGAAACATTTTCCTCGTTAATTTTCCTCGCTTAATTCGTGTTCTTGTGTAGTGATTGTGTTTTTTACCGGTTACAAAACCGATTGATTTTTCAAATTAATTGACGACAAAAGTCTATTATTTATATAAAAAGGAATATATTTTACTTGCCAAATAGTAACTATGTTAATAACTACTGAGGCTATAAAGTATGAAGATTGTGTGGACTTTGCATATATAATTTTATGAAGATTGTGTGGACCTTGCATATATAATTTTATGGTACTCAACAGGGACTACCCATGCAATGCTAAAAGGCTGTTGTAATTGTGTTGTCACTTAAGAAGAATAGTTTGTAGTTGCTTATTTTGGCATGCACCAATAATAATTATCAAGAGAAGTCAGTAATCGTATTAAAAAATATGAGAAAAGTAAAACATGAAGTAGACCAATAATCATTTCCATAATCGTATATGAATTTGAATATTTGTGTGTGTGAAACAATAATAAGACGTGATTAAATGGAAACTATATATCCGTAATCTCATATTATGAAAAAGAGATTTACAGAATTTGAATAACTGTATCAAGGCATATTTATTTATTAATAAACTCTAATAAATGTCACAAATTTACTTGACCATTACTCGTGTCCTTATTCATACAGTTAAGAATATTTTGTTGCTGTAACCAAAATATTAACTTAACCTACTTATCTCATATGGTCTTCTAAATTATATAATACAGAGTATCATCGACTTCCGTCTATATCACATCGACGACAAAGAGGTTACAAACTCCACCCTCTATCTTCTCTATTATTATGTTATACAAACCGGTTATGAAGGTTGATATATGTATTTCTGATAACAGCTAATTCCTCAAAGCAATGGCAAGCATGAAAAAAACATTATCTGAAATTTCTGAATCTAAAACGGTATATATTTTACTGTATTTTATTTAAAGACCATGCGTTTTTATAATTGAACTAATTCAAATATGGTTGTGCAATGTTTTTTTTGCCATTTAAACGCTTAATCGTAGTCTGGAAAGTTTGTGGTTGTTGCTAAAGTTGAGGCCATTGATTTGGAAAAACCATGGTACTACACGGCCTGCAATTTTTGCAACAGAAAAATTGTCAGAGAAGGTGATGGTTTTGAGGGAAACGTGGAAAATCTTCAACAGAGCCCTCTTTATCATTGCGAAAGATGTAACAAGGATTTTCAAGATGGTATTAAATGGTATGGCCCTTTACAGTGAAACCTCTATAAATTAATAATGTTGGGGCTGCACCAAAACTATAATTTTTTATAATTTATAGAGGTTATTAATTTATCGATATACTAATTGAGCCAAAAACTCAATTTGGGACTATAAAATTATATTATTTTATAGAGGTTTTTTGTGTATATTAATTTATAGAGTATTAATTTAAAGAGGTTATACTGTATTTACATTAGTCTTGCTACCTTTATAATTTCATTTTACTTTATGAGTTCATATACTAATTAAATTTTTTGAATGTTTTAGTTACTACTTGGTTGTACGTGTTACTGATAAATCAAAAGTTGAAGCCAAGTTTTTGCTTTTCAACAATGTTGCCGAGAAGTTAATTAGGAGACCAGCGTTCGAGTTAGTGGTAGAGGCTGCTCAGGTAAACATAGAATTTTTAATTGTTCGATTTAAGAATATATTGTTTCTATATATAACATCGTAACTTTATAAACAAAATTACAGGTAAATCCACTTTTTATACCTGAGTCTCTAACTGATTTAGTTGGGAGGAAAGTTCTATTTATGCTGTCAACCGGATCTTATGGTCAAGAAGAACGAAATTCAGCATATGTTGTTGATTCGGTGGTTGACAATGCAGAAATAATTCAACTGGTTGAACCACATGTAATATTTGGTTTATCTGATAGGTCAAAATTATTTATAGGGTGTGTATATTCTAACCAAGCCATATGCTGAATGCAGCCACATCAAGTGATATTTCATGATTACGAGTCGGACGAGGACTGAGTATTATTAGTGGCGATGGTAACCCGAATATTGAAGGAAGAAAGTTGAAGTCCATTATGCACATTGAAGTAGAAGCGTTTAAGAAATGATTTGTTTTCGATTTTTCTTAAATGTCGTTGTTTATATTTTGGTTTTAAACTTATGAAAATGAATAATGTGGGATTTGCTTGGCTATATAGAACAACTCCTTAACTATTTATTTTTGAGATCATAGCAAAACTTTTTTCTTAATTATATATCTAAGGTGATAAAAATGGTGGGATATATATAGAAAAAATTTCAAAATTATAATAAATAAAGGTACAATGCAAAAGAAGATTATAGGGGGATTATATCAATGTCAGCTGCCTTGCAATAAATATCATATATCCACTTGCACAAGGAATATATACATGGTAAGAATTTAAAACGAAATTTGTATTTGGCAAAAAAGGATTGAACACATATATGAAAAGATGCTATAAACTAATTGTAATTAATCGATCTCTATTATAATTCGGCGAAGAGGTATCTAGGTACTCTATATAGAAGATTTGCTTTCAATCTATATATTGCTATTGAAGTCTTTTTTTCAATTGCATTCGATTCAATCTATATGTAGTGTTCTGGTCTTACTGAATACACAAGCATTCCAACAGAGTCGGACGCATGAAAAGAAGCAATCCAGTGGGAGCAGATATTGGGAAGAAACCAAAGAAGAAAACAAAAAAGTGTATGTTTTACTGAAAATAAATAAAAACCTCTACAATTTTGTTAATATTCGTACCACTGAATATAAAGAATGATACTTAAGTTTTAGGTTATACAATTGTCATAGATTGAACTGCAGGCCATAGTTAATTTTTCTAGTTTCATTCACCATGTGAAAACATAGGTACCAATGAAAACATATGTACCAATGATAAAGAGAATACTCCAAGGGTGAATATAACACAAAACTCATCTATCACAAACGTTTCACCAGCACCAACTATCAATCCTTTTAGGGCGCCCTTGCGGAATGTTACGAATCAAGTTGTTCGACCCGTAATTCCACGGACACCACAGTTTAAACATGGACTAACGCATCAAGCGAGATCTGCGAGAAAGGAAATACTGAATACCAAAAGTTATTTAGGCCTCACTACCTCAAATAAAGGTTGGTATCCTAAAGCTTTCATTTTACCCACGTTGATTCTAATTAATCTGTTGAGAAAAATATCCCAGCTGACCAATTCATTTTATTACATTCCACAGTTACAAAGATTTTCAAGCCAACAAAGGCATCAGTTGTGCCAAGTTTGAGTAAAACTTTCTTTCGCTCTTATTGTTACAAGGGTTTTTGCAGAATAATTTATACAACCCTTTTCGATATTACCTTACCTATTTCTCTGTTCATTCTACTTACTGTTGCAGGTTCCTATAATTCAACGCAAAGTTCGCCTACTCTTTCAAATGGCAGTTGCTCTATAACCAACATGCACCCATCGAGTATATGTGCATTGATTTTAATAACTGATTATTAACTAAGTATTTTAGATGTAGTATGAGTTTAGAGAAATAATAAGACAATACTAATTATGGACTATGTAAACCAAATGTTCGTATAATTATAAAATGTCATCTTTTTAGTTACAATTGGTGATCAAGAATCTATTCTCGGGAGTACCAGCAATTCGTTTCTGAAACGTAAGACATTTGGATCACCTCCATCAGTGAGTTCAAAGACAAGACAAAAGAAAGGTAACAAAAGCAAGAATAATATTGAGTGTATAGATATTCTATGGTACTATTTCAAAAGTAAGACTAAACTTAAACAAATTTGAACAGCAAGGCAAGGTTCGAACATGACAGGACAATCAACTTCTCGGCAACCCTCAATGAAAGAAAAAGAAGCAAATCCTGAAGGTATTTTCTTCTATGTTTTAATCGTACTAATATGATGATTACCGAAAGGTAAATACTAATATTATACGTATTTCACGAATTTCTTCATGCTAGACATTTGTTTATATGTTTAAATTAAGCTTTTTCAGCTACTCAGTCTCCACTCCAGCAAACCAAAACAAATAAATTCATTCCTCCACCACGGTTCATTGTTCATGAACATCCTGAAGGTAAAATGTTTTTCCCATATATACGTACATATTAATTTATATCCATGGATGATACGTTTTGATGTCGAGATGTAATTTTACATGCAGCTTACAATAATCGATATGAAATAGAGAGTGAGTCTGAAAATGAAGATGAAGACGACGAGAACGAGACTAACACTAGCTATCCTGGTGGAGAGCCTTTGATAAACTCATCAGCAGTACATATCCCACAACAAATAATCATACAGCTACTTCGAATATTATCATCGGGATACAAAAAAACGGTGATCACTTCAATATATGGCAATGTCTCTTACAAATAAATAACTATATATTAGAGCATTATGTGCTAATGAAGAAATCTTCTTACACAGGTTATTACGACGACGGAGATCCAGTTTGGAATTGTAGGTTTTGTCAAGCATATATGTGGTATGGTGAAAGAATTGGAAAACGCCATCGCAGCAAGAAGCCTGTCTTCTCAATGTATTGTAAACATGGTAAAGTTGTGCTTCCTCGGCTCGCTAATCCTCCAATGGAGTTAATGACTTTGTTATGCAAAGGAGACGACTTAAGCAAACACTATCGAGAGTTCATACGAGCTTACAATATGATGTTTTCTTTCACATCTCTTGGGGGGAAGATAGATCATTCTATTAACAATGGTCGTGGACCATTTGTTTTCCGAATGTCCGGTGAGAACTATCATCGTATTGGTGATATAGTCCCCCCAAATGGAGAAGCTCCAAAATTTTCCCAGCTGTATATCATTGACACTTTAAACGAGATAAAAAATAGACTTGACGCTTATGCCGGGTAATTTTCGCAACTTTTCTACGTACTATGATTATCATTTATGATTTTGCATTATGGTCGACCATTTCTTAACTTATTGCAAAAATATAATATACTTTCAGGTCTGACGGAGCTAGCACTAAGAAACTAAGAGAACCACTTGTTCTCCTTCTGAAAACTATGTTAGATCAGTGTAACCCTCATGTTAAGGCTTTTACGTCTGCAAGAGACAGGTTCGACGTGGAAGGATCAACAAGTTATAGGATGAGATTGATTGAAAGTCGAGAATCTGATGGACGGACCCATAATCTGCCGACTGCAAATGAAGTTGCTGCTTTGATACCTGGAGATTTTGTTTTAAATATGGAGACGCGAGATATTGTTCTAGAGAGTAGAAGTGGAAAGTTGCAAAGGATTAGTGAATTACATCCGGCGTATTTGCCTCTGCAATATCCACTATTGTTTCCATATGGAAAGGATGGCTTTCGATTAAATATTCCTATTGGTTTCGAAGACATCAGCACGAGAAAACGCAAAAATGTAACAATGCGTGAATACTTTGCATTTCGTATATTAGAGAGGAGGTTTGAAGCACCTACAATTACGAGATCAGGCAGATTGTTTCATCAGTTTCTTGTGGACGCCTACACAATGATATCCAGTAGACTGCGTTACTTGTGGCTGAATCAGAAAAAGCTCCGGTCAACAAGTTACGATGCAATCCAGAAAGCAGCTGCAAGAGGTGGAGCTAAGATGGCTGAGCAAGGGAGCCGAATTTTCATTCCGGCAACTTTCACCGGAGGAAAATGTATATGAAGCAGCATTACTATGATGTGATGGCTCTCTGCAAGTACCATGGATTTCCAGATATTTTCATCACTTTTACCCGCAATCCAAAATGACCTGAAGTTACAAGATATCTTAAAAAATATAATCTGACCACCGAAGACAGACCAGAAATATTGTGTAGAGTTTTCAAGATGAAACTCGATAATCTTATCGAGTTTTTCACAAAAAAGAACGGTTCCTTATTTGGACCAGTTGCTGCAGGTACATCTCCTTACACAATTTTCTCCAGTGATGCATGTGTTTGATAGTTTTTTTGGAAAGAACAACTTGAGATTGTATTTTTGTTTGTTAAATTGTTTTAAATCTTTGTTTTTTTTGTCAGTAATGTACACGATTGAGTTTCAGAAAAGAGAAATGTCACACGCTCATATTCTCGTCTTCATGGAAAAAGGAGCTAAGTTTCCAACGGCCGATGATATAGATAAGATTATCTCGGCTGAAATACCAGACAAGATAGTAGATTCAGACCTGTATGAAATCGCTGGGGAATATATGATGCATGGTCCTTGCGGTCCAGCAAAGAAGGATAATGTATGTATGGTCAACGGAAAATGTTCTAAGATGTTTCCGAAACGTCTCAACCCAACGACATCGATTGACGCAAATGGATTTCCAGCTTACATGCGTCGTATTGATGGTAGGTTCATTGAGAAAAATGGAATCAGATTAGACAATGGATATGTTGTACCATACAATAGAGACCTCATGCTTCGATATCGCGCGCATATAAATGTCGAGTGGTGCGTCCAAACACGAGCTGTTAAGTATCTTTTCAAATACATCCATAAAGGACCTGATTATGCTTCAGCTGCAATGGATAAAGAGGATGAGGATGGCGTAATTGACGGAATCAAAACATATTACGACTGCAGGTATTATTATATTTAAACATATTCGTTGAAATATGAACAAATTTTACTTGCGTCTATGTCATCTTTACGTCGGTTTAATTTTTAATTAATATTATTCGTGTTGAACGAAAATACATCAATAACTTATTCATATTAGTTAAAAAATATATGAATATTTTAACTAATATATAATAACATAAAAGAAAATTATGTAAATCATTTATTACAGTAAAATAAATGCATTACTAATACATATAGTTCAACTGTCTTTTACATTTCAAGGTCTACAATCATCTTTTCTAATAAATGTTTTTGTATTTCTTAATTAGATATATCACTGCATACGAGTCGTCGTGGATTCTTGCTTTTCCTACACATTTTCGTACTACTTATGTAGAGAAACTTGGATTTCATCTTCCGGATCAGGAGCTGGTGTTTTTTGATGAAGATGAACCTATTGAGAATATTCTGAACAAAAAAAACTGTAAACCAATCGATGTTTTTGGCCTGGTTCATAGCAAACAAAAAATACCCGGAGGCAAGAGAGTTGACATGCCGAATTTCCAACAAAATTTGTTTGGAAATCAGGTACGAGAGAATGGGTACCACGTCAACGTGGCTTTGCTATAGGGAGGATTGCGCATATTAATCCAGCACTTGATGAGATGTATTTCTTAAGAGTATTGTTAAATTGGGTAAGAGTGCCGACATCATACGAGGATATAAGAACAGTTGATGGTGTTTTACATCCTACATACGAAGATGCTTGCTATACTTTGGGATTGATGGATGATGACAAGGAATTCATATAAGCTATCAAAGATTGCAGTGATAATAGTTCTGCTACATATGCCAGGAAGCTTTTTGTGAGAATGTTGGTATCCAAAACTTTATCTCAGCCGCATGTTGTGTGGGAAGCTACTTGGGAGTATCTTACCGACGATATTCTTTACAAGAAACGGCGAGAAAGTGGACGACTTGGTGAGCATTTTATCTTATTAAATTTTTTTAGTCGAAAACAATGTCTCTGTTGTTTAATAATTTTAGTCCCAACTTGCAGATATGAACATGAGCATAGAGCAGATCAAAACTATCGCTCTTACCGAGATCGAAAATCATTTGCTCAGCAATGGTCGTAGCCTCAACAAATGGCCCCTCATGCCAAAGCCAGAAGAATTTGGCTGTTATAACGGCAATCGCCTTTTAGATGATGAGCTTAAATATGTTGTCGAAGATCAGCTAAAGGAGAATGAAAGACTTATGGCGATGATAACAGATGAGCAAAGAGGGGTATACAATCAGATTCTGGAAGCAGTTTTAAATGATAGCGGTGGAGTGTTCTTTCTGTATGGTTATGGAGGGACAGGAAAAACATTTGTATACAGAGCCCTCTCGTCAGCGATCCGATCTAGACGTATGATTGTTCTAAATACCGCATCCAGTGGAATTGCTGCATTGTTGTTGGAAGGAGGTAGAACTGCACATTCCAGATTCGGTATTCCGATAGATGCAGACGAGTTCAGTACTTGCAAGAAAATGGAGCCAGGATCAGATCGTGCAGAATTAGTTAAAGTGGCAAAGTTAATTGTATGGGATGAGGCTATGATGAGCGGACTTGTTTGAGGCGTTGAATCGTCTATCGTGATATATTGATCTTCGAAGACAAACCGTTTGGGGTAAAGTTGTTGTTTTCGTGGAGATTTCAGACAGATTTTACGGTTATACCTGGAGGTGGTAGAGCAGAGACTGTTTTGGCGGTACTGAATTCGTCATATCTTTGGGAGCACTGCAAAGTTTTGAAGCTGACAAAGAACATGAGATTGCTCGCTGGCCTTTCTGATGTTGCAGCAAAAGAGCTTCAATCCTTCTCAAAATGGATTTTGGATATTGGAGATGGAAAAATAAATTTGCCTAACGACGGTCAAGTTGAGATTGACATCCCTTCTGATTTGCTGATAAAAATTTGTGGAGAAGATCCTATTGAGACTATGGCAAAAGAGGTTTATGAACAAGCTTTTCAAACCTCAACAGATAAGGATTTGTATAGACATCGAGCCATTCTCACCCCAACAAATGATGAAGTGGATAAAATAAATGATTACATGCTTTCGCAGTTGCCAGGTAACATGTTTTTCTGTTTAAGCTTATTTTCCAGTATCTTGCCCGTTTTTGTTACTAAAGAAAATGATTTACATATGTTTTCAGGTGAAGAGAAGGTTTACCTTAGCTCTGACAGTATTATTCCATCCGATGTTGACGTAGAAGAAAATGTAGTATATCCTGCAGAGTTTTTGAACAGTGTTAAAGTGGCTGGACTGCCTAGACATAATTTGAAGCTCAAGGTTGGTGCTCCTATTATGTGTCTCCGTAACATGGATCTTGCAGATAGTTTATGCAATGGTACTAGGCTAATTGTTACTCAGTTACTGCCCCATGTGCTAGAAGCTAGAATTATAATCGGAAACAATATTAGTGGAGACAAGGTCTGGATTCCTAGAATGTTTGTCACACCACCTGACACAAAATTTCCCTTCACAGAATGCATCGAAGACAGTTTTCCATTACATTGGCTTTCGCGATGACCATCAACAAAAGTCAAGGTCAAACACTAGAAAGCGTTGGTTTGTTTCTGCCTAGGCCAGTGTTCTCTCATGGTCAGCTCTACGTTGCACTTTCAAGAGTTAAATCGAGATCGGGATTAAAAATCCTAATAACTGGTAAAGAAAAGAAGCCGCCGGAGACGAAAACTTTGAATGTTGTCTACAAACAAGTTTTTCAAAATATTCCGTAGCCAATGGTACTTAATTGTTATCTACTTTTTTCCAATAAATTAAGGAAAATATAGAAACTGTTACAATTATTTATCTTTTCGATTTGTCAGATGGGTAGTGATGAGTAATAAAATTAAATCTTAAACACACATATTAGAATTTTTAATGATGTTGCAATTATACTTACACACAATATGTTGCACCCTGATACTGAAGATACTTTGTTTCATCACGTCCATGTAAAATATAGAATACCAGCATTTGCATGTGTCGTTGCTTTACCCCAAACACGGTGGTCTTATGATATAAAATCCGTGCCTGCCAAAACCCAACCACTATTAAGCCCATAACTGAATCTGTTCATGCCCGCATAGGGTGCGGGCCGGTCACCTAGTTATAATCTTAAAACATTAAAATTTCTTGTTCCATTGATGTGATTATCAACTCATCGCCATCTAACCATCTTTGTCGAACCCTACTATGTACCTGCAGTGGTAAATATAAAAAACATGTAAAAGAGCGAAACTTGTCACTCAACTATATAAGCTTGAGGAAATGAATGCTGAAATCAGCTAGTCAATGAATGTAGAGTTAACAAAGGAAAACAAACCAAGAGTAAGAATTACCTTGCCGGAGTCGCTAGAATTCTCAGCATAGATAAGATGCAAAGGTGGAAGGAGACTAATATCCATAGGAGAGTAAATACCATGTCCCAGCTTATCCATATGCTCCTTACTAAAATCCTGCAAAGGTAGGTAAGGGATCACAACAGTCATGAGACTGATGATGGAAGTTGTGTAACACAAAAAAGGCTATGTAAAGAACCGCCACGGACCATGTGAACGAGACCACCATAGACCTGAGCAACCCGGTCCTGACGACCAGCGACAATACCAAGCTCTTTCTCAGCACTGAGAACAAGGTTAGGGCGAACTTGTAGTTTGATGAGATGCCTGACGTTGTAGAAGTCAAGAAGGCAGCTAACAGCAGCGGAGACAATGGCGCTAGAACCAGAAAGCCCTGTCTGGAACATTTAAAAAAAAAAAACTACAGCATCAGCAATGTATATATATATATCAACAAGTAGAATTCAACTTTAGCAGCAGGAAAGAAGGAGGCAAATTATAACGGTGTACCTGCCTAGGGATATTGGTGTCGTAGGAAAGAGTGAAATTTCGTTGATGAAGGTGAATGGCATTATCTTTGCAATAGTTACGGAACACCTTACAAATGGCCATAAGCAACCTAACGCCACCGTAGTAACCTTCATTTTCCAAGCGGTTCAGCTAATAAGGAAAAAAAAAACAAAATGTTAAGGTTTGCACAACTTCAACTTAAGGTTAAAAGACAGATCTGATCTCACAATTAGAGCCATATAAACTAGTTTCGCTATCCAAACTAAAACTAATGAATGATCCACTGAATCTGGAGTAAATCACTTTGCATCTAACAATCAATGGAAAAATGTGGAGCAGATTCCAGATCGAAATGAGAAAAGAAAGAGTGAGTACGAGATGGTCAAGAGAGGTGAACTGGACGAGATCACGGAATGGATGTGGCTTGATTAATATTATGAGTGTTGACACCAACGACAAACATGGGAGCGTCCTTGCTCGGGTCAGAGATGACAACCTTCTTGGCACCACCCTGTAACAAACAAATCACCAAATCATTCAGCTGAAACATCGTAACACATACATGGGATAAAAACTTAATTTGTGTCCACTAATTAATGAATCTCTTCCAGAACCAACAAGTTAAACATATAACGGTGTATAACATCCAAAGCAGATAAAACAAACCTTCAAGTTAGCAGCAGCTTTATCCTTGTCGGTGAAAAGTGACTGATTGATGATATAGCACAAGATTTTCAGGAAATGTGGCGGTGGAGAATGGTTTATAATATACCCAGAAGCGTCTCTCTGAAGACGAACAGCACCCAAAGCAAGTAATTTTCTGACACAATAGATAGATCCGCTTTTTGCTGCCAAATGAAGAGGTGCACTCCCTGGAGACCTGTTTCAACAAAGCTTGGACGATTAGTCCCAAAAGATACAAACTTTATAACAAATTAATGAATTTCAACAGAAACAACTTCATCACCCGTATAGCCTAGTAGAAGCACAAACAAGAGAACCACTGTCCAACAAGACATTCACACATTCAGGAGATCTCTGACCCGCAGCAAGATGCAATGGTGTTGCTCCTTTGTCACTCTCTAAGATTCACAAATCTAGCATAAAACAAAAAGCAACTCCAAAGTAAAAACTTTGAGCAAAAATTCACAACGATCAAGTAAAAGAGAGACTCTCCCACCAATGAAGAGCAACGGGACTTGAGTGAGCAGCAGAGAGAATGGCTTGAACACAATCAGCATGTCCATAGTAAGCTGCGTAATGCAAGCACGTCCTTCGATTCACAGAATCAAACATCAAAACCTGCAGATTCCCTACAAAGATCTCAAACACAAAGATTTCAATCCAAGTTCAGAAAGAAACGTTTCTTGGACACATGTACATTAGCACCAACTTGAGCGAGCTTCTTGACGCAAGAGATCCTCCCATGCATTGCATTGCAGCCAACATTAACGGAGTCTACAAGAATCACAATCAGCTTCTTCACTAGAATATACTAACAAGATCAATGCGAATCAGATATTGTTTCAAACCTGCTTGTGACGATTCTAACACATCTGGATTCGTAAACTGTTCCAGAAGCAATGACAAAACCTGCAGAAACATTCATAAGTAAAAACCGAATCGAACAAGAGATTCCGGCGAGAAAGCTACTGAAACTGACCTCGATGTGGCCACCAGCAGCAGTGACGGGGAGAAGGGTGTGACGATCATGAGCAGTGGTCTGCTGCAAAATACTCGGATCCGCCGTTATAATGTGCCGCAAGGTAACGATGTCGCCGCACTGCACGGAGGCGAATATCGCGTGCTCCGGTCTATATCTTCAAAACCATACCTCGAACGATTCGGCCGATCCGGATAGTGAATCCCGGTTTGTACTCGAGAGTTTCGCCTTCTCTTGGACCCTTGACGAACGCGAGCTACAGAAGTGGCAGAGTCATCGTGTCTGAGACTAAGAGCGATTTTTTTTTTTTCCTTGGATGTACAGTATTATTAATCAAGGGTATTGAGGACATTTCCTCCATTAATGAATGCTATTTTTGTGACTTTTTCGGTGCTATTTTTGAGATGAAAACTTTAAAGGGAGAATTGCCAAGTGTGACTCAAAACTTGGAGGTAAACCCAAAAGAATACCCCAACTTGGATTAAAGGCAAAAGTAACCTAAAAGGCTATTGAAATTACAACTATCCCCTTGTGAACAAACAAAAAAACGGAATTTTTTTTACGTTTCTACCCCTCGATAGTCGTCTGGACAGTTATTCTTAAACATAATTTAAAAATTTTGTAAAAAATATTTTGATAAGTGAAAAATGGGAATTATGTAATTAATATATGTATTAAGAGATATAAATTAAGATATAACAAATTTCAATTGTTTTCAGATAGATGAGTGAAAGTAGTGAGTCTTGATATTCTTTAGTTTAACTTTCATCAACATATGTTGTAGTATTGTATATGTTCTTAGGGTTAGATTTGAAAGCATTAAAACCGCTTTTGAAAAATTTAAAATTACATAAGCGTGTTCATTTCGTGTATAGTAAACACTATTGAAGTATAATTTGATTTTATAACGTGGTTAGTTAGTTAATTTAGTCATTTTAGTTTAGGGGTTCATTTTAGGTGCGGGACGACTTAATATTTAGTCTTAAGCATACTAAATATTTAGTCGTCGATGTACATTATGAGCCGAATAAGTCGCCTAAACCGCACCAAACCTTAAATTTTACCAACGTACTTTTAAAGCTAACCGGATTATTTACCCAATATATAAGGTGATTTTTTTGTTCATTTTCGCGAAATTTAGAAACCCTAACCTAACAGTTCTCTCTCACGATATCAAGGCGATTTGAATTCCCTATTTCGAACAAACCATCGTTCTCAACGTCGGCTATCTATCTCACTTCATTCTCACCGTTCGCCGCTTCTAACCTAGTGCCGCTTCCTCTAAACCCTGCGCTTCCTCTAAACCTAGCGCCGCGCTTCCACTATTTCGAACAAACCGTCGCCTCTCCACCGTGCTCACCAACACTATTTCACCGCTTCCTCTAAACACTGCCGCTTCTTAAACCCTAGCCGCGCTTCTTCTCTGTAAACCGTGGCGCCGTTTCTCGTAAACCTAGCGGTAAGTCATCAATCTCGAGGAAAAGATGAACATAAAACGTTGTCTCTATCAATTTACTCATTCTCACCGTTTCACGTTTATTTTTCAGATCTATAACGCCGAGTACTCTTCGCTACTAATCAGGTCCGCTTAATTTTTTATCTGGAAGACTTGTAATTTAAAGTCGTGGAAAGTCTTCAACTGGACGACTTAGTAGGCGACTAAATATAAGTCGTCGGTTGGAAGACTTTCCGACTTAAATATAAGTCGTTAACTAAGTCGGTTGACGACTTTCGAACGACTTAATTATAAGTCGCCTACTAAGTTGTCTGGAGTTACAATTAAAGTGATTGATTTAGCTTGTGTTCGACTTTTCTGTGTGTTCTTGTTAGATTTAGCTTGTTTAGCTTATCTCTATTGTTGTCTTTGATTATTTTGCGGACAAAAGGATGGATATTCCAGAACTCCCCGTAGGTTATACACATTAGGGGAAGAGCCGAAGCCCACAATAGCATTTAGTATCATACGGATAATAACAAGTTGCATACTGCTCTTGGGAAGCTCTTACTGATGACGAATATGAAGAGCTCAAGGAGTCGAGTTTGGGAGTTTTCATCAAGTTCAAGGAGCAGGGATTTGGTTGGGCTTCAAGGCTGGTTCACTACATGTTCAGTTTCAAGCTGGACATTAAGAAGAAGTATGAGATGTGGTCTCGTTGGTCCAGAACCTTTGAGGTTTTCACTGTTAGAGTTTGAAAACCTCACGTCTAAACCGCGAAGTACATCGAGGACCTTGAGACACCAAAATGTGAAGTTACCAAAGAGATGGTTTCTTTCGGGGATGCTGGGAGTTCATCCGAAGCTGGGCCAACTACTGATCAGATAATAGCAGCAGAAGAGATGCGAGGATTGGTCCACGGAAGATCGCATGGCGGCGTACCTTTCCATCTTCACTGGATTCATTGAAGGAGAAAGTTTTCAACCGCTACACGATCTAGTCCGCAAGGCTAGTGATGGATTTAGAACGGTTTGAGAATTATCCATGGGGAGAGTCGCGTTTAAGGTGCTGATGGACTCTTTGTGGAACAAAGATATTACTGGCTGTTACACCGTGGATGGGTTTATACAAGTTCTTCAGGTCGGGTGTACACAGCTATGCTGGAATTGGGTGCTAGTATTGGTGGTCCCAGAGCAAACAGTCCGTCTCCACCGATACTGGCTTACGAGGGCAGCGAGGCCGCAGATCAATGAGAGAAGCTATCTTGAGACAGGTATCTACTTAATTAAGTCGTCGGAAGGTCTTCCAATGGGCGACTTAGTAGGCGACTATATATAAGTCGTGCGGAAGGTCTTCCAGCTGGACGACTCAGTAGGCGACTTATAATAAGTCGTGCGAAGGTCTTCAATTTGGACGACCGACTTAACGACTTAATTTAGTCGTCGGAAGGTCGTCAACTGGACGACTTACCGAGCGACTTATAATTAAGTCGTCGGAAGGTCGTCCTGGACGACTTACCGACGACTTATAATTAAGTCGTCTATTTAGTCTTTTTCAAATATCTAACTCGATTCTTCTATTTACTGCAGACCAGCGTGATCAACTTTGTTGAGAAGGACATTAGTGAAATGTGGCCAAAATGGGACTCGAGGTTGAGGGCGTGCCGGAGAACATCATTAAAGTCATGTATGATCGGAGACCGTGGAAGTGGACCAAGGATTGCTGGGAAGTCACTGGTACTAAGAAAGCCAAAGAGATAGAGATGGTTGTGATGGAGGAGGAGGAAGACAATCCAAGACCTCAAGAAAGCTCGTAAAGGGGCTCTAAAGAGGCTCCTAAAGAGGCTCCTACAGAGGCTAGAGAAGAGGCTAGTTGGGTGACCAGAGAGGAGTTGGAAAATATGTTCAAGGACGTAGTTGACTGCATGAAAGAAGGGTTTAAGAAGTGCATCAAGGAGATTAGGAAGTTGTCCGATAGGGTGGAAGCTGTGGAGAAGAAGGTTGGTGTCACCAATCAGGCTACCCCTCAAGCCAAACAAACCGGGGTTAGTAACAAACAGCCTACACCTCTAACCAATCAGACAACCCCTCAAGAGAAACAGCCTACTCCTCAAACCAAACAGCCTACTCCTCAAACCAAACAGCCTACTCCTCAAAAGAAATAGCCTACTCCTCAAACCAAACGGCCTACTCCTCAAACCAAACGGTCTACTCCTCAAAAGAAACAGTCTACTCCTCAAACAAAACAGACTACCCCTCGAGCCAAAACGACTACCCCTCGAGCCAAAACGACTACCCCTCAAGCCAAACAATCCGAGGTTAGTATCAAATCCTCTCCCAACAAGAATTAAGTCGTCCAGGGTTAACTAGTTGTCTGGACGACTAGTTGACCCTGGACGACTTAAATGTAAGTTGTCTGGACGACTAGTTGACCATGGACGACTTAAAATTAAGTCGTCCATGTCAATAGACGTCGACAACTTTATTTAAGTCGTCGTGGTTAACTAGTGTGCAACTTTTATTGCAGAGAGAAATTCGCGATGAGGCGAACTCGGGAAATAAGATCTTGCCGGAGGATAAAGCAGATGGTGTCTCCTCCAAAGAGATTGTTGCTGTCACTTCCACTGACCAACCGAGCGTCGCTTCCACTGATCAACAACCGGCGTCGCTTCCACCGATCAACAACCGGCGTCGCTTCCACCGTATCAGCGTTCAGTTCCACAATCAAGCGTTCGGTTTCAGAACCGAGCCTGGTTGTATTGGACAAAACAGCTCCCACGCTGTGCGTGCAAGGAGTGAACGGCGAAGAAACCTGCTCCACGCAGATATCTCCTTATCGAGAGAAAAAAAGATAAAGTGGCAGCCTATAATCCATTTCAGCCAGAAAGACCTAAGTTGAAGGAACTTCTGGTTGGTTGAAAACTGATCCGTAAGTGATTGCTTTACCCATAATAGCTTGATTTAGTCTACCAAAACTGATTATTTCTGATCCGTAAGTGATTGCTTTTTTGTTTGCAGTCATTATTTCACTAAGCATGATGAAAAACCACGTACATCACCAACTTGGTGGTATCACATCCTCCGGACTGCCAGAGAATGGCTGGAAGACTGCGTAAGTCTTCTGCTTATCTTGTATCTTTGTCGTCTGGACTTAAATATAGGTCGTCTGGAAAGTCGTCTACAAAGTCGTCCAAGTAGACGACTTTCCAGACGACTTATCTTTAAGTCGTCTGGTAAATATAAGTCGTCTGGAAAGTCGTCTACAAAGTCGTCCACGTAGACGACTTTCCAGACGACTTATATTTACCAGACGACTTAAAGATAAGTCGTCTGGAAAGTCGTCTACAAAGTCGTCAAGTAGACGACTTACTGATAAGTCGTCTGGAAAATCGTCCACGTAGACGACTTTCCAGACGACTTATATTTAAGTCGTCTGGTATCTTCTAACTTGTATTATTTTATATGCAGCATATAGATGCTTGGATTAATGTGCTGAGGCAGGTATCGGAGAACCCACAAGCTTTCGGGCGGCGAATGTGCTTCTGGATCACAACTTTTCCAGTCTTGAGAGACCAGTATCAGTTCTTCCAAGTATCCGTACCCGATCACAAAGTTTTAGGAAGAGCTCTACCTGGTGGGGCGTGGAATTATTATGACGGATCAATACCTTCATTTTGCCAATCAAACAAGGTGTGGGGGGAGGACATTGATGATATCTATGCGCCAGTGAACTTGAACAACGCTCATTGGGTTGCTATTTGGATATCGATCCCTAAGAGGCACATAGTCGTCTGGGACAGCATACCTTCAGCTACGGCAGCAGAAGCATGGGATGATATAATGAAGCCTTTTCTCGAGATGGTCCCTTATCTGCTTGTTGAGTGCGCTGCCACCGACGAAATACCGGTCAAATACGGGTTGGAGCCATACACATATGAGAGACAGCTCCAAGATGTACCCACGGCCAACAATGGTGATTGTGGCGTGTACGCTCTAAAGTACATTGAATGTCATGCTCTTGGGGTCTCCTTTAACTCTAAAGACTTTGCTAGGACCAACGCGAAGAATACGAGGGATAAAATGGCGGTGGATATATGGACGGAGCTTCTTGATCAGCATTTGAAAGAAAATGTGGATGGTGATAAGTTCGTGGGCATGTATGATTAGATTTGTGTATGGCTTTGATTTTCTCTTTGTATTTGAACATAGATTTTGCATAGATTTTCTCTTTGTATTTGGAAATGTGGATGGATTTTCTCTTTGTATTTGAACATGATTTCTCTTTGTAACTTGATTTTGTATAGATTTGTAAATATATAAGTCGTCTGGAAGGTCTTCTAGCTGGACGACTTACAAATAGGTCGTCTGGAAGGTCTTCCAGCTGGACGACTTGCAAATAAGTCGTCTGGAAGGTCTTCCAGCTGCACGACTTTGTAGACGACTTCCCAGACGACTTATTTGTATTTTGTATATATATAAGTCGTCTGTAAGTCGTCCAGCTGGAAGACCTTTCAGAAGGTAGTCTAAAAATAAAATACACTGGACGACTTAGTAGAAGGTCGTCTAAAAATAAAATACACTTGAAGGGGTAGTAGAAGGTAGTCTAAAAATAAAATACAGGACTGACTTAGTAGAAGGTCGTAAAAATAAAATACACTTGAAGGGGTAGTAGAAGGTAGTCTAAAAATAAAATACACTGGACGACTTAGTAGAAGGTCGTCTAAAAATAAAATACACTGGACGACTTAGTAGAAGGTCTTCTGGACGACTTACTTGAAGGTTATCTGGTAGACGAAACACTGGACGACTTATATATAAGTCGTGACGGTAATCAAGACTGGACGACTTAAATTTAGGTCGTCGGACAACTAGTCAACTGGTTGTGTACATTGTGGTTTCATATGGCCAGTTTCCTGCAGTTGAGCATCTCCTTGCCTGTGTTTCTTCCTGGGTTTGTGTCCTCTCATCCTAGATAGCTCCAACCAAGATTGCCATCTTGATTTCTTCTGTCTCCCCGGACCACGCTTTACGTCTGGAGGAAAGCATTCTCGTTCCTCAATATGTTGTGACACGATAGGATATATATTCTCTCGAGTATCCTGCATACAAATAATTCTTTGAGTACACTGGACATACAAGTGTGGAGATATGCAAACCAACATGTGTTCCAGCAGCTATAGCATGAGAGCAAGGTATTTTCTCCACTCCATAGACACCACAATCACACTTTGCATGTTCCAAATCAACCACACAGTCCATTTTGCCACCTTTGACAAAGAATCGCCATCCATCAATTGGTTGGACCGTCATCAGATCCGCTATCTCTGTTCGAACAGCAAGCAAGTATTCAACACCCGGCTATGTTGAGTTGTGAGACTCAATGCATCTTGTCTCCTTTTCCAATACCATTTTCCTAACTTCTGCCTTATGAACTCCAGCGAGAACGGAATCGGAAATCCTCTTGCTCGCAGTGCGGAATTAATAGATTCAGCGATGTTGCTTGTTTTTATGTTGTACCTGTTCCCCTTACAATAAACCCTTGACCATAGGCTGGCGTCGGCATTCTCCAAATACGTTGCAAGTTCGGGTTTGCACTCCATATCTCAGCCATGTACCGGTCAAAATCGTAAACCGTGTGAGCATAAGCAGCCCTTTCACCAAGTACATGAGATGTTTTCCTTTAAACTTTTGACAATGTTATCTTGAAGGTGATAATAACATATTCCTCGGGTTGCCCAAGGAAACACCTTATCACACGCATTTTTAATGGCGTGCGGTCGGAGACTATCACCAGAGGCTTGTCATGAGATATACAACTAGCCAATTTAGTGAAAACCATTCCCAAGAAGGTTCATCTTCAGCATCCACGATCCCAAAGCCAATGGGAATATCTGAAAATTGCCATCTTGTGCGGCTGCAACTAACATAACACCTCCATACTTTCCACTTAGGTGAGTTCCATCCACCACAATGACCCTTCTCGATACTTAAAACCTTTGATAGAAGCTCCAAAAGAGAGAAATAGATACTTAAATTTTTCATAGAATCAAGTTCTATAGCCGTGATAGAATCAGGATTTGCAATGGAGATTTGCTCGAGATATGATGCCAGGCGAATACCCTTCTTCTGCTGATCCTCTCACCAATGTTTCTGCATATAACAGTGCTCTGTATGAAGTGGTGTAATCAAGCTCCATGCCAAACATGTTCCTCATTGCATCAGTGATATGCGGAGTTATCCCATCAATGATTCCAACACGATCAATGAAAAGACTACCAACATACCGAGTCAGTGTCTCCGCTGAGCGGTCGGTCTCCCACTGAGCATAAATGTTTTTCCACATACTTTGTTACCCAAAACGTGTTTGTCCCATGTTTCACACTCGCTCTGATCTTCCATCCACAACCGCTAACCCGACATGTTGCCACAAGGAGAGTTTTCGTTGATTTGTATATTCTGAAAGAAAACCTACCCTCTGCTACCAACCGCAGCTCAAGCAGTGCATCCTTGCTAACAAAACTCTGGTTGACAAAGATACTGGTACCATCCGATTTTCCTCCTTCAATAGCATTTGTCTTAGCATATGTCTTTTCGATTTCTTCAAAGCAAATATTATCATCATCTTCCTGGTCCTCATCTTGAACCTTTCCATAAAGACTGTAATCCCCACCATTCTGATCCGTTTCACCAACAATAGAGTTATCAGCATCCTCCTCCCATTTTCCTCCTCCCCATCTTGATTTTCATCTTCAACAAACTCATTATCACCAACATCTTCTTCCCATTCATCAGCTTCATCATTATCACCAACATCTTCTTCCCATTCACTAGCTTCATCATCACCAACATCTTCTTCCCATTCACCAGCTTCATCATTATCCCTTTTCTCTGAAACCGTTTCCACCTTGCTGCGGCGATACACAAAGACATACTCTCGTTTTGAGTATCTCGAGCAAGTTCGAACAATCTATCACTTGTAACATGAATGGGAGGACTGCCGGAGCCATCATCATTTCTGCTGGTAATGAGTAGCTAATCTCCACATCCTGTTCTCATGTCCGGTTATAATCTTCTTGAGCCATTGCAACAAGTTCAGCATGTGTTGAATCTTCATTCAATAAAACAATCTTGCTCCTTTGAGATCATCAACCACAAAATCCCAACGGCAATCTCTCAACAACCATTCTCCATATACCGCATGTAACTGACAAATCATCTGCAAATATTCAAAATAAAACACATTAGTAAACATAGAAAATGAAGAAGTTCAATAAACATTGCGCAGCGACTTAGAATTAATTCGTCGGAAGACTTAAAAGTAAGTCGCCTAAAGAGGTCACTTTGCAATTGAAAATTAAATGGGACGACTTAATTCTAAGTCGTCCGGCTTTGTTTGTTAAAAAAACTCCAGACGACTTATATATAAGTCGTCTAGAAACGGCTAGTTTTGCATTTGACGAATCGTGTCGATCTTTGACTATTTATGGACGACTTATAATTCAGTCGTCTCGGAAGTTAAAATTTCAATATTTTATTCAAAGTAGGCGACTTACGTGTAAGTCGTCCCTAGGTTAGTTTTGTAATTGAAAAATAAAACTTGAAATTTAACTTTCTCGCGACTTAATTGAAAGTCGTCAGTTAGACGACTTAATTTAAGGTCGCCGGGATAAGCAAGGTTTGACCAGAAAATTGGGAAAAATTCTGGGCGACTTTGCTTTCCGGACGACTTTAAATTAAGTCTTCTGTCGGGACGACTTTATATTATGTCGCGGTAAAAGTTAAATGATGAAGTTTTATTTTTCAATTACAAAACTAACCTAAGACGACTTACACGTAAGTCGTCTAGTTTAATAAAATATTGAAATTTTAACTTTCCCAGAGACGACTGAATTATAAGTCGTCCAGAAATAGTCAAAGATCTGACACGATTCGGTCAAATGCAAAACTAGCCCGTTTCGTAGACGACTTATATAAGTCGTCTGGAATTTGTTTTTTTAACAAACAAAGCTGGACGACTTAGTTTAAGTCGTCCGTTTGACCAGAAGACTTATCAGTAAGTCTTCTACATACATATGACTTACTAGTAAGTCTTCTACGCGAACAAATCTTGAAAAAAAAATTCAAATTTGTACCTTAAACTAGGTGAGATGACTTCGTTTGCACGGGTCTTCTCCAACCACCCGAACCTCAAACGAAAGCAACCGTAAGTCAAACGAAAGAAATATGCCTCTGTCAACCATAAAATATTTTGAATCAAAAGCTTGAGTTTTTTGGATGAATATGGAGAGAAAGTGAAAGAAATATTGTTTTTAGTTCATAACAATTGAAACAGAGAGAGTGTAAAGAGATTTACGTGCATTAAAGGGCATTAAAAGCTCCAAACAGTTAGTACAAGGTTGTTGAACTATTCATGGTAGTGGCACTATTGTAAATAATTGTAGAAGATGAGGTTGAGACGATAAAGAAGCCATTTTGAAAAACAAAAAGTTAATGGCATTTTCGTAGATAAAATGCAGTGTGGGGTGAAAATCTCAAAAAAAAATGAGCCAAAAGAAAAGGTTAGTTTTCAGTTTGACTCCAAGTTTTGAGTTACTTTTGCAAAAAGCCCAACTTTAAAAGGTCTATTATGGAGAATTGCCCATATTTTTTCTTATAAATATTTAATAATATTTTTCCTGTTAAAAATATTAAACCAAAGAGAACCGTAAAAAATATTCATATAAGTTGCTTTAGTTGTGGTATTTCTTTTATAAAGAACCTTATTTTTAAGGTCAAATAAAATACATTATTACAAAATAATTACAAAGTCAATATTATTAATTAACAAAATCGCAACACATGTCAATTATATATTTAGTATTGTGACATATGTTAAATAACAATTTTTTTATTTTAAATTAAATCAAAAGACTGTAAAGAAACAAATATTTACATATAAATAACTATTCAATAATATCTTTTTAAACGTGGGTTTAAAATAATTATAAGATAAAAAAAATGTCGTAAGATAATCAAAAACTATATTAAAAGCAACAAATAAAGTTCTCTAAAGGCATCCACATAAAACTGGAAATTCAGCCAATAGCATTGTAGCATTCATCCACATCACAAAAAGAATTGATTATTATCACAAAAAGAATTAGTGATAAGAGTTCTTGAACCCCGTCATTTCATCTCCCCCTCAATTCATACGACGGACCGGACGGAGTAACTCTCTATCATTGGTGGCTAATCAATGCTTCCCACTATCTCTTCTACAATGAAGATTTCACACCTACCCTATAAACGGACGCGACTATATATATGTCGGGAAGGTGGTCTAGAGGATTCTTAAAGCTTCTTGAAATCGTTATCATAAACCCTAAAAACAGAGCATCCAACGATGGTGATTGTCCAGCTACAGTTTTTTTTTTATTTGAAGGCCGGACATTGTAAGGATATAATTGTTACATGACTTCTGCGATTTTGGGATGCAAAATCTGAAGAAAGCCGCTTCTGGGTGTGGATCTGGTTTTTCTTGATGACAAGGTATCGACCGTTTAGTTTCCTTCTTTTATTTGTTTTAGATAGTTTTGTTTGTGAAGGTGATGGAGCCTGACTGCTATTATTCTTTAAAAAGAAACTTCAGGTTTCGGAAAATCTGAACAGCTTATGGCTTTGGCTAATACGAACGTGGATTTTCCGTTATATTTAGTCACTCATGTTTTTTCAGTTCTCTAACAATGATTGGCTGCTACTACTTTCTTCCTTATTAATCGTTTGTTACAAATGTTCTCTTGCAGACGTTTTTGGTGATGTTTGTGGCATCAAGACCACCACTAATGATGAGACTCATGCCGTTCATTGTATTATGATTACAGTTCGCGTTGATAGGTATGTAGGCAATGTTTGTTGTTTTAAAGTTGATAGTTGATGTCTTTCTTGGGTTGGCTAATGTCGTTAGTTTCATAATAATTAATAAACCTAAACCTACTCTTCGGAAGGACAACCGTATGTGTTTATGTGTGTTTGGTATGATTTCAAATCAGTTTCATCAGAAATTAGAAGTGTCGGGTTTGGAGCCTAAAGTCATTGTTGCCACAAACGTAAACCCAAAATTAAGTTGGAGTAGAGCGTATTAGATTTTCTCATGTGTCATTGCAGGTCGGTTTTCCTTAATGCTACCTCGGAAACACACTTCTATTTTGACAATTCATGTCTTGACGGCCAGAGTGTTCTTGCAGCGTAAGACATACCAAGCTATAAAAGTTGTCTAAAAATAATATGGATGTTGTTCTCAAACATGAGGGGAGTTTCTTCCTTAGTAGGTTATTTGGATCTGATGATGGTAGCAGCTCCACAGCTTCCAATTATGGAGGTATGAAGACAATTCAGCCAGTAACTCTTACTGAGCTGAATAACTTCGTTCTTAACCTCCGTCCCAGGTTGGTGAACTCCATTCGATTTTTAGCTATATGAAAGCTCATAAACATGAACCCCACATACTTATAACTTTCCTCCTCCTGTGGACAATGTAGATTCTTTGCACTGCCGAGGTCGGTGACATTGACACCACTAATGTATTATGCTTAGCTCCTACTCTAAGAGCTACCAAACACTGCAGATTGGATTCACATCTTTCACATGTACATGGTGCTATGACGACACTGCAGTTTATGCTGTGAGGTACTGCAGTCAAACTAATATTTTTAATTCTTTTTGCAAACCTATATAGACATCTTCAGCCAATAAATCACTTACACAATCGCAACATTCCACTACATAGGTGCCGTGTTCGGATGGTGGTCACAGATCTAACAGATCAGCAGTTGCTTTTAACAGTGAAATAACGAAGCTGACCAGTGTTCCCACCGTAGACGTTGCACAATTCATGGTATTGTCTGAACGCCCCTTCCTTCTCAGTTTAAGCACTCTACACGTTCTTATGTTAGCTTTTGTCATTTTCAATTCCACAGAGCGCGAGTGAAGCTCTTCAACAGGCAGCACTCCCACGATTTATCCAAGTGATTATCGTGAAGACTTTGACCTTCTGTCTTAAGCTCTCTGAATTCAATTTCTCCTCCCCAGTGGCCCGTTTTTTATTAACAACAAGCGTCCCATGTGCCTAACTTTTTGTAGTAGGTTAGTATTATGTGTGAATTAAATATTTCTGTGTCCAAAATATGCATAACATTAATCCCTCTGAATTGGAACTCAGTGGGAGACTGGGAGGTGATGACATGTCTGGTGCTGTCAGCCAAACTCTGAAGCCAACTCCTGTTCTGACTGAGAGTGTCTCAGAGAACAACACATGTGTTAATGATAATCATGTAAATGCAGAAAGTCCGGTTGACCCATCACCCCAACCTCCTCAGACTGATGCAGTCGTAAGCTCTGCTGACGAAGCTGGTGCTTTGAGAGAGAGTTTGCAGACTCATTATCTATCTAAATTTAAAAGTTTTAGCTCAAAAACGAAGTACTACTTTTCTTTTTAACAAACCCATCATTATCTGATTAGTATCCTTTAATGAGTTTAGTTTCAAAATTGTCGTTTCAATGGCATCAATTTAAGATATATAATTGGGAATCTGAAACTAGGATTAGCACCACCCTATTTAGTTGAATCTAATGATGTCTGGATTCATGAATATAATTCCACATCTGTCCAGTAATACTGTAGACAATACATAAATCCACACATCAGCCATTTTTGCATCCAGTAAAGCTGTAGACAATGCAATTGAACTATGTCGATCATAAAAATTGAATCCAATGCAAAACTTAATTTCAAAATTCTAACTACACATTTGGGAAAGTAGAGGTAAACTGACATTGAAGGTTTCTTGAGATCTAAATATCTCTCTTTCAAAATTAGTTTAGAGTTTACTGGATAAATATTGATTTACAAAAAAATTTCCTGCACAATGTCTGCAGTATAAAAATTTAAAATAAAATATTGTTACTTTAGATTTTATTATTTGATATAATATTTAATATTTAATTTAATTATATGTAAAAATAAGATAAAGTAAATGTTTTTATTTAATTTTATATCTAATTATATATATGTATATACTTAAAATTCTAATATTAAATATTTTTATCTATTTTTGTTTAAAATATATTAAATTAAATTCTATAAAATTAAGAGAAAAATTTGTTAGGTATAGAGTTATCAAAACTTTAAATTAAATATTTTTTTAAAATAAAATTTGTCGTTATTAAAAATGTAAAATTTTTTAAAGATGATGAATAACACCGTTAGGCTGTCCGAAAAAATCTTATAACGCCGGATAAAACATAAAATGATGGGCCTTTATGCTTTCACAAGAATGGTAGCAGTATTGGAATACATATTAGTTATAAAACTACATAAACAGTTTGGTTAGTATTCTTTGTATTGATTATTTATGTCGTTGAAAAGGTTTGCACCACTATAGCCCATGGTTAAATGAGAAATTTATAGCTATATATGCGCCAACAATACAAACAATTGGTCGAGCTACAAATTATAACATGTTTCAAATACTTGGAACAAAATTGATATCTAAAAGTGAGCCTAATAGATAACATATGCATTAGGTCTTCAAAACAGCTAATTTCACCAACATTGCGAGGCAAGCTAAGAAACGATTGATAGATGACATAGAGTTAACAACTCCAACTGTAGGGAAGTTCTCCTACCAATTCACTAAAGGTCAGAGCCTCAGAAGAACTCCTACTGTTTCTAACTATTCCATCATTTTATGAATGCATGTCTTCTCTTGCATCCAACACTTGCACACGTTCTACTACCAACTGAGCTTAGTTATGTTCTCAAAACATATTTGTCACCAAACTTCTCACAACGTGGTTCAGGATGCTTTGTCAAATGAAAAAATTAAGGTAGCAAATTTAGGTATGAGGTCTCGAAAAACCATGACTGATAACAAGCCAATCTGATCAAATTATTCTAATCATACATAGCAAAGACTAAGCTAGCAAAACAGAGTATCTCGCTATAACAATACACGGAGTATCACATACAACAAAACAAAGGTCAAAATCCCGCGCGAAGAAAAAAAAAGAAAACATCACCAGCACAAACACAATCTCCAATTACCAGATCACCTTCTCCTAGAAACATCATGTCTTAACCACGACAAAATAATGCATTGTAGATCCATCATGAGGCAAGAACACAAAAAAGCACAACCCCATGCATCGCTCCTTCACGGCGTTATTCACACTCGATCAAGGTAAATGACAATTTTCCCTCATGATTAAACCTCACAAAATAATCTCTTCATACTACTAGCTTTGCAAACGCTACCACATACAAGCTTCAAACTCCTACTACAAAACAAGCACACAAATAGCCAAATTTAATTTAATCAATCTCTCATTTTCCTTTACAGATCTTTGCCAGAGCAATATCCACCGCACCAGATCAGTGGAGAAATAATTCATAAATTCATCTCAAACACAGCTATCTCTGTTCGCATAAGCAGAATTTGGCCATCATACACCAGAGAGAAGACAGGAGACAGATAACAAGCGGTTTCATATGCATTGACAAAAAAGTATAATCTCCTTCATACCCTCAACGTTCTGCCACAAATAAAATCACTAACTGTTTCATACGCATACAATGACAGGTTTTAGAAGGACGCACCAACAAGTTTACGGCAGACGAAACCAACGTGCTAACTGAAGGAGCTATCTATGAGATTTCAAATTTTTGGGTGCTTCATAACTATCGAGCACGCAGACTCACCCCACAACCATATTTCATTGAGCTCACCGATGCAACATATGTGATAAAAACAAAAGAATCTTGATCCCAGCTTTCCTGTTTACAGCTTCTTGCCAATGCATTTCAGCCACCTACTACAATTAACCCCAACACTGACCTATTTCCCAGGTGAATTTCTCACAAACTTTATCTCACACATTTCTTACCAAAAAAATTCAAACTATATAAAAGCTCTATGCACAGATGTCGTCGGACAAATACGTCTGATACAAGGACTAAACCCTCACTCTCACTCACAAACAAAAATAGTCATTGGTCTACTATTGAACAGGTATATTTAATCTCTAAAAAAATTATAATTAAAACCATCTACTCCTCCTCCATAAAACTCCGTATTTAGGTCGACAATGGTTAAGCTTACACTTTGGGACAACCATGCAACGGCTTTTAAATCCCTACACACCAAAAGGAATCGTAAACTTGAAGTTGCATTGGTGACAAGCATAATACCAACCCTATCTCAAGGTTAAATAATACATAAAAAATATTGTGCATGTTATTATATATTTCACTAGCACCCATATTTACGCAGAAAACTGCAACTCAATGCATCAGCAGCAACACGGTTTTACTTCGACTAGAAAATCAAATCCATCAAACACTTCAAGGGAAGGATGACCCTAAGGGCATGTGCATTGGAAGATTTAAGGGTTCACGCTTTTCGAGAGGAACAGTGATGAACTCGGCGCTGGGTTGTCGTGGTGAACCCGGTTCGTCACGAGTTCACCACGTGGCGGACTGTGATTCATGGATATTTTTGAAAAGTAAACGAAAACAAAAAAAAAATGGCAATCCCACCTCAGTATCACGATGTGGATGCCCTAAGGACAAATACATGATTCATTGAAGACCATTCCCTACAACCAGCAAAAAAAATGAAAAACAATACAAAAAGAGCATCATTGTCATACGCTCTCATCCTTCTTTGTCAATTTATTTTCAACCCCTACAATTTAGGGGTTTTTGCCAAAACTAACCCTCAACTTGATTTTAACCCAAATACTAAACCCAAACTTGAATCATATGCAAATCTAACCTAAAAGCCCTATGAAATTACAGCATAGTCTCTTGTGACCAAACAAAAACAGAAGACTTTTTACTTAATATACCCTAAGTTGTGCGAGTCGTCGAGATGTTTTCAGTCGTCCGGACGACTGAAATTTCAATCGTCTGGACAACTTAATCTTAAAATAATTTATAAATTTTGTAAAAAATATTTTGATGAGTGAAAAATTTAATTCATGTAATAATAAACAGTTTTAAATGATACAAATTAAGATATTATAATTTTTTTTGTTTTCAACATAGATGAGTGGAAATAATATGAATCATGATATTCTTTGGTTTAGGGTTTGGCAAACATATGTTGTAGTATTGTATGTATTCTTAGGGTTAGATTTTGAAAAGCTGAAATGTTTTTTAAATTTAATTTTACATCTATGTGTTTATTTCGTGTATAGTAAACACTTTTCAAGTTTAATTTTATTTTATGAAGTGTTTAATTAGAGAATTAAGTTTATGGGTTATGTTTAGGGTTTATACGACTAATATTTCAGTCTTCGGTGAATAATTTTATCAGACGACTGAAATTTTAGTCGTCATAATATTCCCCTAAAATTTAAGAAAATTTTATTTTCCGCTTAAATAATTTAAACCGGATGACTGAAATTTCAGTCGCCTTGTAAATCGTCTAGAAAGTCTTCTATTTTAGTTTCCCTAGAAATATTTTAGTTTCCGCTAAAATTATTAAAGTCTCCTGGATGACTTACATTTCAATCGTCTGAATCGAAAATATTTAACCTAATTGGATTTTTGTCTCTTTGTATACATAAAATTTACATTTTCTCTCCTCCTCTCAAATGTCTGCAACAAAATGTAATGTTCATCTTTCTAGAACTCTCCAACCTCTCTATAATCTCTTTGAACTTATAAATACCAAACTTTATATCAATTTATTGTTTTGTCTCATGTCTTTCTCACTAATTTATCTTGTTTTTACTGTTTTTCATCACATGGTTCTCATTTTCCACTTATTTAAAGGTAGATCTATTAATTTTAGATATGCATTTTTGTATTTTTTATAAAGGTAGATTTATCTGATCTTCTACTCATTTCTCTGTTTTTAAGCCATTTGAACGTTTTTGAATATGCAGGTTTTTCAGATCTGGATTTGGATATGAGTTTTCAGATCTGGACGACTTGGGACGACTGATTTTCAGTCGTCTAAACTATAATGCGCTAGACGACTTAATTGTTAGTCGTCTGGACGACTTCCAAGAAGTCGTCTGGACTTCCTGAAAGTCGTTTGGACTTCCCGGTCGTCCCGGACTTCCGAAGTCGTCCGACTTCTGGAAGTTTTCTGACGATGTCTTCTTTCATATCAAGTGGAGTCCAAGCTTGTCTTCGTAGAGGAAGTGGTGTTTTCTTCATTTGGTAATTTTTTGTTGCATAAAGTTCTTACCTTTTCCCAAATTTTATATGAATTTTTTCAGTTTTGTCTCATGTTTTTCTCACTACTCTATCTTTTTTTGCAGGTTTTTAATCAGATGGTTCTCATTTTCCTTTTGAATATGTATGTTGTGTGTTTTATAAAAGTATATATATCTAATTTTCCACTCATTTTCTGTGTGGTTTAAGCCATTTGAATATTTTTAGATATGCAGGTTTTTCAGATATGGGCTTGATATGCAGGTTTTTCAGATCTGGAAGACTTCTGGGACGACTTATTTGTTAGTCGTCTAAACTATAATGTGCTGGACGACTTACTTGTTAGTCGTCTGGACGACAAGTAAGTCGTCTGGACGACTTACTTGTTAGTCTTCTGAGCGACTTATTTGTTAGTCGTCTGGACTTCCTGGAAGTCGTCTGGACTTCCTGGAAGTCGTCTGGACTTCCTGTAAGTCGTCTGGAAGTTGTCTGGAATTCCTGGAAGTTTTCTGAAGCTGTCTTCTTTCATATCAAGTGGAGTCCAAGCTTGTCTTTGTAAAGGAATGATCTATTATAGTTTTGTTTGTGGTATGTTTTTGTGATTTGCATGTGTACTCCTTTAGTTGTGAACTTTTTGTAAAACCAGTAATATTATTTCCTAAGATGTAATATATGTGCTAACAATGTGTTTACGCATTTACAAATCAATGAAATAATAAACTTCAATAGCCTTTTCTCATCTTTGGATCTTCCATATACAATAATAAATCATCACTGGTATCAAAGCATATTACATGTTTTACAAGTTTGTGTTGAAAAACTTAGTCAAATTTAGTAAAACTAAGGGAGAAAACATATTTTGAAAACATATCTTGAAGTTACTTGCCTATCACTTATAACATGGATATGAGGAAGGTTTGGAGCCATCTGTTTAGTCGCGTAGGTTAACTGCACTGACTCTGTGTTCATGTCCAGGTTATAATCTTCTTGAGCCATTGCAACAAGATCAGCATGTGTCGAACCTTCACTCAAAAATAACATCCTCGCTCCTTTGAAACGATCAACCACAAAATTCCAACATCCATCTTTCAATAACCATTCTCCATACACTACATGTAACTGACGCATCATCTGAAAAAGTCAAAATAAAACACATTAGCAAACATAGAACAAAGAAAACGAAAGTTTATTAAAGATAGACGACTGAAATTTAAGTCATCCAGACGACTAAACTTTCAGTTGTCTGGTCAACGCAGAGGTTATTTTTGCAATTGACTTTGAAATATGTTGTTTCGGACGACTGAAATATCAGTCGTCCGATTTTGTTTGATTAAAATAAAATCTCCAAAAAATACAAACGACTGATATTTTAGTAGTCATAGGTTAGTTTTGCATTTGACTTGATTTTGTCAGAAGTTTGACTTTTACACACGACTGAAATTTCAGTCGTCTAAGAAAAAGTTGAAATATCAATATTTTATTAAAACTCGACGACTGAAATTTCAGTCTTCATAGGTTAGTTTTGCAATTGTGAAAAAAACTTCAATATTTAATTATTTCCAGACGACTGATATTTCAGTCGTCCAGAGGATTTACGAGGTTTGACCAAAATCTCGGAATAAAATCCTGGACGACTGAAATATCAGTCATCTGGAGATAATTAAATATTGAAGTTTTTTTCACAATTGCAAAACTAACCTATTACGACTGAAATTTCAGTCGTCGAGTTTTAATAAAATATTGATATTTCAACTTTTTCTCAGACGACTGAAATTTCAGTCGTCTGTAAAAGTCAAACTTCTGACAAAATCAAGTCAAATGCAAAACTAACCTACGACGACTGAAATTTCAGTCGTCTGGATTCTTAAGAGATTTTTTTGTAACCAAAGTGAAGCAGACGACTGATATTTCAGTCGTCCCAGAAAACAAATTTCAAAGTCAATTGCAAAAATGGGCTTTGCATTGACCAGACGACTTCCAGGTAAGTCGTCTGCAACCAGACGACTTATATTTCAGTCGTCTGGACGAACAGATCTGGGAAAAAACTCGATTTCATACCTTAAATTGGTGAGATAACTTTCTTAGCACACATAAGGCTTCTCCAAGCACACAGAATCTCAAACGAAAGTAATCCACCCAGAATCGTTAGTTTCTTTGACTATATGAACCATAAAAAATGTAGAATCAAAATCTTGGGGTTTTTTTAGCTCAATGTGGAGAGAAAGTGAGAGAGATGTTGTTTTTAGTTCATAAGAATTGAGAAAGAAGAAGTATAAATCGATTTTAGGTGCATTAAGATCTTCAAATTGGTTGTTCATGGTGGTTGGTGTATTCAAGGCAATGACAATCTTGTAAATATTTGAAGATGGTAAGGTTGAGAGAGTAAATATGCTATTTTCAAAAAAAAAAAATATGATGGCATTTTCGTGAATAATGTGAACTTGTGGGGTGGATAGGGCAAAAAAAAAAAAGAGGTTAGTTTTGTGTTTGACTTTAAGTCTTGAGTCAATTTTGCAAAAAGCCCTACAATTTATTATCTGGATTTTAGTTCATACGTTTACCAGTATTAAAATCATGAAATATGAACTTAATTTATGATTGAAGACAAAAAAACACATTTACAGATTAGTTGCAAATTCAAGACCCTAAAAATGGTGACCTATAAATCATTTAAAATTTCATTCATCAATAAATTTACATATTCTAAGCTTAGATTCTTGATGACAAAAAGCTTAGATTCTTAAATAAATAAACCGAACATCCTTACGATAATCAAAACAATTAAAACCAAATAACTTGGGCATAGCCGGACAAACCCCCTAGTCTTTTAATAATAATTGGTGTGTATACAAATTTCAATTTAGTTATAATTTAAGCATTTAACTACGTTTGGCTGGTTTCTTTTCTCCATCCCTTGACATAATGTAGAATTTAAAGTATTTATTTATAATGATCATCTTCTTTTTTTTTGAACTGATTTTTCATATTAAAAGCATAAAGGAAAAAAAAGTTTACAGGCCCTTTGCTGTAGCTTAATGAGGGTGCTTAAGCTAATTACAATTAAAAGAAAAAAAAAGAAGAAAGCGAAGAGACGGCCCCAAATTAAGCCCGAGAAGCAACGTTTCTTCTTGGACAGGTGTCAGCAAATCACGGGATGGTTGTTCGGTTACTGCTAAACGCGATCAAACTTGGCTCTCTCTCTTTCTGTCGATCTCTCGAATCCTCTTCTACGAATGGCGATTGCAATGATCTCGGTGGCTCTGGTCTCTTGAGGTGTCCGTCGGTGGCTCGCGTCGCGACCTCTCTCGGGATTCTCGTCGATGGCGACTCTCTCTCGGTGGGTCTCGTCAAATCAAGGTAAGCGGCTGTTGTGTTTTTAGATTATGCATGTCTTAGATTTATTCCTCTTCTTGTTCTAATCGGTTGATTTTTTTATTTATTCGGTTCAATTCGGTCTATCGGTGGCGACGGAGCTCTCCTGGACGACGGCGACGGAACTCTCAGTCGGTGGCGACGGAGCTCTCCTCGACGGCGACGGAACTCTGTCTCGGTGGCGACGGAGCTCTCTCTCGGTTGCGACGGAGCTCTCTCTCGGTTGCGACGGAGCTCCCTCGGTGGCGACGAAGCTCTCTCGGTGGCTCTCCTGAATCGGTAAAGTTTCTGTCTCATGTTCATAAAGATTTATAAAGTATGATTTCTTTGATTCGGTATAATCTTCTTAAGATTGATGGATCAAATATGATTCGGTAAAGTTTCTATCTGATGTTCTGTCTTTGATAAAAACGTTTATGTCTGATGTTCTGTCTTTAATCATGTGAATTGTTTCTGAGAATGAAACGTTGTTTGGAACTGTGATTTGTTTCATGTTCTTCTTTAAATTTGTTTCTCAATTCTTTCATGTCTGCATTGCTGTTTTAAGGACATTTGTGGATCCACGGTTCAAGAACATTGAAGGAACCTCAAAGCAGAGGAGTAAATTTGGTGGAGCAATACAGGTAAATGTCTTCTCTTTTTGAATTCATTTAAAGCTTAGGTAGGTAGTTAATGGTTGAGTTAGGTAGTTAATGCTTTGAATTGAATCGTTTATTGTTGAACGAGTTAACAAAAGAGAGTTTAAGTGTGATTATTGTGGTAGCTATATGTCTAGTCAAATAGGTTGGTGTGATGAATGCGGTTATGAATGGTGATCGAATGCTCTTTCGTTTCTCTCTTTCCTTGTGGTTGTGTGAGTGATAAATGCGTATAGCTTTCTCCTCTATTAAACCGAATCCTTTAACTCTTCCCTTTCCAAACTCGCCTTCTTCCATCTCTTTTCTATCACTTACATATTCAAAAATGGATTCAAATCCATATTTGAATTTACCTTTGGTTGATCTTCTTCTAAGTCAACAAGAATATTCTCCCATTCCTTTATCTGGCACGCAAGCTACAGAAGGTTCAAACTTCCAGGAAGACACTCCTGTGGGCGTAAGAACGGAGGTCCTGGTCGCCAACACGATGTAGTCCTCATCAGCGCTTGGTTAAACACCAGCAAAGATGCTGTTGTTGGGAACGAGCAGAAGTCTGGGGCCTTCTGGAAGAGAATTGCAGACTACGTCGCTGCTAGTCCGAAGCTTGCAGGCTGTGAAAAAAGAGACCCAATGCACTGCAAGCACCGGTGGCACAAGATCAATGATCTTGTATGCAAGTTCTGTGGAGCATTTGAAGCTGCAACAAGAGAGAAAACCAGCGGCCAAAATGACACTGATGTTCTCAATAAAGCTCACTTAATCTTCTCCAACAACTATAAAAAAAAATTCACCCTGGAACATGCGTGGAAGGAGCTTCGCCATGACCAGAAGTGGTGTGATCTATCCACGGAGAGAACCTCTAAAAAAAGAAAATTTGAGGATGGTGCACAATCCTCAACATCTCACGCAACTGATGAGGGAATGACTCGGCCCCCTGGTGTTAAGGCAGCCAAGAGCCGTGGTAAGAAGCCACTGGAGGAGGGGAAGGGGCTGTCTGAATTTGAGCAGATGTGGTCCATTAAACAAGAGGATTTGAGTAGGAAAGAAAGGCTCTCCAAGTTGGGTCTACTTGACCGACTACTTGCTAAAACAGAGCCACTCCCTGAGTATGAAGAAGGTTTAAAGAAAAAGCTCATTAATGAGTTGTTCTCCACTTAGTCTAGAGAAGAATCTCTGTTGTTGTTTCATGTTAGTCATGTGTCTGTTTCATGTTAGTCATGTGTCTGTTTCATGTTTTACTTTGTTGTCTGTTTCATGTTCATGTACTTGTTATGTTTAAGTAATGAGAATGATGAGTTGCTGTTTCATGTTGGCGTTTGTTGTTCTGCTTATTGATTTCATGTTCTTATTTTGTATTTGTAGTCTTGTGTCAAGGAGCAAACAGAGGAGAACGAGTGGATGGTGGGTATGTCACAGAGGAGAACGAGTGGAGCAACTGGTGGGTGTGACATAGTTGTAGTTTTGTGTCACGGATGCTTGTATGGGTATGTCACAGAGTTTGTAATCTTATATTTGTATGTCACGAGTTGTAGTTTGGAAAAAGTTTGTAATCTTCTAGTTGTAGTTTTGTATCACGGGTCTTCTATTTGTATGTCACAAGTCTTGTATTTATTTGTATGTCACAAGATTTGTATTTTTGTATTTGTATGTCACAAGAATCATTATCTCATTCTCTTTATAAACACTTCAATTTTATCATTCTCTTTATAAGACTTGTGTTCTCTTTAGAAACCGAATTCATTTTCTCACGAGTCTTGAAAGCAACTCATATTCTCTCCTTCTCACCAATTACTCTCCTTCTCACCAATTATTCTCCTTCTCACTTTCGTTTGATCACAAAATTTATAAACATACTCAAATAATTTTTTTTTTGGAGCATAAATATGGCATCTTCCTCTCAACCCACTTATGAAGGATCAATAGATGATACATTTGATCAATATTTTGATCAATATTTTGATCAAACTTTTGACAATTTTACCATTGATGATCAACAAGAAAAGAAGAAAAAAAGAAAAAAACGAGCTTATATCGAAAGATATCGTGAAGAAGGCCATGTTCGTTTATGGAATGATTATTTCAGTGAAACTCCGACGTATACCGACAATTTATTCCGCCGACGTTTTAGAATGAACAAGCCATTGTTCATGCGCATTGTTGATCGACTCTCCAACGAAGTTCAATACTTTCAGGAAAAGAAAGATGGTCTCGGAAGGATTAGTCTCTCTCCCCTTCAAAAGTGCACTGCAGCCATTCGTGTCTTGGCATATGGTTGTGCTGGTGATATGATTGACGAATACCTCCGGCTCGGTGAAACAACAACACGGTTATGTGTAGAACATTTTGTGGAAGCCATAATACATTTGTTCGGTGATGAGTACTTAAGAAGACCAACACCAGCTGATCTTCAACGTCTACTTGATGCTGGAGAGTATCGTGGTTTTCCCGGGATGATTGGAAGCATCGATTGTATGCATTGGGAGTGGAAGAATTGTCCGACCGCTTGGAAAGGGCAATACTCTCGTGGTTCGGAAAAACCAACAATCGTTTTAGAAGCGGTTGCTTCATATGATCTCTGGATATGGCATGCGTTTTTCGGACTTCCAGGTACATTAAATGATATCAATGTGCTTGATCGATCACCTGTTTTTGATGACATAATTCAAGGTCATGCTCCGAATGTCACATTCTCTGTCAATGGAAACCCATATACTATGGCTTACTATCTCACCGATGGTATTTATCCAAAATGGGCTACTTTTATCCAATCTATTCGTTTACCACAAGTGCCGAAAGCAGTTTTATTTGCTCAATGTCAAGAAGCTTGCCGAAAAGATGTCGAGCGTGCTTTTGGAGTCCTGCAAGCTCGTTTTGCCATTGTTAGAAATCCATCACGGATTTGGGATAAAGTTAAAATCGGGAAGATTATGAGAGCATGTATCATACTCCATAATATGATAGTAGAAGACGAACGAGTAGGATACAGTCAACCTAATCTTGACGAGTTCACCGAAGGAGAAGGGAGTTCACATGTTGATGTCGGTTTTGATAGAGATATCCCATCAACTATCGCAAGGTCGATGGATGCTCGAGCTAGAATTCGTGATAGACCAAAGCATGAACAACTTAAACATGATTTGATTGAACATATATGGCGAATTTGGGGTGACGAAGACAACAACTAAGCTCGGATGTTTCTTTCAAATAATTATCTTTTATTTTTCTAAGCTTTTGTTTCATGTTTTATTAAAAAATCTATGTTTAAAATGTTATCTTTTATTATGTTTTATGTAATAAATTTTTTCTTTTTAAATAAAAATTGTTTAAAAAAATTTAAGCAACCTAAAACAAGAGACTTGCAATGGAGGAGCAAATGTATCATGTTGCTTATCCAAGTCTCTTAATCAACTTTTACTTCTTAAATACTACTATAATATTCTTAAGCAACCAATATGAGTTGGTAGGATAAAGATGGTCTAAGTTTGTTTATAATGATCATCTTCTTTATTGATAATTTTCATTATAGTCTACAAAGAGCTTTATTGAGAATTTATACAGTGGTAGTGAGAAGCTCCTGATATATCTATAGAAAGAGGAGTCATGAAGATGATCTTGATGTGGTAACTAAAGTGGGTTGGGTATTTTATGCATCTGCAAACTTCTTATTCTTCTGGAAGGTGAGGCTGGAGCGGAGAAAATCTTTCTTCGGAGGGTTCTTGATGGCAGGGCTTATGAACTTCTGATACCATTTTCCAGAAAGTTTGGGGTCTCTGTCAGTGACATTATTCCAATCAATGTAACTGAGTCCGAATCTGACGGTAAATCCTTTGTCGAACTCATAATTATCCCCAAGAGACCACGCAAAGTATCCTTTCATGTTGACATGCTTCTCCCTAAAAGCAGGAACAATGAATCATTAGAGGTCATACGCACAAACACAGGAAGGAGAGAAGTATCAACTCACTTGATGACTTTACTGAGAAAACAGAGATGGCTGCAGAGATATTCAATCCGCTTGTAATCGAACATAGTCTCCTCAAGGGTTTCATCACCAGGGGTACTAATTCCTAATTAAACAGTCATAACATGAACAATTCCACAATATTTTTTGTCAATTTCTTGAACCATTCTCAAATTACAATTAACATTTAAAGATGAACTTAGAGATGGGTAATAGAAATCACCATTCTCGGTAACATAGATTAACGGGTTATTGTACTTGGTTTTGAAGTAGTCCATTACGTAATAAATGCCTTTAGGATAGTAATAAGAGTTTTTGGTTTCGTCACTGTTTTCCTCGAACTGAGAATGGGAAGCAAATATTAATAAGAAAAAGGGATTTTTGGTTAACAAATTAATGAAAATAGGGGTGGATCATGCATATATACCAGTGGGCCAATGACATGATTACTTGCATTAATATCTGTAAACACAAGTACGGAATAATCGATGGTCACCAAATATTGTAATTAATTAAGAAAAGAAATAGGTAGATATAGATGGACCATACATGTGAGCGTTGCGTTTGCGTCCATCATGGCAGTGTAATTAGCCCAATCAACTTGATTAGGACTTGGCTGGACATACTGAGTGACATAATAGTTGAGACCAAGAAAATCATATGAATCCTTTACGAGTTTGGATTCTTCTGGAGAGAACGGTGGAAGTCGATCACCCACAGCGTCTATCATGATTTGAGGGTATGTTCCATTTGTTAGCGGGCCCATGAACCTGGTGTACATATATATTTTTCTGTCAGTTCATGCATACAACATATATTATATTTCGAATATCATTTAATTTTATAAACATATACCATCCCAAGAAGAATTCTTTCATCCTCTCGGTTGCAGCTATGCTGTCTGGATCAGTGTCGTTATATGGAAGAAACCATCTAGTTATCATCACAGCTCCAATCTTACCTCCTTGATGCTGTGGTCGCGCAGATATATACACGATGATGTGATTAAATCAGAATCAGATATGTTAGATTACTGTTTTGATAAATCAGATATGTTAGAAAACACGCGTCACAAAATGGAGAACTCACCGTATAATTTTTCCTGTAAAGATCGACCACGGTGGCATGAGCGAGAAGCTGGTTACGTGCAACGATATAGGGTTCAGTTGAAGAATTACCGGCGTAACAGGTAGGATCAACCATTGGAGAACATCGACCGGGTGCATCTGATCCTAATCCATAGCCTCTCGTAGGCACTGTGTAGAGCTGGTTGATCGTGAGCCAGTTCTTTACTTTATGACCAAATTCTTGAAAACATAGATCCGCATAATCTTTGAAATCGTCTCTGCGAATATTATAGAATCATTTCATTAACCCAGTACCAAAACTTTGTATGTTTTTGTCTTTTTTTTTTAAATAAGCAGCATGCATGGCATATATATAACATACATGATCTGGGAGTCCAAAAAACCTTCATAATCATCTTGTAGTACTTGAGGAAGGTCCCAGTGAAAGAGCGTAACGAAAGGTGTTATATTCTTGTCGAGGAGGCCATCTATGAGTCCGTGGTAGTAGTTAATACCTTCTCTGTTTACTCCCTTGCTCTTCTTTCCTCCTGCTCATATGTATCGTATATTTATTCTTTCCAAATAATCACATATATATACATGGACCAACAATGTGTACATACTTGGAATGATTCTTGACCACGCAATGGAGAATCTGTAGCCAGTTGCGTTGAGTTCGTCCAGCACATCTATATCTTTCTGCAGTTTATATATACAATTGCATGTCAATTCACACGTAGTTGATAGATAATTCAGTGAATAATATCAGTTTATTTTTTTTTGTAACTAAAATGACATTAGTTAGCACACATATATATTGAGGAATTTACCTGCCAGTATGAAAATGAGTCACAAGTAGTGTCTCCATTTCCATGATCGGGTCCTGATTTATCTGATAGTAAACAAATACATCACTATAAGTGTATAGGGACATGTAACCGACATTATATATATAATCATGCAAAAAACAAACTTGGGTATCGGTGAGTGAAGCCATCCCAAACGTTAAGTCCACGACCTATGCAACCTTCAATCTTAAATGAAAAAAAAACATGCAATTTTGGATTGTAGTCTTTTAAATGATTTTTTTGTACGTAAAATGTGACGTATGACCACACAATATTAATGGTTTATTTGTTACATGCCTGGTAAGCAGAAGATGCAACACCGAATATAAAGTCTTTCTCGAAGCTGCTACTGTTTAGACGATCAGGTTGACTACATTTGAATGGCAGGTTCTCTTCGCAAGTTATTTCTTCATCAGCTTTGCAAGTTGCCACAGCTAATAGAAACGCTAATAGGAGCCCTAGATGCTTCATGGTTAATTTGTAGATGTGTGTTGTGTTGTATGTAACCTTGTACCAATCTAGGGTTTATATAGCCTTTACAAAGAAGAGTAATGTATGCTTTTTCTTATCTTAGTGTCTTGATTAATATATTGGAAGAGGTGTAGGTGACATGAAACCCGTGGCTTTTTACCGTGGTTGGCTCTTCAATCGATCATTTAATTAACAAAACATTGAATTTTTTAATATTAACTGTGATCGGTTGATTACCATCATTTTAAAGTTAATCTGGCAAATGACAATGGGTTAGAATTTTTTATATTTGTTAAGAAATTTGAATAACTTGGCAAAAAAAGTTACAAAAGAAGGTGTCCAAAGAGTTGAGTAAGATTCCATGGACTCCTAATCTGAATGCATGGCATGAAAATTCAGTCGACCGGCAGGTGATATGCAGAAGACACACTAAAGTACAAAAAATTGATCAGTCAACGGTGATAAAATGCAGCATGGATCAAGTCAAATGTTTGCGCAAAAGTAGAACGACATGCATCAAGATTCCTTGTACTAAAGTTCCCCACTAAACGTTTTCTTCTAGTAGAGATGATGTTCAATGCCGTTTTACATTTGACTTAGAGTTCGAATTGACGCCATAAAGTTATTGAAAAAGTCTACAGTAATACTATACGTACTCTTCAATCTGAAGTAACAGTGCCTTAGTTAACAAAGAGAAAAACAATTACCATGTGATCCAAAAGGCCACACTCATCACAAGCCTCACCGGCTCACCGATCACAGTCACCGCATAGTTTTTTTCTCTGCTCGATGATTTATCACATGAAACCAGAGACTCTTCTGTCTCCGACCGATAAAAGAAAGCAAAAACCAATCCATATATATTTTTAAAATCGTTATTGATCATCTGCAAAACAGTTGTGGTGCAGCAGATGGACTTACCGATTCATTGCGTGGGATATCTAGCAGTGAGGTAATGCTTTTCTACATATTACATAGTATATCAACAAAAGTTATGGAAATGTCTAGTCTTTGATCTTGCCATAGTGCTGTCGCCCCGACTATTTTAGTGGCCTAAAGCTATTTAATAATATTGTGGCCTTGAGTTTCACGAAACGATTAACGATAGATGAATAATTAATTAAAAGTAAGTTCAGCTTGCTTTCCCATTTAGTAGATATTTGTTAATTTGCGTGACAAACATTTTTTTTTTCTTTTTGTGAACATTTTAGAATAGAACTATAAATATATAATATATATAAGATAACACTACAAGAAAATTGAGTATTAATTGCATCGAGAAAATGCTATCTATCGTTACCACAGCGGTATTAGGTACGCTGTATCATCGGCCGCGATAATAGGTCAGCCACTTAAGATAGCATTTTTTACTTCTGCTAGATAAAGCATGTTTTAATTAGATAGCGATTTCCATTTTGTTATATAAATATTTTAATATAGCATTTGATTTCCGATATTGATCTCGCGTCATATTTTTTTAATATAATTAAAATTTAAAACTGGTATATATACTAAAAAGAAAATTATTATTCAAATTGAATTATAATTAAACTAGTTTACAAAGAGAAATATGATTCACAAATTTAACTTAATTCTGATTAGATAAAGAGAAGTATTAAACTAAAACTAAACCAACAACTTAAACCAAACTTAAACCTAAACCTAAACCTAAACCTAAACTGATTTACTAAGTACTAACTAAACCTAATAACATAACCATGCCTTCAAGCTCCGAAATTCCGCCGCCTTCAATTCCCTTTTCTACGATGAGACCACCTCCATCAATGAAGAACTCAGCCATGGATTCAGCTAACCTAGTGAAGATTGGGACTGAGAGAACTCGGACTCACAGAGGAAGAGCTTGTTTGCATCGGATCCGTATGGTGGTGGAGACCTCCATCAATCTTCTTAAGCTTCCTCCACGCACTCAACTACCACTATTAATGTCGAGACCACCACCATGAAGCTTCTTCAGCCTCCACCTTCAAGCTTCTTTACTAAGGACAAAACACAAAATCAGAATCAAAAACGTGAGAGAGAGCGAAAGAGAAAGAGAGAACATAGTAGATGCGATGTCCCTCTCGTCGTCTCGTGTCCTCCGTGAAGAAAAGACATTCGTTGAGTATGGAGACGAAGAGGGGCTCTGTATGGAGATGAAGATAGAGACGTGGACGGGATTCTGAATCAAACCAGAGATGATGAGATGATGAGAGGAGGAGACGGGCTCTGTATGGCATCACGGTTCCGCGGAGACTGAGAGAGAGACAAAGAGCGATGGTGAGAGAGAGAGAATAGAGTAGATGGGATGCTCTTCCTCTATAGGTTGTCTCGTGACCTCCATGTATCCGTAGTGTTGAGATAAGTTATCTCAGATAACGAGAGAGGGAAGATGAGTTTTGTGAGTCTATACCTCAAAAAAAAAAAAAAAAGCGAGAGAGAGAGAGAGGAGAAGTAGGATCAATCTTGACCATTCAAAAACTTTAATGAACGGTTATGATTACAGAAAGCATGATCTCCGCCCTTGTATGTGATTGGCTACTTTTATGTTGAACAATTAGATTTTTGTATTTGGTTCCTATTAATTTTTAACACCATTTTTTTCTATTTTATTTTGTGCTCAAATATAAAAAATATTAATGATATATTGTCGAAAACAGAAACTATTTTGAGAAAACATTTAAAATTTATAATTTTGTGATTAATATTTGGATATATGAAACAGAGTTTAGAGTTTATGAACTAGAGGTTTAAGTTCGAAATTTGAAATTAAGGTTTAAAATTTGGAGTTTGGTGTATAGATTTGTGTAAAGTACGAACATAATATTTTTAGTTTAGATTTGAGATTTTAAACTTTAGATTTAAAATTAAGTAATAAAAAAGTTAGAGTTCTAAGATTTTTAGTTATACTTTAGGGTATATGATTAAACTGAGATTAGTTTTTAAGTTTAGAGTTTAGAATAAGGGTTTGAGTACAAGGTTTGAAGGTTATGGGTATTGATTTAAGATTTGAGATTAATTTTTGAAAATAATACATTTTTAGTTAATATTTAAGATTTGAGGTTAAATTTAAGATTTCATGTTCAAGTATAAGAGTGTAAAGTTTAATTTTTGAAAAGATTAAGTTTATAGTTTTATATTTAAGATTTATAATTTAATTTTAAAATATTGCAATCGGAGTTTGCTTTTTAGACATACGGTTTGAAATTAAGTAATAAAAAGATTAGAGTTTTAAAGTTTTTAATTAGAGTTTAGGGTATATGATTAATTTAAAATTAGTTTTGTTTTGGAGTTTAAGATAAAGGGTTGAATATAGGGTTTGAGGGTTAAAGGTTTGGAGTATTGACTTAAGATTTGAAATTTTTTTTTTTTTTTAATTTTTGACTTCATATTCAAGTTTTAAAGTGGAATTTAAGATTTTATTTTAAAATTTTAGAGTTTAAGGTACTTATTTAGAGTTGAGGGGTTGTGTTTAAGGTTTAGGGTTTATGATTTTTGGAAGCAAATAAAATGAAGTAAGAGGGAAAATCAATTATTTTCTGCATTAATTATGCATAGCGTTTCAAAGTGAAAGTGCTATATATACAACGTTTCGAAAAGACGTTTGTAGAATTAAAATTGTACCGACCAAATATAGCGTTTGCATTTTTACAAACACTATCTAAAAATAAGAGATATGTCAAATATAACATAATCGAAAAAATGTTATCCTGATCTATTATAAATACTCACATTTCTTGTAGTGCAAGCAAATTGACTTATACAGTTGAATTGCATTCACAAAAATAATTGATATATATATATATATATATATATATATATATATATGTTGGAATTCATACTGGTTTATAACTATTTATAAATCAACCTATGAATTCGGTTTGCCTAGATCTCATGCAAATACTGAAATAAATCTAGATCTTAGAGTATCGAATATACCTGGATGTTTCGCAGCGGAAAGACTAACAAACCAAGTCGAGATTTCAAGCACTCCAAATGTCGTGCCTCTACCGGTATCCACACGCATACAAACTAGATCGAAACGAAATGCTAGTGCCGTCGAGATCAAATCTCAGAAATTTGACAAACCTTTTGTCTTTTACTATTAGGGTTTTATACGGTGACTGCTGCTTTTGATTTCTTAAATCATATGTGTCTTTATATATACATACACGACACATACCTTAACCCTCATAATAATCATTATTAGTAAATGGGCTTGTATGTTACATGATGGATTCCAAATCCATATATATATAATATTTCTATTTATCTTATAAATAGAAAACCCACCGTTACTCTAATATTAGTTTAACCAGTTGCATAGCCCCCGCGCAGGCGCGGAGCCGGTGACGTTGTTGATGTATCGGGTAATTTTGTGTATGTGATTTTATCCATTGATTATACCATTGAATATTTACCGAATGTTGTTTGATGATTATACCAAGAATAGTACTCCCTCTGTCCTACTATAAGTGGATTTTAAGGTTTTTGCACATGGATTAAGAAAGTACATATTTTTATGTAATTTATCTTGGTAATATAAAAATATCATTAAATGAAACTAGTTCAACCAATAAGAAAATGATACAATATTTTTTAATTGGTCACAAAATTGAAATGATATTAAATTCTATCTAGATTTGTGAGAACATCACTTAAAATGGGACAAAATAAAAAACCTAAAACACCACTTAAAGTGGGACAGAGGGAGTAAGAAATAAGACAATGAATTTTGAGTTTAAAACATGAAATTATTTTTATTATTAGCTTGTTTTGGCTCATAAATTACTTTCCCAAAATATTGGACAACTTATATTTGTACGTAGCCAATGATTAATGCAAAGACAATGAAATTTATGGCAGGTGAGTGTCGAAATATTGGTTACATTGGTGTAATTCTCAAAGCATATGGTGCATATATGGTTTTCCTCTTCGGTTGTCGAGTTACTTCTAGGTCCGTGATGATTAGATCAACGTCAAGTCTAGCGGTTGCATTTAGATTGTAGTCTCTAATGGCGAGAGTAACTTGAAGATGTTGGGATATAATATTATGGTTTTCCCTCATTAAATTCATCACATATTGGTTAGTCTCCTCAATAAGGAATGTAGAGTCGGGATGATGAATGTCATGATATGATAACATGAAATCTAATGATTCAGCGACTGAGTCATTGTAATTACCTTGATTGTCAAAAATTGATGGTACCTGGAAATCGATGACCGATTGTTGTGTGTTTGGTCTTTGTATATAGACCTGGAGTAGTTGTCGCTCCTGTTGATGTTGTTTGGTTGTGAAAGCTTATCATATTGTAGATATGTTTATAGGTTATTAGGAATTGATATCATTTTTGCCTATTTATTTTTACGTTTGTTTATATAATGTATTTATTATGATGTTGAAAATTGAAATTAATGTTTTAGTATTTTATTACGGTGATTTATTGAATTCTTCTTGTTATAAAGACTAATTTTCTCTTTGTTTGTTATGATATTTAAAATGGTCAAATAAGAAGAATTGTAAATTCTTCTCCTAACATTAATCTTTCATAAAAATATTAATATTTTTTAATTTGCATAAAATGTTGACCTTTACAATTGCTTAATGTATAGCTTTACTTTCAAATTTATCGAAGAAATATCTTGAATACAAAATGAGAATTCTATTCATATTGTTATATAAATATTTATTTTAGTGGTTTATTTGAGCTGTGGAGTTTTTTTGTTGTCTTTCTAATTATTTGAATTGTTGATCTAAAATTAAAATTGTTTTCCCTAATGTATTATTGTAAAGTTTAGTAATCGTGGGTTTAAAACGTTAGACTCAAATTACAATGGGTCTTTTCTGAACTATTGTTTTGGAAAAAAATAAAAGTATGGTCTTTATTGTTTCTTCCGTCTTCGGGAGAGCTTCACATCTGCGATTCTTTTCCTGATATGCATAAGTGTGTGAGTTTGGAGGCAGCGGGGTTATGAACAGAGTTTCATCTCAATATTTGCTAGAGTTATTGTAGTGAGAGTTTTGCATTTTCGGTCGATCATTGTTTTTCAAGTTTTTTTATTGTTATATGGTTAGAGTTATGTTGATGAACTGTATATGCATAGTTCTCCCTTTATGAAATATTAAACTGTGTTAGTAATGTGGTAGATATAGTTCGTAGTGTTGCTTGCTATGTCACTGAGAAATATTGTTTGTTTGTCTTTTTTATTTGTTTCTTATACTGTTGAGAGTACATAAATTAAATTAAAGTTGTTGAGAGTACCTTTGTTTCTGGATTTTTCTCCAGATTAATTGTGTATGTTGTATGTATTAAGTAATAATTTTATTATCTTTATTATGTTTGTTATATTTTTATTTTATTTTAAACTTGTTGCTTTCACATAACCTTTAAAACAAATACATGAAGACTTGTAGAAATAACTATAAAATGAGTGATAATTCTGAGTGTTTGGACATTAATGGAGTTTCAACAAATTTATATATTTCTCATAAGAAGACAATAGTATTGGTATGTTGACATTGAACATGTAAGCTATTTTCACAAGACAAGAGGAGTGAGCAGGTAGAGATGTTGTTGTCGCATTTGTGTCTGTCTGGATTTTCTCTTGTATCTCTTGGTGTGCATGTGTTTGTTTCTCTTTAATTTGATGGGTAATATGTAAACAAAAATCGTTGTTTGTTATATTTATCAGAGTTCATAATTTACTCAGCTTTTTTCGTTTAGGTGATTTCACTGATCTTGGTTGTCTTCTTTGTCTTCTTCATAAGCATCTGCGAAGTATGTTTATAAATTGTTAAATAACTGGTTGTGTAGTTTGTATTTGTTTACCTGACTCGATTATATGTCGTTGAGTTTTAGTTAAGGTGCTTGGTTTGGTATATTTGGTTTGAAGTTTATTTGTAAAATTAGACAAAAAGGTGATCATTAATGATTCGTATTTTTGGATTCAGTTTTGGATTCTAGTTTTGGTGTTTTGATTATTTGGGTTGTTGTGGTTTCTGTTAAACTGTAAAATAAAGGTTTGTGTGAAATCAGTTTGATAAGTAAGGGAGATAAATAGACGACCACAGATCTTGGGTAGGAAATATTTTCGATCATTGACGTTAGTACAATATAGACGGTAATTGTGTGTTGATTTTTTCTGACTGGTCATAGAGGATACGGATAATGACTGGAATTGTTTCTTTGTGAGTTCCGAGCCCTGGATAGAACGGATTTTCCCAACCACATTTGAGTTTAATATCATTTATAATATCGAAACATAATATAAACCCATATGTAATATGATAATATACATGGAAGTTTGAGGTTTGTGTTTGCAATCATTTGGAGATTGTCGAATAGCCTAATCATGACTGAAGATTGATCTCAGGAGCACTCGTGATGACTTCATCAATAATGGTTGATGGAATAAGGAATTGATGATCAGTTATCTTGTACATGTTTGAGCACCTAGCGATCTCAAACGATCGATTTTCACGAACGGCTTTCAAAGATGGCATGTAATGATTAGCACATCCGGCGGAATAAATCCATAAATCATAAAATCTGCAAATAATATTATTCAACAAAGAATCAGGAAATCAATTAAAAACAATTATGTTAAATAAATGTGATAGATAAAATATTAACTTACCATAAACTCACTGTCTTTCTTGAATTTCAAGGAATCCCAAAGCGGAGGAGGCCAGCGACAATGCTCGACTACTACGACCAATAAGGAGAAACTCGAAGGTTGAGTGACAGACGCCGGTGGCGCTGGTTTGAGAAACTGGAGAGCGAGAGAGACATTTTCTAGAAGATGGTTAAAGCTAAGAGGAATCAATGATTTATATGGAGATGCAGATTGGGTTTATTAAAGATGAGAATCATATATATATATATATATATGGTTTGCAGAGGGGCTACAAATAAGATATATTTATTATCAAGCGATTTAAGATTGGGAGATGAATAGTTTACCGGTAAAAAAAATTACGAAGAGACAAACGGTGCAATTCTATAACTCTGTCCGATACAATGATGAAAAGAATTTTAACTGATGTTAAACAACGACGATTTACAATATGAAAAAACTATAATTGTTGCAAACTTAAGCTATTTCTTAATATAACATGATGAAACTCATTTAAAAATGAATCCCATAATACATTTACAGGCTCGTCCTCAGAGAAAGCCCAAGAAGTAATGGCTTCTAACCTTCATAAATATATATTAGTTGCGGCCATCAATGTACAAATTATCCATTAGTTCAGTGGTATAAATGGTGGAGGTTGTATCTTTGTAATTTGGGTTCAAACCATAGGTTTGATACTTTTTAACACTTTTTTAAAGTGGGTCCCACAAAAACGCTGACGTGTCGCCTCAGGAGTGACTCAACTGCCCATTATATAATAGATTTAATTAAACTCAATTATAACTTGATCTAGTTTACTTAGGTGTGTGATCCTATAGGATCATATAATATTAGTAATGAATTCTCAATTCAAAGATCATAAGTGGTTTCTAGCAAAACATTATAACCATCTAATATTATACGATTGTCAAACCTCGACACTACGACTTTAACAAGAGTAAGTACAAACGATTGTAGGACATTCCCAACAATATAAATAGAACATGAACCGCATAAGAAATAAGAAGACAACTATATGAAAACACAGTAAAAGATCACATAATTATCGAGAGACGTAGAATCGAATTCCCGCATTAATAAGGAGATTTCTTCCAGAAAAACATAGTAGTAGGTTAAAAAGTTATGATATGTTTTACCAAAAACAAGTTATGATATGCGGCCTGTAAAGTTATGATGATATGCCGCCTTGTTCAAAAACCGAAGAAGTTATGATATATTGGTATATGCTTTACATGTTTTGTGAGAGGCTTAATATTACTCTCCAAGACATTTGATGTTTTATTATCTACTATAATCCAGTTACTAGATTATGACCTGTGCCTCCCGCACGGGTACTGAATTTTATTTTTAATATTGAGTATATGTAACGATCTTTGTAGGGTGGGTATTATTTTCCACTTTTATGAAATATATTATTTGTTTGTAATTATTGAATGTATTTGTCTTAGTAAAATTTTCTTTATAATAAATTCGACACACAGAGTCTCTCTGGTCAACTATGTGTTTTTCTGGCTTTGTTTTATTCTCTCTCCAATCAAGATATTTATTTGTTTTGTTGTTAAAAATAAATAGTTTTAGAACGCAAATGTACAATACTTTTATATTGATATTTTGTTTAAAGAATGTGACATATTTCTATATTAATTGTATAATTACATTGTAATTTAAATTTTTATACAAATCAACATAGACGTGTCCTTCTTCTTAAAAGAAATGATTTTGAATCCAAATGTACCGTACTTTTATATTGATTTTTTGTTTCAGTTCATATAATTTCTTTTAAATAAATTTATTTCAATATAAGCTATATAAAAATTAGTCAACTAAAGAATCTGTAATATTTTTATGTGTTTGGCTAAATTAAGTGAAATAGACATTTTATTTAGTAGTATTTGTACAATATTAATAATGATCAATATATGGATATCGATTTGTTTAGATAAGTTTTGGAATTGTAATTAATTAATTTAAATTGATTTTAAATGTAGTAGTAGAATCTTTAAATAAAAGAAATACAAAAGGAAGTACCTAAAAGAAATTTCAAAACACAAAAATCTATACCTGAAAAAACTGTACTAAATGAGTACCGAATATATATATATCTATACCTAACTGATTCCGTAAACAAATAAAACTTTTAAACTATGTAATAATTTAAAACTTTTAAAATAATCTAAATGGGTTATCGAACCCGAACCAAACCATAAAGATCCAATCGAACTCAAACCAAAATTTAGAAACATCCTAATAGGACTGAAATCTTTGACCCTGAAAACCGAAGCAAAACCAATCAGAACCAAACCCTATGGGTACGAAGCCCATCCCTAGTATTATTATATATTGTATAGGTGTCATCATATAATTAATCGTATTTTATCGTACCATCATATAAGTAATCATATAATTAATAGTATTTCATACGTTCCATCATATAAATAATTACATATATTATATTTTTAAGATTTAATATGAAATATAAAACCATAATTTGAGTTGGTATTTAAAATTGGCTTTGTATTGTATTTTCTTATATATATATTGAAAACATTTTTATAATGGTTATTGGAAAATAGTTTAGTAAAATTTATTTTGAATATTTGTATATTTTGAATCAATTTTGATATAAATCTACTTTGAATTATTATTTTGATTTGAAATATGCATATAAAGTTTAAATTTTGTTTTATGGTAAGTTTATAAAAAAGATGTTTTAGGCAATTAGATTGACCCATTTTCAGTATATTTAATGCTGGCTCAAATAGATAGTTTTATAGCATGATGGGTAAGCCCATTACTTTTTTTCTTAATACTAATATCCTTGTTTCCAAACAAAATTAAATTTTTTTAAAACGACTACAATTCATGTTGATTTTTGAAGACTCTAAATTTATTCTTAAACATGACTAAATTTTTGAAGACTCTAAATAATTCTAACCCATAATATGATTTTATTTATTTTACCCGAGTTAAACTTATTTTACACTGATTTTTTTAATTTAAATAAAATATTGAACCCTACCATATCTATTTTCATTAATTTGAATGCTATGCAACCCGTTTTGCATCCAACTCATACAATATATCTCCATACATAAGGATCAATTAGCTTTTGCAATACGTTTATATGTTAAGGGGAAAAGATTGTGTATCACGAAAATATATATGATCAATTAGTGGTTACCTAAAATATAGGAAGTTTAAATGAATTTGCCGATTTTATTTGGATAGACAAAGTTTCCAAACATTTGTTTTAACTACAGTCCAAGTTTCCAAACAAACTTATTCTTTATAAATGCTATCCAAGTAACCAAACACTTCGATTTTGTACTTGAGTTTTGATAATATAGATGAACATAATACAAAATTAAAACATGGTCCAACTTTATACTAACAGTTTTTTCCACAAAAAAAAAATTGTTTGGAACCTAGCTTATTAAAGTGTTGCTCTCTCTCTCTCTCACTCTAGAAATCAGCTGCAGATGATCTCTCATCTTCTCACCTTAATCTCGTTGGAAAACCATAAACTTCCTTTGTTGTGAGAAAACAATGTCGCTGTCTCGACCACCTCGCCCATGAGAAGGATCTCTCTGTCCCGTCATAGGACGAGACCGGTCCTGTCTCAGTACCATGCATCTTTGCCTGAGTTTTAAGTTCGATCTTTGAGTCCGTGGAGCCCGGGGATCGGCGAAGCGAGCAACAGCAGCATCGGCGGGCGGGACCGCGCAGGGGCAAGCCGGCCTGGCGCCGGCTGACCGCGTCCGGCCGGCCTGGCGCGGCGGCACCCGACCTGGTGCGGCGCCGACACGAGGGCGGCCTGGTGCCGGCGGCACCCGGCCTGGTGCGGCGGCAAAGGTCCGGCGCCCATCCGTGCAGTCGTCTCGTGATCTCGGCAAGCGGCAACATCTTGGTCCCTTAAACCCATGTTGGATTGTTAGAAACACGCGATTCTTCCGCAAAGCCTTCTCGATTGTTTAAACAAAGTTCATATTTTAAAATCAAGCTCGGCAATATTTTCTGAAACACCATTAAGTAAAGTCATTCAAGATCATATGAAGCGATAAGGACCTAACCAGTTCGCTCATAGCCTGACGAGCTAAGAGCCTCACTCGTGGCGTCTTGCCCAATGTCTCCATTTGTCTAAAGCACCCACCTTAGCCTTCTTCGAGTTATCGCCTACTTCTCCTCCCTTTGTTTCAAGCGATTCTGTAATGTTCCGGACACATTGTCAATTTAACCAGCAGTCTGAAGAAAGCGAGAACAGGAACTTGGCGTTCATATCTCTCTTTCGGCTCAATATTCTCAGAATTTCATCAAAACCGATTCTCGTTCGGTATCAAACTTTTCAAAGTCCTTTGACGATGAACCGTTAAAGTCACAAACAAAGAGGAACGGGCAAGAGGCAGCCTTGAGCGATCGATGAGACTAAGGCAGAACATGCAAACCGATCGTCTCTCGAAACCGAGACACGATCGCCCGTTTTAAAAGCATACTCATCCTGCTTCCTAAAGAGAAAAAACATACACAAGCCTTCGGGGCTAACCCGTTTCTTTAAGTAAAGAAAGAGTAAGGTAAGTATACTATTCCGTATAATCCCATCTTGAAAACTTTTGCTTCAGCATCAAGACAACGCTTTTGACAAAGCAAACTCGCAGCAATAAGATTAGTCTAAAAGCGCTAGTGGCATAAGCCCAACCGTTACAAACATAGTCTTAAAACTCTACGTCGTCTCGTCATAGGCTTCGCGTTAGAAGCGTGTACCAGCGTCAGACTAATACGACGACGGAACTACGAAAATAACGAAATAACCCGGTAAAACTCCGTGAGTAATTGAGCAGCTTTAGTCAAAGGTCGAAATCATAGCGGAACATCTCGTGCAATCAGCGGAAACATCGCTACTTTAATCTGCGATTTTCTATCTCCATGAAACCGGTCATCCATTACTTTCCTATAACAAGAATATTTTAAACAAAACAGCCTATGGAGAAAACATGATCGGTCTCATGCAAAAGCGACTTTGCGATGCGCAAAAGTGAATGAGGAGAACAAAATCCGTGGTAGCAAATATCGCAAGTAATTTGAAAACACTCGTTACCTTCTGAAGCAACTTTCGTAAAATAAACATAATGTGTCCAGCAGTAACTGTCATAGACAGTTTTGCTCCAAGGTTTCTGGCTCTTGCTTTCCTCCCGTGATTCGTCCGAGCAGGAAATAATCACATGGCGAACCCGCCGCGTGTCCTGCGTCGATCCCTAAACTTTTTCCTCGGATAAAATGAAGCGATTTTCATGCAACAAAGAAGAATTTATCACGAACCATTCATCGTATAACTGAGACCTAAAGTGGAAGATCGTCTCTAATAGCCAACAGCCATAACTCAGAAAACTCCGCTATGCTTGGCATGTCTATCTCGGCAAGCTATTTGGCCCTCGACAACTTCGCCCTTCCGTAAAGCCGGACCTGAATCGGCATCCCCATTAAGGACAATCGTAAACTATGACCTTAATAAGGGTCGGTGTCTGATCGTTTACCAACAACTTCCTTGGCGATCTGGCTGAATCTAGCCTCCAATCCAAAGCTACTGGCGACCACGCTCCGATCATAGCGGCTAAAAAAACAATCCACGATTTATTAAGTAAGCCAAGTGACTATTATGCAAGAAATTTGTCGTATAATCCAGAATCGAAATCATCACGATAAACTCTTTATACCAAAACTCAGTCCTAACAGCCATATGGTTAGCGGAAGATGTAAACTTATCGTCAATCGATTAAGTTCTATCATGCCATGTAAACCGCGGCATGAAAAGAAACACTTCGTGACAAGCTCCAAGAGTTATATGAGTCATCTAAATATATACAATCAAATCCGGAAGGCCAACACTTCACGAAGCACGTGAATGTAGCTTCTCCACTGGTCAAACTTACGACCCCTTGGTCCTGCGTCCAAACCAAAACAACAGTTTCTGGCTGAACATTAGCAAAACATCTCCAAGCCCGCGAACATTTCAACCACGAAATGCGGCACAAGGAAAACTTCGACCGGCGCTGCGAGGCGTTGCTAGCGCCGAAGGACATTCTTTTCCTCAAAACGTTCAAGACGAAAATCCTCGTCTCTAGAACTCATAACATACAAACACACCTCTAAATGGTAACATGCCTCTAAACTGGCATCATTTCTTTGTTGCTGATCATAACAAACGAACTCTAACGTCCTAAACAGACAATAGCGCCTTTAAAGGGTAGGCTCTCTTACATCCGACAAGGATAAACATAGCGCTATACAAAATCAAATTTTGGTTTAGCTCTTAAGTAAAGGAAGTAGCTTCGACTCACGCCTAGACAAATCATATAAGCCGACAACAATTCGTGGATTTTAAGCGGTGCGAGTCAGGTTAAAATCGCAAACAGCAGGCAAAGCGAAGCCGATTTGTCATGCGAAGCCTCAGTCGAGAGTAAACCTAGGTCTTGCTAAACCCAGCCACGCTGGATCTTGACATCTCACAGACATAGTATGGTATACGAGATCAAAATTTGTCTCTTCACTTAAGCTTATTCGTTTCACGAACTTTTGGCGTAAATCGGTAAACGCGGAAAATCTCGCTTTATGCAAACAATAGATACGGTGATCATCGGGAACTAGGAATGAGGCGACAACTCACACCCTCTTTCTCATACCGAAAAAACTGAAGTTCATAAAAATCGAAAAAACATAATGGCCTCTAGCGCCCAGACCAAAACAAATACATCAACAACATCATGCTCGAAAGTCTCTCATGACACATAACCAGACCATATAAGTCTCGCTGGAAAACAGATCACAAGGGTCTTAAACTCCAAAGCGAACTACACGGAAGGCTTGATCCCTACAACAAGAGTGCGTAGGCAGCCTTGGCGCAGCCCAATCTTACAACTTTCAGAGCCTTTCAACCATTAATTCCTTTATCTTACCTGACATGTCTTATCGCTGCATAAGAACATCACGAAGGTTCTAACGAGCTGGGGGGCTAACTGTTGGTGTCAAAATCGGTCACGACGGAATCAATAACTGAAAATCTCTGGAAAGTATTTCTCAAAACAAAAGTCTCGGATAATTTGAAGAGAAGTTATCTGAGATTTTCTCAAATTAGAATATCCACTCTCGGTGGGGTCGAAAGCGGTTATCTCGAAATCAGCGGCTAGGATTATTTTACTTATGGGTTCTTCGTGAAACACTTCTTGAAAGTAAGATCGGAAGACTACGGGCATCTTGGCGTCTGAGAGTCCCAGGAAAGATCGATCCATTTCGCCCAAGGACATCAAGATTCGATCACCACAAAACCCTAAACACAAAGAATCTGCCGAAACCGAAGAGGTCGTTCTCTCAAACCGTAAGGAACCAGAAAATGATCAAGATATCAAATCGAAGCCCTCGCCGAGATCTTCAAAACCCAGGCGGCACACCGGCCTGGCGCCGGCACACCCAGCCTGGCGCCGGCGTACCGACCTGGCGCCGTCACCGGCCTGGCGCCGGCGTCACCCGACCTGGCGGCACCCGTGTCGCGGGCGGCCTGGCGGCGGCACCGACCACAAGCGGGCGTACCGTTCTGGCGGGCTGGCCAGCACCGTGGCACCAACCTGGCCCGGACCGACCTGGCGGCGGCACCAGCAGCGGGCTGGCCTGGCGGCACGACCACTGGCACCGGCACATCCGCAGCGGGCGGCCCGGCGCCGGTCGGCGGCCCTCATCCTGGTCTCGGTCCCATCGTGTTCGGTCTGATCCCATCTTGACTTGTTTGGATCAATCATCGTGAGTTTGGGACGATCACGCTACGGAATAAACATCCTTGACTCTATTGGAATCGTCCTCGATGTTTTCACGACAAAACTAGAAGGATTGGATTTCTCGTGAAGATATCGCATAAAACAAGGTCGATTAACTTGAACATCGATCCTTTAGGCTATACGGTTTATTTTCACGAAAAGATAGTCTTTCGAAATCGTTATTAAGCGTTCAACGACTTAAGGCGAGTCCACGGACTTACTTACGATTTTAAATTCAGGCCCAATCAGGCTATGACGGTTTATCCGATTTCGAACATCGGATAAACATCAAGTCACCGCAAAACTTCGAGGATAATTACGAAGATCGCGAAAATGGAATATTTCCTGAAGAGATAAGTTTGGGCCCAAAGGCGAGGTCCATCATCCTAAGGCAAACCCGACTGGGAGTGAGTATATAAGGAGAGTAAGAGCAGAAGAGAAGGAGATCCGAAAATCCTAGATTGGAGACCTAGAGAGCTCTGTTAGCTGATAGAACTTAGAATTCAGGCGGTTAGACTAGCGGGCAGGCCACAGAGCGTCTGGCATCCACGCTGCAAATTTCCGCTCCTCTCGGAAGGATCGGACATTTCTTTACTTAAGAGCTCTGCACATAGAAACCACTAGGCGTTATCTTCGACATGCCTGTTTCTATGACAAACGCTCATACTAGACGAACCCTTTCAGACGGTTCGATCTCTGGTTCAATTCTTTCTAAACTGAACTACGTCCGACTTGATCCTCGAAAGGGGTACGTAGGCAGCCTTTCTTAAGGTCCAGTCTCAAATCTTAACAAAACCTTTTCCGCATTTATTCGGTCACTTGTCGTTGGCTGTCGCAGAGAATCCGGACCTTCAAGGAAAGTCGGGTTTACTTGGCTTTCCTCCGCAACCTTATTCATTGAAATTGACGGTGTGAATTTCGGTTCCCACAAATAACTTTAATCGAGACAAAACGAGAGGTTCATGGTCCCTAAGGTCGGATGATACAGCTATACAAAAGATACTGGAGTCGAAACAAGTCGGACAGGTCGGGACCGGATCGCACTCGCCCAGGGGCGAGCAGATCGCCGTCGCGGTCAGCCTTCGCCCATGGGGGAACGGACCATCGTCTTGGTCACGCTCACCCATGCGCGAGGGGACCCTGATCTGCTCCGCGGGCCTTGATCCGTCTCTTTTCGTACCAATCTTTCCGGGGATCCTTGTACGCAATCATTCATTTTCTTCCGAAGAATGTTTCGTGAAAAATTCATAAAAATAATAGTCTTAGCTTTTGATTTCGAGATAACTGTTTTCGATCCCAACAACCGTCGTGTTGGTCGCGCTCGCCCATGGACTAGTGGGTTCGGGATGGCGCCTTGTTTCTTTCGTAAAATCTAAACGGAAACTCTGATTGAGACGAAACAAAGGCCATTTTGATCTAGACTCAAAGGAGAACAAAATGAGCTTTCCCTAGGTCACGGCCACGCTCGTCCATGGGCGAGTGGACCTTGGTCTTGGTTCCACTCGCCCATGGGCGAGTGGGTTCAGGATGGCGCCTTGTTTCTTTCTAAAAATCTCAACGGAAACTCCGATTGAGAAAAAACGAAGGCCATTTTGATCTAGACTCAAAGGAGAACAAAATGAACTTGTCCTAGGGCCAACTTGGAAGACCTAGCTCGCCCTATGGCGAGTTGACCCGGTAAGACCAAGCTCCGACCTCCTTCCGTTGTGTCGTTTGTTTCCCGAGAGTTTCTTATTGGATATTCTAATTTGAGAACTTGCCATATAACCTCTTTTCAAATTATACGAGACTTTTTATTCCGAGAAATACTTTCCGAGGACTTTGAGGCATTGATTCCGTCGTTACCGATTTTGACCCCAACAAGACAGTCCAATAAAGTATAGAGATTATACTGTGATACTGTTTGGCCGAATAAATATGTTATTGATTTATATAGATTGATTGTTGCGAGAATATTGTGGGAACCAAAATCCACACTGTCCATTTTCCATAAAATAAGGAAAGTCAAGTAAACTCGACTTTTCCAGAGATCCCAGACTATCTGCGAAAACACACGAAAACGAAAGAGACAAAGATAACAAAATATCGAAAGTAAGTTGCACAGAGGCGTATTATTGACTGATAAAAATAAATTTACATGGTTTCCAAAAGACAAGACGGACAGAGTTTTGCTAACCAAGTCATTGTTGGGGTCAAAAAACGGTAATCTCGAAATCAACGTCTAAGATTGCTACTCTTAGGGAACTTTCCCGAAATAATTTCAGATGGCGAGTAAAACGGACAACGTCCAACTTACCATATGGCGAGTAGAACAGACGATGTCCAGCTTCCTGGTCAAACTCGCCACCCTCTTGGTCAAACTCGCCATCCTCTTGGTCAAACTCGCCATCAGGCTAGTAGGACCATTCAAACTCGCCAAACGGGCGAGTTTAGTTGAAGAAAAAGTCCAACTCGCCCGTTCGGCGAGTTGGACAAGTCAAACTCGCCGAACGGGCGAGTTTGGCCGACAAACAGTCCAACTCGCGCATTCGGCGAGTTGGACCAGTCAAACTCACCGAACGGGCGAGTTTGGCCAAACAAGTAGTCCAACTCGCCGAACGGGCGATTTCGGCCGAACAAGCAGTCTAACACGCCCGTTCGGCGAGTTGTACAAACTCCTCCCGAACCGCCATAAGCCGACGCGGACTGGACCTTATGCCTTCTGTTGAACCTCGACAGGTCAATCCCTCGTTTCGTCTCGATCGGAGTTACCATTGGAGCCTTACAATAAGAACCGTGAAGACTCGTTTTCCCGAATTAAGATTCATGGTTATCGTATAAACGGCAACGGTTAATTTAAACATCACAATTCCCTAAATTATACGAGAAGTGTGAACTTCCTTTGTTAAATCGACGTTGTATCAAGAAACGTTCTTTCGAAGAAATCGTAAAAACGTTTAAGTCGAAAAACGACTCAAGGAGGCTCAGAACACGGCTAAAGACCCACTTACTCATACGAAATTGAGCCCAGCAATGCTAAGACGGTGTATCTTTACTCGCAGAAAACGATAAATCTAGCGAAATCGGAAGATAAATGTCAGATTTCCAAGATAATGATGAAGATCGAGAAGAAAAGGAATATTTCTGCGGAGTGATAAATTTGACCAAGGGCAGAAAGGGAAAGAGAAAACTGCTTTAGGAGGAGTATATAAGGACGTCGAGGTTGAAGATGCAGAAGGACGACTTTTAGACTCTAGAACTCTCGGCACTTAGAAACCCTAGGCATTATTTTCGATATCCTGTTTATATGACTTGCACTCATACTAGACGAACTAGCCTAGGCAGTTCGATCTCTTGTTCCACTCTATTAATTGAACTACGTCCGACTTGATCCTCGAAAGGGTTACGTAGGCAGCGGTCTTTCTCATCTTTAAAACCTTTTTCATCTTTTTCGTCTATTGCTGAGCGAGTCGCAACCACATAGGTCTTTCTCAACATAGGTGGTAGCGCTAGCAAACTTAATCTTGTTTTACTGCTTGTGTTATACGATTTCCTTTGTAATCCCGTTTCCAGACAAGCTTCTTGTGTGCTTTGGTCTCTGGAACGCTCATACGCAAATTCAAAATAAAGATCTATTATTTTTTTAACTCAATTTATTGTCTTCGCATATTTTCCGCGTTTATTTGGTTATTTGCCGTTGGCTCTCACAGAGAATCCGGACCTCTGGGAAATTAAGGGTTTCTTAACTTTCCTAATTTAAACGGAAATCGACGGTGCGAATTTTGGTTCCCACAGTTTGGCCGCTAGAAGGAGGGGGGGGGTCACGAATTACTGTTACTCATGGTCACAAAACGCTTGATCAAAACGATGTCTGGAAATATGAAAGATAAACTCGCATCACTGACTGCTCCTATGGCCAATGCATACGCAAACGCCGTAGCACTCGAAAAAATTGAAAATATAGTCCCGACTTTTCGCTACAGGATGAGCATCAAAACGAGCTCACGATTTCTCTGTCAAAACAGAAAGGACAACGATAAAATCTATCAAACCCCGGAAATTTCGTCTCATTACCGAGTTTTAGAAATCTCAGCGAGTAAAGGTTCAACCAAAAAGCTGTTTCCCAGAAACTTTTCGGAAAGATAAAACTTGTTTTCTTCGAAATCGCGGAAAACCTCAAGTTAATCTCGGAGAAAGAATCGGGTTATTAACTCACCGCTGTACTTCTGAAAACCTTTGGAGAAATAAAACTAGCTTTAACCTCCTGAAGTGGCGGAGAAAACTAGATTACTCTCGAAAACTGAAGAACAGCAAATCTAGTTGCCAATTCCCCACGGCTGTACATCTTCCGAATAATTTTCGGAGAAACAAAATTGATTTCTTTAAAATCACTCGAAACCTCAAAACGGTTGACGAAGATTAAACAAAAAAAACGGGAGATCGTATCCCTCATTTCTAAAACATTTTCTGAAACCTAAGCCTTCGTAAAAAAACTTACGAGTCGCTTCTAGAATAACATATTCAGCGAATTTCTTGATATTTGCCTAGTAAACTTATTTCGGAAAAACTACTCAAAACCCTTAGATTGATCATACGGAAAAACTACTCAAAATCCCCTTAGATTGACCGCAATAATTAAATCCGTCATAGCCAAAGTTTCTGATACTTAAACCCATAAACTAAATTTTCGGAACGACCACAAAAATGTGAGATTTCCAAAAAATGACTCTCGTACAGCTAAAACTCGAAAACATCTTTACGAAACAAATCTCGTAAAATTATGCTCAACAATATCTCACGAAATAACTTTCGTACAATAAAGCTTGGCGACATTTTACGAAACAGCTTTTGTGAAATGAAACTCGATACCATTTTGTGGAATAACTTTCGTAAAAATTAAGCTCAATAACATTTTACGAGACAGCGTTTGTATAGTTAAACTCGATAACATTTTGCGGAATAACTTTTGTAAAATTAGAGTTGGCAACATTTTACGAAACTGCATTCGTAAAATTAAGCTCGACAATATTTTACGAAACATCGTTCGTAAAGTTAAACAGTGTAGTATTTTATGATACAACTTTCGTAGAATAAATTTGACGAAGTTTACGAAACGGTTCTCGTGAATAAAACTCATAACAATTCGACAACCTTCGAAAATCGAATAGAGATCATACAAAAAAGAATTTCGGAGAAGGAAAGAGATGGAGAAGATCTGAGAAGTAAACTTTTCCCATCAGCCTCTGACCATGGTCTCGCCGTCCTCTCTCTCCAACCTCATCGCCTATGACCTCTCACCAAAGGCTCATCGCCATATGAGTCCTTCTGGTCGCCCTTGGCTACTCGTAAACGCAAAAAGACTTTCGACGAGGGGTGGACAGACACAAAAGGAGAAATGAGCAAGCAAAACGGAGAAGAGGCAAATCCGAATCTTCGAGAAAACTAAGTGTAGATCCTAAAATATGCACTAAGTATTTTGTTGTGTTTGAGATGTTAAACTAGGGAGAAAAAGGATGTGGACAACGACTTCCTTAGAACACAACGATTTAAACAGATTCCGGTTGACAGCAATGGACTTTATTGATTTGTGTAGGTTGAATACAATAAAGAAATGAGATCGAGAACTACAATTGAGATTGAAATGAATATAGAACTAAAGCGAGCTAAAAGAGGTCGATGTATTGCTAGTTCTCTCTCTAGGGTTTTATGTGTATCCTTCTTTATTTGCTTGTCTTCTCTCTTATACTACTTTGACTCCGCGATCTCATCTAACTCCTTCCTCGATCTCCGGAATCTCTTTGAGGTCGCTGAGACCCAGTCTTCATTCATTTCATGGTGGCCTTTATCCGCAGTCACATCTTTATCTGGTACAGGCTTAGAAATCCTTGGTCGACTTCATCAACCAGAATTGCATTGTGAATGTTGATGGGCTCCAGCCCATCTTATTTATGATGGTTTTTGAGTCCAACATTTGTCCCCCAATCTCTTTATTTGATCAAAAAAATGACAGAGATGTTATATCTCATTCTCGTCGACCTCGATTAATCGGGATATGAAACGTGTCATCCCGCCGTTACTCCGTGCGTTTTTTTTTATTTCTAGCCGTAACAGCTATATTAACTTTCGGGCGTGATCTAGGTCATTATTGCTTCTCTTGATATTAGCGATAGAGCCGTCTCGATCCGTTGAGGGTTTTCCTATTTATACCCGAGGATGGCCTTGCTTGATTCTAGTTGCCTTTTTTGTAGTTCACTCGGGAAGCTCATCGATGTCTGACCGTCTACGGGGTCTGTTGACTGTCCTGAGGCGGGGTGAGACAGATTGGTCGACGTTTAGCAGGGAGAGAATTTGTGCGGCCTTCTTGCTTCCTCCCGGTGTAGGAACGGCTTCAACTCTGGTTGTTGAGCCAATCGAAGAGATCGCCGATGTAGACTCTGATGAGGATAAGGATACCCCTTCCGAGCTTCCTCCCATTTCCAATCGTCTCGCCCACGCTTGTCGAGGAGGTTTCCATCTTTCTATCTCCTAGGTCGGGAAAAGATGTGGCGACGGGGACGTCTCAACAGGTTCTGTTGTGGGCACAGAAACGACACCTGAACCAGAGGCCACCCGGATGCACCATTCAGCCAACCGAAGGACCAACCGGGATATGTGCTTAGTCAAAACGGCGTATCTTACCGACCCGGACGATTTTCACCATGAAACAAATTTTAAAAGAAGGCTAACTCATCAAGGAATCACTGAGACTTTGAATTTCAAGAAAATCTTCACGGATCAGGAAGTAATAGATTTTACAAACCAGAGGTTCTACAGTCCATCCATCTGCGAGTATCCGAGATTTGAAGTTGTTTCAAGCCCAACTGAGAAGCGTTCCGACCCAAGAAAGACCATGGACTACAAGATGGACTTCTTAGCTTTCCAACAAGACAAGAATGAAGAGAAAAGCCCACGGAATTATGGAGTTATGGTTCATTTCCCTAAACCGGTCAAACCAGCTCTGCAATTGCCTAATTTGGAGTCTCACCGGTTCAATCTTAGTCAAACCAAAACATGGCGACCAGGAGAGGTTTATAATCATCTAGGAAGTATATCCAATGATCCAGAAGGAGTAGAAGAGTTCTTACTATGCACCAGAGTCCACATGATCAGGAGGATCTACATTTGGCCACACTTGCCTTATTTGGAGTCTCAAGCATTTAAACTCCAACAGCTCTTTTTCCATTCCTTTTTGGACGTGATCAGCACATTACCAGCAATCAGGAAGATCCCAAGAAAGTTATCTTATCCCCTCAAGCCGTCCAGATACAAAACTAGAATCAAATCCCTTGAAGAAAGCCATTGGAACCAAGAAATCCTACAACAGCTAGATTATCGGTTTCCTTGTTTAGTTTTTGTTTCCTTTCTTTTTCATATGACCGTTTGGTCTTTGTCTAAGGTCATGGCCTATATAAGCAGACCCATTTGTACATTTTAGATTCACCTTTCAATCAATAAAATAGTATGCAAAGCATTTTCTTGTCAAAGAGTGTTCTTTGAGTTGTTCTTTAGAATTCTAAGTGTGAGAAGCATTAGAGATCTATTGAGCTCGTGGTTCTATTGGTTGCTGAGAGATTCATCAGCCTTGAAGATCACAGATTGAGAGAGTCAATCAAACCCAGGGATTGAGAGAGTCAATCATCAACTATCCAACACCATCTATACATCTTGATCCATCTACCATTCAATCTTTATCTCTTTTAATTTTTGTTCTTATTTTCATTAATTATAAACTCATTGTTTTCCTTTGTTTTCAGGTTAGATTGGATTTAAAAGGTTTGCAAGTCGGCCATCTCTTCCATCTTCCCATCCGATCTCCATCTCTATCGATAAGATCGACCCATCATCCATCCAACCCATCGACCAGCTTCCTTGCCTGCAACATTTGGTATCAGAGCTTTAAAAGCTCCTAACCCAGGTTATATCAATCCTTTCTAGCATCTCTATATTTTCATTCTTGCTTTGTTTTCATTTTATAAAACCAAAAATCCATAAAATTGTTTTTGCTTCAAGTTTGCATTTTCTGCATTTTATGTTCTTGATAAAAAGAAAAGTAAAGAAGAAGAAGTTGAGTTGTTTGATCCACAAAAATATTTTGAATTTTAGTCTAGTTGTTTGCATTCACTTCCCCTAGCTCCCATTGCCATATTTAAATTTTGCATTTAGTTTATTTCCTTGTTTCCTTTTCGGTTTATTTGCATTAAAAAAAAAAAACTTATAGTGAATTTCGAATTTGCTAACCATATCTTCATATTGCATACATTTTGGTGTGCCATTAACCTATTGCATCAAAAGAAAACCAAAAAAATTATTTGCATTTCATATTTGCACATTTTGGTTTATTTACTCTCCCTTCCAAGAAAATTCAAAAAAAAAATATATTTTCTTACATCATATTTTTAGGAAATTCTATCCAGAGCATTTTATATTTTGTTTACATAAAATTCGACCAGAGTCTTTAAAAGCACTTAACTACTTTGTGTGTGTTTGATATCAGGTACCATGGATGAGGAAGATGACTCTTGGGGAGGAGAATCCATGCTTGGGGAGGAGAATCCATGCTTGATGAAGAATGTAGTTACGGAGAACATCCATGGTCTGATTGTTCCAACACTGATTTTGAAGAGGATCCTTATGAAGGAGATCCTGAGCCAGTACCACCAGACCCCTACCACGGTGACAACCACTCCACTGACTGGTCTAGAAGAGAAGATGACCTAGAAGAAGGATATGAAAGTGGTTCATGGCAGGAAGAGGCTGAAGCTGAAAATAGTCTAGAAAACTCAGGAAGTTGGGAGCATGAATCTGATGCAGAAACTCAACTCCAAATGGACGTCCAAGAGGACTTATGGGAGGATCAAACCCATCCTGATGCTGACCAATATGGCGTGCCATGGTATGAAGACATCAACTCTCAGCTCAGTTCAGGAGAAACTGATCACAATGATGAAGAGACTTTGAACCAAGAAGAGGGACCAGAAGATACCTATGTCGACAACTCAAGGCGTGAGGAGTTAAACCAGAGTCCTGATACTGATCAAGACATAGAAGAGAGGTCATGGTCTGAAGAACTATTCGCTGGTCATGAGGAAAAACAAGCATTGTCTATGAAGTCTTACCGAGATTTTGGTTCATGGTATGAGGAAACTGATTCTCAAATCAGTGGTGATGAAACCATGCAATCCAGCCATGAGACTGAGATCCATGGAGATGAACTAGGCGTGCCTGAAGAGGAGGAAGCCATTAGTGAGTCCGGAAGAAATGTTAAAGAATCCCAACTTGCCTTGGCTGAAGAGGAAGATGTTGAAAGTGAGGCCGGAAGAAATGTTACTGAGCTTGAAGCATCCTCCATCAAGCTTTCTGGTTATGAAAAAGAAGCTGCTGCTTATCAACAATGGGAGGACAACATGAAAACCTGGTACCACAGACACCAACTATCAGACGAGGAGGAAGATGATGAACCAGCTGATACTTGGGAAGATTTCAGACAAGAAATGAGGAAATTGGTTGAGAAGGCTGAGAAGGAAACTGCAGCCCAACACCACCAGTCCCAAAAGAATGATACAGTCTATATCCACACTTCAACTCCACGCTTTAAGAATAGGATTAAGAAGGTTGATCACCCTCACAGTCCGCAAAAGATGGGACCGGTTGTAGAGAAGAAAACTGTCAAGAAGCAAGAGGGTTCACAGCTAAGTTCACTCCAGTTGATAAAGGTACCAGAAACATTTCCATGTCCAAAAGGAACTTTACAACCAGGGAGAAAAAAGGCCGAAATAGCTCTTGAGAAAAGAGAGCCACAAACTAAAGATGAAGCTATGGCAAAAGGTTTGCAAAAGCCACCAGCATCATCAAATCAAAGTAAGTCCTCTAATTCTAAAAATATTAAAAATCAGACATGTTATAGATGTCATAAAAGAGGACACTTTGCTGTAAATTGTCCATTTAGAAAGTTATTAGGATGCACATCACAAGGACTGAAACCAGATCCAATTAACACAAGTGATAGTCTTGTTCCTTTAGAACTTTCAAATTCTGGATTTATGCACTTGTCTTTGCCAAAGAGTTTTGACCCAGGTATAAGGCAAGGAGATGGACAACCCAACAGTGCTGAGAGGCTGAAAGAAAGCCAGGGACAGCACCTGACTTGTCCACAAAACGTTGAAGAGTATACAAGAAACAATAAGAGTACACAAGCTGTCAAAGAGCAAATCATTCTTCAACTAGCTGAGACCAATTGGGTAAGTCTAAATTTTAGTTTTCTAAATTTTACTTATCTAACTTATAAATTCTCAAACACAGATATAATTCACTTTTTTTCTGCCAAAAGTGTTGAGATCATTTCAGGAACAGAGGCTAAGGATCCTAAAGGCGATCCACACAAGGACTTCACAAGGTGTTTAGATGCCAAAGGAGAGCAAGAAGTTACCATCAAGAACTTCTTGATTCCAGACGCCCGACCACTTCATAAAATAACATCCAGAAGGCCAGACCAATATAAAGGAGTAGTCCTGTCGTTCCTACTCAAAAGAGAGCCACCAGATGTGCCATCAAAGATCAAACCAGTCAAATACCAAGGTAAGGCCCTAGAATCTCAAAGGAGGATGAAACCTGACTTGCTCTATCTTGGTGCAACAGGTTATCCAGTTTCGAGGTCGAAACCTTTACAAGAGAGCGGGGATGTTGTGGGCACAGAAACGACACCTGAACCAGAGGCCACCCGGATGCACCATTCAGCCAACCGAAGGACCAACCAGGATATGTGCTTAGTCAAAACGGCGTATCTTACCGACCCGGACGATTTTCACCATGAAACAAATTTTAAAAGAAGGCTAACTCATCAAGCAATCACTGAGACTTTGAATTTCAAGAAAATCTTCACGGATCAGGAAGTTATAGATTTTACAAACCAGAGGTTCTACAGTCCATCCATCTGCGAGTATCCGAGATTTGAAGTTGTTTCAAGCCCAACTGAGAAGCGTTCCGACCCAAGAAAGACCATGGACTACAAGATGGACTTCTTAGCTTTCCAACAAGACAAGAATGAAGAGAAAAGCCCACGGAATTATGGAGTTATGGCCCATTTACCTAAACCGGTCAAACCAGCTCTGCAATTGCCTAATTTGGAGTCTCACCGGTTCAATCTTAGTCAAACCAAAACATGGCGACCAGGAGAGGTTTATAATCATCTAGTAAGTATATCCAATGATCCAGAAGGAGTAGAAGAGTTCTTACTATGCACCAGAGTCCACATGATCAGGAGGATCTACATTTGGCCACACTTGCCTTATTTGGAGTCTCAAGCATTTAAACTCCAACAGCTCTTTTTCCATTCCTTTTTGGACGTGATCAGCACATTACCAGCAATCAGGAAGATCCCAAGAAAGTTATCTTATCCCTCAAGCCGTCCAGATACAAAACTAGAATCAAATCCCTTGAAGAAAGCCATTGGAACCAAGAAATCCTACAACAGCTAGATTATCGGTTTCCTTGTTTAGTTTTTGTTTCCTTTCTTTTTCATATGACCGTTTGGTCTTTGTCTAAGGTCATGGCCTATATAAGCAGACCCATTTGTACATTTTAGATTCACCTTTCAATCAATAAAATAGTATGCAAAGCATTTTCTTGTCAAAGAGTGTTCTTTGAGTTGTTCTTTAGAATTCTAAGTGTGAGAAGCATTAGAGATCTATTGAGCTCGTGGTTCTATTGGTTGCTGAGAGATTCATCAGCCTTGAAGATCACAGATTGAGAGAGTCAATCAAACCCAGGGATTGAGAGAGTCAATCATCAACTATCCAACACCATCTATACATCTTCGATCCATCTACCATTCAATCTTTATCTCTTTTAATTTTTGTTCTTATTTTCATTAATTATAAACTCATTGTTTTCCTTTGTTTTCAGGTTAGATTGGATTTAAAAGGTTTGCAAGTCGGCCATCTCTTCCATCTTCCCATCCGATCTCCATCTCTATCGATAAGATCGACCCATCATCCATCCAACCCATCGACCAGCTTCCTTGCCTGCAACAGGTTCCTTCCTCGGATCTCAGAATAGATGTGACCGCTGCGTTGCCAGTTTCTCTTAGTTCTGGCTCGCAAGATGAGCCTGTGGTTCTAAAACGGGCACGACTTCAAACTTCAAAGGTGGCATCGAACGCTGCTTGCTCGGACTCGAAAAAGATAAGGTCGAAGAAGCAGAAGCTACAAAAAGAGGGAAGTAATTCTCTTAGAGCATCCGAGGAGATCACCGAGTCTGATCGTCAAGCTCGCCCCTCGGGTTCCCGTCCCCTGTTCTTTGCTACATCTGAGGAAAAGGAGGCCTATACCAAGATCGCCGAGACGAACTCCGAGGTTTTTAATTCTTCATCGCTTTTCTTGCTTAAGTTTTGTGTTTTGCATAGGTCGAGTTCCTTATGCACCTACCTTATTTCTCAGGTTCTTGATGCTGTTAACGGGTATGTTCTAGTCATGGAGCTTGCGTGTATTTCTCGTGATGCAGAGATCGAGAAGCTTTCGAAGGAGCTCGAATAGTCTAGAGAAGAAAGGAAACGGCAAGTGGGATCTGTGTTGATCCTGAAAGATGAATGGCAGAGGGCTCGTCATGAGAGGGCATCTTTTGAAGCAGAGGTCATTTCTCAGAGAGCTCGGATTAACGAGCTTGAAACTGAACGTAATCGGGCTGTTCGCCGAGCTTCTTGTGCTGCTCGTCATGAGATCGCGGAATCGTATAAGATGGTTCTAGCATCTCTTGAGGAGAAATGGGCGAGTAAAGAGAAAGAGACTGCCGCTAGGATTCAGCTTCAAGAGGTCGTAGCGAACATCGATCTTCTCACCGAGATCAAGGATGAGGGTTTGGCCATTGAGGAAGAGCTAGCTCGCTTAAAGAAGATGGAGAAGGACTGTGCAGCTGTTGTGGATTTGTGTCCTGCTACGGGCTGGTCTATTGCTGATCTCGACCTGCCGCAAATTTTTGAGGACTCCTCTGATGCTGGTCAGTCTCCTGGTGCCGGAGAAGAGCTCGAGCTGATTCTAACTTATCTTTCCTTCTTCTTTTTTTCTACTTTACTTGTTGTTTTTCTGGGACTCGTTTGTTTGTTTTTTAAAAAAAAAAATTTGAATTCTGTTAATTGGATAATAGCAGGTTTATCAAAATATATTTCTCCTATAAGATTTCCAGAGATTTTATTCCTTGGTCTGTTGAGATTCGGCCCGATCGCATCTGCTCTTTAAATATCTCTGATTCAAAATCTTTTTCTTCTTGGGGTTTTGAAAATCGATTAAGATTTTTTAGATTGATGGCGTCAAGAAAGACGAACTCTCGAGGTTCTGAGAGGACGCAAAACCGAGCTGGCGGTGTCGGCTCGGAACGAATTCGTTCTAAGGACGTAAGTGAAGCTCTTACCGAGGTTCTTCGCGAGGAAACTCGTCTTCGTCACGAGTCGTCCTTCAAAGAGGTCAATGGCAAAAAAGCGGCGAGTAGTCCTTCATCGAACAGCCCTACTGGTTCTGAAGGACGAGATCGACCTCAGAAAAAGGCGAAGACAACCGGTGTTGATCACAAATCGAGTTCTTCGAGTGATTGTGTTGTCGCGAGGTCATTTCATTGGAAGTTTTCTCATGCTAAGGACTGTCCTATCACAGAAGATCCTGATAATGTTGCTCATCTGGTCAGGCATTTCAAGCCTGCTGAGTGTCCTCTTCCTTCCTTGAGGAATATGTCCGAGTGTGATGCCTACGTGAAGATGGCTGTTGCTCACGCCAAGGTTTGGTTCTTCTTGTCGAAACAAGATCGTTTTTAATCTTTCCTGACCTTTTGGACTTTCTCCTAGGCTATGGAGGCGAATAATGAATTTGCTGCGACCTTGGAGAACTGCTTGAAGGATGTACCTCGATCGGATGAACTGTATGAAATCAAGAAGATCGTTCGGGGCTGAAGCTTAACCTTAAGATTTCGCAAGATCGAGAACAAGCCAACGCTGCTCAATTAGCTGCTGCTGAAAAGCTCGGGAATCAGGCTGCTTCTCTTGATGCTCGACTTTGGGTGATCGGGAACGAAAGGAAGTCGGCTCTGGAACAAGTTTCTTACTTGGAAGCTAAGATCGAGTCTTCCACGGCTAAGCATACCGAGGATCTCCGCCATGCGACCTACGAAGCAAAGAAGGTTTTGGCGGACAGTTACCTGGATATGTTGGTGTCTCTCAAGGATAAATGGGAGAGGAAGAAGGTTTCTGCCAATTGTGAGGCTCGCCTTCGAGAGGTTATGGCTAACATTGATCTTCTTAACGAAATAATGAACAACAATTTGCTAGCCGCTGATGAGTTGTCGCGTCTTAGGGAAAAGGAGATCGAGCTTGGTGCTGAGCTTGATGTGACGGCGGTATCTGGCTTTTCGGTTGGGAAGTTGGATCTCCCACAAGCTTCGGAGGATATCCCGGAAGAGTTTTTTGGGAAGATACCAGCTGATGGTGACGGTTTAGACCGCGAGGATGATCAGGTGGAGGACGGCGAGTTCGACGTGGAGGGTTGAGATCAACGTGCTCTGTTTTTTTTTTTTTTAAAATTTTGAAGTCGTTTGTCTCTGCTATGTTTTTATTCATCATTTCAGTTTTAATAAAAGGAGGAGAACTGTGAGTTCTCTGTTTTATTTTGCTTATCCTTGTTGGAGCTTTTTAAGATTGGCTGTAGATCGATTTAGTAGATACTGCCTCGATGGTCGTATCAGCGTGATTAAGATATTATGCCGATTTGGTTGCGCTTTAACTTTGAGCGGGGTTAACAGCATTCGTAGACTTGATCAGGGTCTCAAAGTACAGTTAATCGTTGTGTGCTTTTCAAGATCCAACAAAGTTAGAACACCCACTTTCGTTCCATACACCTTCCTCACCGGTAAATCCCTCTCCTTATTCGAATTCTTTTTTTTAACCGACTGTAGTTTTGCATGTTGCACGATTGTGGCCACAACTCTAATAACGACTGCAAAGAGTTCGTCTTCTTGGTGTTTTCATCTTGGGATATAATACCAACCGTAACAAACGTTAGTTTTCATATATATATATACATAGTTGGGTATATAGGTTTATAATGAATGTGCTAAATGTTTTACGTACACGAACTTCGCCGCGAGACAAAAAAAAAAAAGCATTTCTTACATGGGTGACCAGGAGGCCGTCTGCTAGAAGGGGGAAACATATCCATCTCCGATAGTTGGGCAGTCAGTTCATCAATATTATCGGTGTCAGTGACTGGGGCAACACTACCCGCATAAGCACCCATCACAGCTTTCCTAGTGTACTCAACGGCGACCAAAGAATCGAACTTAACTTTTGTTATAAAGGCTGCAACTATTGCATTTTGACAAGGAATCTCCAAAGCTTGGAACTCGAAACAAGTACAGCATTTTTTGGAAATATCAACGTGGAAAGAGGCTCCTTCTTTGTTACGCACCTTGTACAACAAGTTTTATATTTTCTTGACTTCAAAACCTGAGGAAGATTCAAAATTACCAGCGAGAATCTCCATTACCTTTTGAAGTGAAATTGTCTAAACTTCCGGAGGCAGATTCACCTGTTATAGAAAACCAAGTCATGAGCTTTGATCTAATATATTCGACAAGTGACAATATTGGGTACTCTCTGGCTTCTCAAAGAACATCATTCCATGATTCCACAACATTGCTGGTCATAATGTTGTAACAGAGTCCAGCGAAATGAGAGAGTGCCCAATGCTCAAAACCAATACCGATTAGATAATCTGCACATGAGGCATTAACAATTTAATCGCATTGAGAACTTTGTAGAAGTCTGACAATCTGTAAGCTCTTCCGGATTTTGCCACCAGAAATCCCAGATGTTTATCTTTGTAATATGTTCTGATATTCCTCTTCAGATGCAAAAGGCAAGCACAATGCTTTGCGTCTGGATACACCTGAAACATTATCCAGCAAATGTAATAATTATCCGGCTAACAAATTAAAATCCGGTCATACTGCATGATTTTAAAATATATTATATTCAGTATTGAAATTGTTTATATCTAAAGAATCGCATTTGCTAACCCGTAGTAGATTGATGAATGTCGATCAGAAACGAAAACGATTTGGTCATTGTTTGGGACGAATGCTTGCAACTTCTTAAAGAACCATTCCCGTGACTTATCATTTTCTCCATCCACAATGGCTATAGCTAGAGGAAAAACCTGATAATTTCCGTCTTGCGCAGAATCCGTCAAGAGACATACAGCGTATTTTCCTCTCAGATGTGTTCCATCCACAATCACAACCTTTCGGAGGTATTCAATATCTAGTAATCTATAATCACAAATTGGTATGTTTAATATATTTTGTTAATGTTTAAATTATTGATATATTTAGTCGACTTCCTAATGTAAAATACTATTTATGTTTTTTTTTTTTTTCCATTTCCTATGTTAAATCACTATAAATAATACGTCAAAATTTAATGTCGGCGAAACAACTAATCACCACAATGAACTCTTCCTTGGAATGGTATTTACAAACCGGGATGAATTTAAACTTGGAATAATGGATATCGATGTACTATAAAATTAAATATGTTATGGGCTACATAAAAAACGAGTCTGGAAACGAATGCTGTATATTTTTTAAAAAATATCTAAACCTGTTTCCAAACATACTGATTTTACTAAAGGCTATCCAAGTATCCAAACATATTGATTTTGTACTTCAACTTTAATAATATAGATACGTGGACTAACATAGCTTGCCTCTTAAATTTTTTTTAATTTATTTAATTTTTTTTTTCCATTGTGTTATGTATGTAGACGATGTGGGGTTAGACACTGAGCAAATTCCTGACCCTCTTAATACAAATAGTAGGTTATCCGCTATGTGATTTCCAATCAAGAAAAATGATATATTTACCAGCTAATAGTACTTACCGTTACTTGCATTTGTAGATGATACTTTGAATGATGAAGTATGCTACGTCCTTTCTACTCATGCCAATACGGAAGCCCTTGGGGTACAGAACTGGTAAGACGTTCCTAGGAGGAAAATTCCAAGTTCAGTACCCCAAGGGCTTCCGTATTGGCAATCAGTAACATCTTCATCATAAAATATCATCTACAAAGCAACAAATATTAAGCTGGTAAATATATCATTTTTCTGATTGGAAATCACATAGGGATAACTATTTTATTAGAAAAGGGTGTCTACATCATATACATATGAAAAAAAAATTTAAATAAATTAAAAAAAATTAAGAGGCAAGCTATTCGATATCTATTATTAAAGGAGTACAAAATCAAAATGTTGGATATTTGGATAGCCTTTTAAAATCAGTATGTTTGAAACAGTTTAGATATTTTTGTAAAATATACAGCATTAGTTTCAGACCCATATTTTATGTAGCCCATAACATATTTAATAGTATCGATATCCATTATTCTTGACCCATATCTAACAAATCCAATTTAAAAATTAGTTAGCATATATTTTCCGATTTCAAGCGATTCTGCAAAGAAATTCAAAAATATCAATGACTCTTCTATAAATTTGCTTAGCAAGTAATTTTAAAATACAGAAGCAATTAAATATATGTTACCTTAATTAGTTACCCTTTATTACGCACTGCAGTATTTACGATTTTGTTAAAAACAAAAAGGATATTCTTGCGCAAGGAAATTCAAAATATCAATGATTCTTCTATAATATTCGTTAGCAAGTAATTCTAAAAATACTGAACGAATTAAATATATTGTACCTTAATTAGTTACCTTTTATTGCGGGAAACTGATAAATAAAAGTTTAACGATATATTTAGCTTAGAAAAATAAATCAGAATATCCTATAATTGAATCAGTATATACCAAATCTGAAAGATTTTGATTAAACTTGATCATCAAGATACTTTAGACTTTTCTTCTTATCTAACCTAATCAACCTAACTAACCGACTACTTACTCTATAAATTGTCATTGAACCTTTTTTTTTAGTCGACCATCTTCGTTCTCTGTCTGTTTTTCTTTTTTTGTTTAGTTCTTAATTTTCTTTTTTTTTTGTTTCTTTGTATTCTAATTATTTGTTCATCAACAAATAAGCTAATAATTAGTGTTTGTTTGTTTTTTTTTGTTTGTACAGGGACTAAACTAACGTGAATGATAGATGCCTGGCCAAAAGAAGTTGAAGAGGAAAAGTATAAGAATGATATTTCGAGGAAATTTTTCCTTAGGTTGGGAAGCGTATTTATGTTTTCGTGGTATTTAACTATTTGTTTATGTTTGTCCTTTTTAGGTTTTCATAGTGATGGTAAAAAATTATTGTAGGTATATAGAACCACTTATGTTTAAATACTCTAACTTGCATGAAATTATATTGTATTGTGTAGTTGAAAATGATCTTGGTAGACTCGTGGTCTCGGATCCACATTTCTGATTATTGTTTTATTTATGATCACACACTAATTAAAAATGCTATTTCGTTGTGTGTAGGGTGTTAAAATGCATGCTACTTGCAAAAGAAGAGAGGGTGCTAAACAATTTGAGATACAAACTTGAAACTCTTTGGGAGGATCACGTAAATCCACAACAGAGGAAGTTTATGATTTTCCGACGAGATTAAGGTGAGAAGATGAGAGATCATCTGCAGCTGATTTCTAGAGTGAGAGAGAGAGAGCAACACTTTAATAAGTTAGGTTCCAAACAATTTTTTTTGTGGAAAAAACTGTTAGTATAAAGTTGGGCCATGTTTTAATTTTGTATTATGTTCATCCATATTATTAAAACTCAAGTACAAAATCGGAGTGTTTGATTACTTGGATAGCATTTATAAAGAATAAGTTTGTTTGGAAACTTGGATTGTAGTTAAAAAAAATTGTTTGGAAACTTTGTCTATCCAAATAAAATCGGCAAATTCATTTAAACTTCCTATATTTTAGGTAACCACTAATTGATCATATATATTTTCGTGATACATAATCTTTTCCCCTTAACATATAAACGTATTGCAAAAGCTAATTGATCCTTATGTATGGAGATATATTGTATGAGTTGGATGCAAAACGGGTTGCATAGCATTCAAATTAATGAAAATAGATATGGTAGAGTTCGAATATTTTATTTAAATTATAAAATCAGTGTAAAATAAGTTTAACTTCAGGTCAAATAAATAAAATCATATTATGGGTTAGAATTATTTAGAGTCTTCAAAAATTTAGTCATGTTTAAGAATAAATTTAGAGTCTTCAAAAATCAACATGGATTGTAGTCTTTTTAAAAAAAAATTAATTTTGTTTGGAAACAAGGATAGTAGTATTTAGAAAAAAAAATGTAATGGGCTTACTCATCATGCTATAAGAAACTATCTATTTGAGCCAGCTTTAAATATACGAAAATGGGTCAATCTAATTGCCTAAAACATCTTTTTATAAACTTTCCATAAAACAAAATTTAAACTTTATATACATATTCCAAATCAAAATAATAATTCAAAGTAGATTTATATCAAAAATTGATTCAAAAATATACAAATATTCAAAAATGAATTTTTACTAAACTATTTTCCAATAACCATTATAAAAATGTTTTCAATATATATATAAGAAAAATACAATACAAAGCCAATTTTTAAATACCAACTCAAATTATGGTTTTTTATATTTCATATTAAATCTTAAAAATATAATATATGTAATTATTTATATGATGGTACGTATGAAATACTATTAATTATATGATTACTTATATGATGGTACGCATAAAATACGATTAATTATATGATGACACATATACAATATATAATAATACTAGGGATGGGCTTTCGGTACCCATACGGGTTTGGTTCAGATCGGTTTGCGTTTCGGGTTTTCAGGGTCAAAGATTTCAGTCCTATTAGGATGTTTCTAAATTTTGGTTTGAGTTCGATTCGGATCTTTGCGGGTTTGGTTCGGATTCGGATAACCCATTTAAAATATTTTAAAAGTTTTAAATCATTACATAGTTTAAAAGTTTTATTTTTTTATGGAATCAGTTAGGTATAGATATATATTCGGGTACTCATTTAGGTACGGGTCATTTTTTTCGGGTATAGATTTTTTGTGTTTGGTTACTTGGATAGCATTTATAGAAACTAAGTTTGTTTGGAAACTTGAATTGTAGTTAAAAAAATTGTTTGGAAACTTTGTCTATCCAAATAAAATTGGCAAATTCATTTAAACTTCCTATATTTTAGGTAACCACTAATTGATCATATATATTTTCGTGATACACAATCTTTTTCCCTTAACATATAAATGTATTGCAAAAGCTAAGTGATCCTTATGTATGGAGATATATTGTATGAGTTGGATGCAAAACGGGTTTCATAGCATTCAAATTAATGAAAATAGATATGGTAGGGTTCGGATATTTTATTTAAATTAAAAAATCAGTGTAAAATAAGTTTAACTTCTGGTCAAATAAATAAAATCATATTATGGGTTAGAATTATTTAGAGTCTTCAAAAATTTAGTCATGTTTAAGAATAAATTTAGAGTCTTCAAAATCAACATGGATTGTAGTCTTTTTAAAAAGTTTAATTTTGTTTGGAAACAAAGATAGTAGTATTTAGAAAAAAAGTAATGGGCTTACCCATCATGCTATAAGAAACTATCTATTTGGGTCAGCTTTAGATATACGAAAAATGGATCAATCTAATTGCCTAAAACATCTTTTTTATAAACTTTCCATAAAACAAAATTTAAAATTTATATACATATTTCAAATCAAAATAATAATTCAAAGTAGATTTATATCAAAATTGATTCAAAATATACAAATATTCAAAATGAATTTTTACTAAACTATTTTCCAATAACCTTTATAAAAATGTTTTCAATATATATATATAAGAAAAATACAATACAAAGCCAATTTTATATACCAACTCAAATTATGGTTTTTTATATTTCATATTAAATCTTAAAAATATAATATATGTAATTATTTATATGATGGTACGTATGAAATACTATTAATTATATGATTACTTATATGATGAATGCATATAAAATATGATTAATTATATGATGAAACCTATACAATATATAATAATACTAGGGATGGGCTTTCGGTACCCATATGGGTTTGGTTCTGATCGGTTTTGTTTCGGTTTTCAGGGTCAATTTCAGTCCTATTATGATGTTTCTAAATTTTGGTTTGAGTTCGATTCGGATCTTTGCGGGTTTGGTTCGGGTTCGGATAACCCATTTAAATTATTTTAAATTTTTTAAATCATTACATAGTTTAAAAGTTTTATTTGTTTATGGAATCAGTTAGGTATAGATATATATATTCGGTACTCATTTAGGTACAGTCGTTTTTTTCTGGTATAGATTTTTTGTGTTTTGAAATTTTTTTTTAGGTACTTCCTTTTTGTATTTATTTTTATTTAAAGATTCTACTACTACATTTAAAATCAATTTAAATTAATTAATTAATTACAATTCCAAAACTTATTTAAACAAATTGATATTCATATATTGATCATTATTAATATTGTACAAATAGTACTAAATAAAAATGTCTATTTCACTTAATTTAGCCAAACACATAAAAATATTATAGATTCTTTAGTTGACTAATTTTTTATATAGCTTATATTGAAATAAATTTATTTAAAAAAGAAATTATATGAACTGAAACAAAAAAAAATCAATATAAAAATATGGTACATTTGGATTCAAAATCATTTCTTTTAACAAGAAGGGCACGTCTATGTTGATTTGTATAATTTAAATTACAATGTAAATATACAATTAATATAGAAATATGTCACATTGTTTAAACAAAATATCAATATAAAAGTATTGTACATTTGCGTTCTAAAATCATTTATTTTAACAACAAAACAAATAAATATGTTGATTGGAGAGTGAATAAAACAAAGCCAGAAAAACACATAGTTGACCAGAGAGACTATGTGTCTAATTTATTATAAAGAAAATTTTACTAAGACAAATACATTCAATAATTACAAACAAATAATATATTTCATAAAAGTGAAAAATAATACCCGCTCTACAAAGGTCGTTACATATACTCAATATTAAAATTAAAATTCAGAACCCGTGCGGAACGCACAGGTCAAAATCTAGTATAATGTTAATTCAGCTGATGCGAAAACAATTATAAATATTTGGATGGAAGACACCATTTCGGAACTACCTATTGCCACAAGAGGAGCGATGCCTTGGTGAGAGACGACAGCAGGTGGGTCAGTTTATGAATCACCTATATCAGAAAGTTATTATTTACTATTAGTTTATTTCCAAAGTTATTAATACTTTTTTAAAACATATTATTACCGAAAATAGGAACGGAAACTTGTTGTGATCCGTGTGGTTCTGCTAGGTCGACCTCGGAGTGGCTATCATCATCTATCAATATTATTTGTTTATCGTGAAACACTTCCATAGTTTTCTGATTTTCCAAGTTTAATTTAGCCTTTTCCATCTCAAGATGAACTCTGTGAATTACCAGCATTTCTTGGTCATTGAAATACTGTTCTAGCAGAGACTGGCTAGCCACGACCGTTTCTCCTAGGAAAGCTAAAGCAAATTAAATCATATATAGTAAAAATAGATATTAATCTACTCTAAATTATCTGCGTTTCTATTAAGAATATATTATATGTAACGCAATTTACCTTCAAACGATAAATCACCGTTTCCTTTTCCAAAAACATAAGAAAATGCTCCGATGTTAAAATTAGTTCGACACATGAACTGGAAGCATGCGACGTCTTCAGGACCGAGAGTGACGCAAAGAGTAAGCTCAGCGAACAAAACTCTCACAGCCATCATAACATCAACATCAGGTGTTCTGAGAATAGTGGTTGGGGGCGTTCGATTACCATCTGGAACGAGCATCCATTCAGGCAGCCGATATGTCATTGTAGTAGGTGTTGTAATACGGAGGTTGTAAAGGCTCCTAACAATTTGTTCCAATGATTCAAAGTTTTCTGAAGACCTCACCAACGCAGGAAAACTAATATCATTCGGCTTCCTCTCGAAGCTCCACTCTCCGTTTTGATTAAGATTCCAAGTTCCGTGTATGATGCGCAATACTTGCCTAGAGTTCATCTAACATAGAAAATTGATATACCATAGATTTTACCCACTTTTAGCCATGATATATGAGTGTTTTAGAATACATGTATTGCTATTTGAAGTCTTTTTACAGTATTTTCAAGTTCAGGTACGTTTTGGAGAACTTTAGTGATTTTAGAGCTTTTTAGAGACTTTTGAGTTCAGAACTGCACAGACGCATCAGATGTTTAGATATGGATGGAGACCTTCCCATGGTGCGATTGAGCTGATCTTTTGACACAAGATATCACTTTGAGTTAGATTTCCAATGCCACTGGTTTGAGGTCAATCCAACGGTTAGATCAGACGTTATGCCCCTTTTACTGAAGAAAGGTCAGTCTGCCTTGCGAGAGGAAGCTGTCGAGAAGATGAAGAAACATCGATCGATGGTGCACTCTTGGTGTCGATCGACAGTGATGCCAGAATGCGGGCCGAGTATATTTCAAGACCGACTTAAGCCCATAAGGAACCACAAATTACAGAAATACTCATGGATGACCTAAAACCTTATTTATGTATTTTATAAGCCATTGTTGACGGCTACGCTTGCTACGCTCTTTATGCTTTCTATTCTATTGTTTTAGGTTTTTTCTTAGGTTATGAGAGAAGAGAGGAACTCCTTCAGAGTTCTCTTGGAACTCCATTGGTTTGGTTTTATATCTATTGCAGTTTTATATATTCATCTATGGTTTTCTGAGACAATTATCATGCTTGAATAGATCCACCTGTTAGGTTTAGGGTTCAAATAGATTATAAAGAATTAGCACCAAATATAGAACTACTAAGTTGTAATATTTATAAATAGGATTGTTCTTACTGCTTGTGTTCTACAGTCGCGAACTAGAACCCTGATCTTAGAATAATTAGGCACAATTGATAGCTTGGTCTTTATCTAAACTGAATCTTAGTGAGCTAGGATTGTTAGAAACATGCGAGAGTTGATCTAGGAACCCTAGTGAACATTATTTCAACCCGATCTTAAAGCTTGCTAGAAGAACATCGATCGAAAATCCTATAAATTGATCGATCGACGTTTCGAAAGGTGTATCGATCGATATTCCTATAGAATAATCAATCGACACTTTCTCTGATCGACAACGAGAGTTGAAGATCTTAGATCTAGTCAATAGATGATCTAATCAACTGTAAGTTGTTAGATTATTATTAAAGTTGAGTTCCATAAAATCTTGCATGCAACATTAGTCTTTATATCATTATAATGTTGATTACCTGAATAGGAACCCTACAACTCATCAATCAATCTCTTTAGAACAACTACCTTGTTCGACCTGCTTTGCTATATTTACTGCTTTATAAATCTATTTACCTAGCTTAATCATAAACTGTTTACGTCTATTGTGTGCTTTAGATCTCTGTGGATTCGATCCCTAAGTTCTACAATTGAACCTCTTATTTGAGAGAGTAATTCACTCTTTAGGATAATTTGAGTGATATCAAATTTGACGCCATTTCCGGAAAGCTTTGATCGCCATTAGATCTCATCTAGTTAGATTTAGTCTAGGTTTTACTATATTAGTTAATTTACATAATTTTTTTTCTTCTGTTTCAGGTACATACATCTCAATACCAGGAACAACAATGAAAAGAGGATTTTTGGGTTCTTCAAAGAAGGGGCCTGGTGGTTTATGCATGATCTGTAAGTCTACGAGGGAAGTATCGATTGACACCCTCCAAGCAGCAGCGATCGACAGCGTGAACCAAGCATCATACTACACTATTCATCATGTGTCGGAAAACACTGTTCATCATGTTATTATTCATCATGTTACTGTTCATATCGGTACTATTCATCCCCCGTCGATCGATATTGTTCATCCCACATCGATCGACACTGTTCATTCCACATCAATCGACACTGTTCATCTCCCGTCAATCGACACTGTTCATCTCCCGTCAATCGACACTGTTCATCTCCCGTCGATCGACACTGTCCAACACGACACTATTCATCTGAACAATGTTCATCAAGTGTCAAACGATGTTACCTGCATGGAGACAGAGAAGGTCAAAGTGCTCATACTTAAGGTCGATGAGAATGGAATCTTGCGAGACGAAAATGTCGTCCTCGCAACACTGATGGACAATTTAGTAATACATAAGGTGATGTAATCCCTGATGTGATTGTTGTTGCTTAGACGAACAACTTCGATCTGAACCGTGAATTGTATGATTGGGGAAGTGAGGACCCTTTTCAAGGTCTTCCATGAAGATCCCAGAGACCTTATCAAAGAACTTGAGGAGCTAGCCCCAGCAAGCGAGCAGAATGAAGTATCTGTAGACCACATTATCTGCAAGATTTGCCCTTATTCTCTATCTGAAGATGCATTTAGCTGGTTCAGTCAGCTGCAGCCTAGATCTTTAACCTGCTGGGAGGACATTAAAACCGCCTTCCTCAACAAATTTTTCTATGAAGCTGCAGCAACTCAACCGAAGAAGCTTGATTATATGTTGGACGAGATGATTTTTGACAGGGAGAAGAAATTGATGTCTAGTTTCAGTAAGATGTTGGGTGTAGTCTACACTGAGCCGAATGAGGAATCTGAAACCATGAGAACTCACATCAAGAAGCCAGACATTCAAGTTCAACATGCAGATGATGGTAAGCAGAGGGACGAACTGAACAGAGGACACCTGGTGAACCATAATACGGTAGAGGATTATGAACAACATGGATCTGGAGACCGAGCAGAGTAGAAGAAGTTGATACTAGTGATCCGACCTCATAATCGATCGATACCAGCACCTCAGCATCGTTCGACACCAACAACTCAGCACCGATCGACACAGACTTTTGTCATCGATCGATACCACTCGAAATCCCTAAAAAATTGAGTTGTCCTCAGGACATTGCAGACTCGACATAGAAGATCACTGATGTATCAAACGGTTATCTTGCCCCAGATGTAGACAAAGAGATCACCATGGAAGATTTCTTGGAGCTAGAAGAATTCTTGGAGCTAGAGGAATTCTTGGAGCTAGAGGATGGACAGCAGCTTGGTGATTTGGATTCGAGTGAAGAAGTAACTATAGAAGACTTCTTGGAGCTGGAGGAATGGCTTGAGGATATGGATCAGAAGTCGAAGAAGATGCTTGATGACAATCAGCACACTTCGGGAAAAGGTCTGGGACTTTTCCAAAGGATAGCATTGATCGACACTAATCTGATGAGATCAATCGACATCCACCCTACAAAGTCGATCTACCCCCACCCTACATTATCGATTGATACCCACCAAAAAATATCGATCTACAACCACCCGATGATGTCGATCGACACTCATGGTTGGATGAGATGCCATGATACATAGTTGAGATGGAACCGATTGAGGAAAGAATGAAAAAGTATGAGACCTCACACCTTGTTGTGCCCAAACATATAAGACCACTTATATGCGCAGAAGAATCTATTGGGATTAACAAAAGAGTGAAGAGGATACATGACCATGTGAAGATTGTGGTTCTCTGCGCTATCGCTGAAGTTGAGTTGCCTATTCCACCCGATAGAAGTATGCAGTTAGGTTCTTATAGTAAAGTATTTGATGATTCTCTACATGCAGAAGCTTCTCAGAGAGGGTTGATATTTAGAAGTGAAGTCGATACAGGACCCACAGATGCAATATCGAACGACATCAGCAAACCGGCATCAATCGACACTACTACTTCATCATCGATCGACACCAATCGCGTATCAGAGCAGAATGAGTTTGAAGTATGTAAAAATCTTCTTGATGGAGGCACCACCACGTGATCACACAAGTCTGGGGGAAAGAAGAGGAAGAATTGGTAGAAGAGAAAATGGATCAAGGAAGGTCCTCAGTTTTCATTGATTCCTCACTTCTCAGATGGTGTCAAGAAATCCAGAGTGCGCAGCAGATGTTTCTCAAAATCATTTGCAAAGCTTCGAACACTCCTTATTGCTGAGATGATAGAGAAAGGAGAAGAATCTATGAATGAGGCTTTCACAAAAAAAAATGATAAAGCTTCAGACAGTAGACATTGAAACTTGGTTTGAAGCAAGTTCTCATTCTCATACGGATTAAATCAGAGAGCTCTAGAAGTCTAGAAGTCAAGTTCATGACTGAAAATAAGCGCTGAGTGGAAAGCAACCCATTGTTAGGTTTGTTTTAAATTTGATTTTATTTTCATTTATTACTGCTTCTTGTATTTATTTATTGCAGGTAAAAAAAAGATGAACAGTGACAGACGACACTGTGTAGCAGCAGTGCCAAGCGACACTGTAGCAAGAATATCGAGCGACACTGTAGCAAGAACATCGAGCGACACTGTAGCAACACCATCGATCGACACTGTAGCTGTGTTACTGTAGCTGTGTTACAGTTCATCAAAAAAAATTTGGTTTTATTTTTTTTTATTACTGACTTTTCATGTTTTATTTATTTTAGGTAAAAAAAAGAGATCCAAAGAGGACGAGTTTGCACAAGAATCAACGATGAATTGCTAACATTGATTGACAGAGCATCAGGAGTATTGATCGCCACTTAACTGTGTTGATCAACATTCACATCAAAATCAGGTATATCGTTTTTCCTTGTTCAATATTGTCCTTATGATTTATTTTCCCACCGATCTTAGACTGTATAACAATGGTGACAGTGTTGTTTAAGTATGGGTGAGGTTATACTGATATTGTGTTTAAAAAAAAAACAAAAACAACAAGATCCGAGTAGGCGATTGCTCAGCACATCGACCGGTGAGACCAGCTCGATATCGATCGACAGCACTTCAGCAACAACGACCGATTGTCACTTCATTGTGTCAGACGATTGCTCTAGCCATCGACCGATGAGACCATGTCGATATCAGTCGACAGCACTTCAGCAACAACGATCGATTGTCACTTCATTGTGTCGATCGACACTGACATCAGCGAGTAGGTTATCGTTCTTACTTACTAAATTGTGTACTTATGATTTATGTTTTCACCATAACTCTGACAGGATATACACTAGGGACAGTGTATAATTTAAGTCTGGGGGAGGTTTACTGATATCACTCTACATTTTGAGTCTTATAAAATGTTTTAAAAAAAGTTTTTATTGAGTCAAGAAGGGGATGATGAACTTTTTCAATTTGTACTTGTTATCTAACCACTCTCTGGCACCATTCTTAGATTTATTGACTGCAGAGTGTACTAGAGATACCAAAGTGGATCACCTGGTAACTATGACCATACTTGCTGAGAATGTTTGAAGGAACCAAAGCTGACCTCCAACCTAATTTGACTTATTTGCTTGTCTTGGGGCTTGGTATTCACTGGATCGGTTCTCTGAAGCTAAAGTCGGAGTCTCTCTCTCTCTCTCTCTCTCTCTCTCTCTCTCTCTCTCTCTCTCTCTCTCTCTCTCTCTCTCTCTCTCTCTCTCTCTCTCTCTCTCTCTCTCTCTCTCTCTTCAGGCATCTAGAAATAAAAGATTGAGATGATTTCCTGGAAGATGCAGTGGGTAGGAGTGTCTCCTCTGACCCCATAATTCTAATTCAAAAAGGAATGATCACATATTGTTGGAAGCGAGATATAGGTAAATTAACTGTGACTCTATTATTCGCCTACACTTTGTCAAAAGAAAGAGAAAATGAAAAGAAAAAGAAAATCAATAGGAAGATGAACAAGATGGACTGCATCAGCATCACTGTTCAATGGAATTAAGATAAAAAGATTCAGAGAAGAGAGAAAGAGGGAAGAAAGGGATTAGAAAAGACTACATATTGGTCCAGATACTTGCTTGAGTTGAGTTCTTGTGTCCTTTGATCGATACTCCCAATGTAAAGCCTACACCTTTTTATATGTAAGAAATTAGTTAGTAGAAGGGTTAGTCAGACATGATTTGCTAAGTTGCTGGCTAGATGAATTTGGTTGCTAAGTTGGGATTGGGTATATAAAGTATCTCTGAAGTTGAAATTTATTTGATGTGGCTTGCAACATTGTAGAGGTGATGATAATAAGTTTTAAAATTGTGTGAGTCCCTGCTGTTTTCAAGCCTCTTTTACAGGACTACTCTTGCTTTTGCTTGAGGACAAACAAAAGAGTAAGTCTGGGGGAGCTGATATTACCCACTTTTAGCCATGGTATATGGATGTTTTAGAATATATTTATTTCTATTTGGAGTATTTTTAGAGTATTTTCAGGTTCAGGTACGTTTTGGAGAACTTTGGTGATTTTGGAGCTCTTTGGAGACTTTTGAGTGTAGAACTGCACAGATGCGTCATATTTTTAGATATGGATAGATACCTTCCCATGGTGAGATTGAGCTGATATTTTGACACAGGATAGAGATTTGAGTTACCTTTCCAATGCCACTGGTTTGAGGTCAATCCAACGGTTAGATTAGAAGTTATGTCCGTTTTACTGAAGAAGGGTCAGTCTGGCTCGCGAGAGGAAGCTGTCGAGGAGATGAAGAAACGTCAATCGACGGTACACCCTTGGTGTCGATCGACGGTGCACCCTTGGTGTCGATCGACGGTGATGCCAGAATACGGTCCGAGTATATTTCAAGACCGACTTAAGTCCAGAAACAACCACAAATTACCATAATATCCATGGATGACCTAAAACCCTATTTATGTGTGTTTCTAAGGCATTGTTGACAGCGACGCTTGCTACGCTCTTTATGCTTTCTATTTTATTGTTTTAGGATTTCTCTTAGGTTAGGAGAGAAGAGAGGAACTCCTTCAGAATCCTCTTGGAACTCCATTGGTTTAGGGTTCAAATAGGTTAAGAAGGATTAGCCCCAAATTTAGAACTGCTAAGTTGTGATATTTATCAATAGAATTGTTCTTATGCTTGTATTCTAGAGTCGCGAACTAGAACCCTGATCTTAGAATAATTAGGCACAAGTGATAGGTTGGTCTTTATCTGAACTGAATCTTATTGAGCTAGGATTGTTAGAAACATGCGAGAGTTGATCTAGGAATCCTAGTGAACATTATTTCAACATGATCTTAAAGCTTGCTAGAAGAACATCGATCGACAATCTTATAGATTGATCGATCGACGTTTCGAAAGGTGTATCAATCGATATTCCTATATAATAATCAATAAATGGACACTTTCTCTGATCGACAACGAGAGTTGAAGATCTTCGATCTAGTCAATAAATGATCTAATCAATTTTAAGTTGTTAGATTATTATTAAAGTTGGGTTCCATAATATCTTGCATGCAACATTAGTCTCTATATCATTATAATCCTGATTAACTGAATAGAAACCCTATATTTTGCAAATCATCCTTCCATAAACTCATCAATCAATCTCTTTAGAACAACTACCTTGTTCGGCCTGCTTTGATATATTTACTGCTTTATAAATCTATTTACCTAGCTTAATCATAAACTGTTTAGGTCTATTGTGTGCCCTATCTCTCTGTGGATTCGATCCCTTAGTACTACAATTGAACATCTTATTTGAGAGAGTAATTCACTCTTTAGGATAATTTGAGTGATATCAAAAAAATAGGAAGAGATTTAGTCGAAGTTCAAACCCTAAATAATAACATATATTACACATAACTATATAATTTGCAGAGATCTATACAAGACAACGAAAATTAAAACAATTGAATGATTTGCAAAATAAAAGCAACATATGAAGACGACACATAAATGTGATCCTACCAACCTTTTTGTCATTTCTCAACCCTAGTTGAAAGAAAACGATAAAAGAAAGTTTTTATCCGCGGTGTGTATATCAAACCAGAAATGAGGGGATGAAGCTCGTGTTTGACATACCTCGCCGGCTGAAGCTATATATAGCAGATGAGCTACTATGGGTAATTAGATATCTGGAAATAATGTCTTGATATGCAAAAAGCTTATGTCCCGTCACTATAAATGTTGAGCCGACTACCTCCCCTAAGTTTATAGATATCATGATGTCCGATGTAAGCCGACCTGCATCACTCTGCCCGTAAAATACCTACATCCCTCTGATAATGCGCTATTATTTTGGAAACTCGATCGCTTTATCCGGCCTCTTAATTTCGAATTCATTATCATCATTTACCAAATTACCTGTACTTCTATGTATATTGAACATAGTTTCTCTAATATATTCTGATTACTTTAACATGTATTCCATCATTTTGTAAATTTTAAGTTTTTTTTTGCAATTTATTTTTTTAGCAGCCTAATTGTTTTTTCTGACATTCAGCTGTTAAGCAATGGTTACCAATGGAGCCTATGCCGTTTTGCTATTGCGCAGACAGATAGCGTGTCGTGTGAATGATACAATGGCGCTTCGTTGCTGAAAAATTGGCGCTTGCTTCGGCTACCAAAACTTTTGAAAACAAAATATCTTTCACTAAATCGTCAATCCGAGAATCAAGCGGCGAGCCGTCACCGCGAAAAATGGTGTTCCTCTCTCGCAAAAAGGCTCCACCACCTCCGTCATCTTCCTCCGCTGCTCCGCCTCCCAAATTCCCCCAGCCGCAAAAGAAATCCGCCGTTGAACCCGACGCGGTGGAGAAGATGACTGCGATTCTAGCGGAAGCTGGCTGTACACTGAACAATCCGTACGGTCCTCCATGTCTCCCCTCCGATCTCCACGCCTTCCGCCGCCATCTCACCACACGCTTTTCGTCTTGCTCCGCCAGTTCCGCCGAGAGAGATAGCGTCACTGATCTCCGCTCAGTTTTCATATCTGGATTCTCATCATACATTCAATCTCCCAGTAATCTTCGTAGGTCAGTAACTCCACTCGAATCATCGAAACTAATACTCAATCCGTAACCATGCTTGATTCGTATGTACTGTAGAGTGCTTTCCTCTTCTTCACCAACAAAGAGAGACGAGACTCTAGTCCGTAACCTCCTCCTTGTATCTCCCATCCAACTTGATCTTCAAGAAACGCTACTCGAGAAGCTTCCCGAGTACTTCGACGTCGTTTCAGGATGTTCCCTTGAGGAGGATGTTGCTCGCCTTATCATCAACCATTTCCGTTGGCTCGACTTCATCGTTAATCCCGATGTGTTCACCGATAAGCTGATGGAAGTTCTGTCGATCTGTCCTCTCCACTTGAAGAAGGAGATCATTGGATCGTTGCCGGAGATTATTGGTGACCACATCTCTCGTGCTGTGGTTGATTCTCTGGAGAAGATGCTTCAGGAGGATTCTTCTGTTGTTGTTCCAGTGCTTGATTCTTTCTCCAACCTCAATTTAGATGATCAATTGCAAGAACAGGTGAGAGAGAGAGAGTTTCTGCTCAAAGGTTATATGCATTTTACATGGATACTGATGGAATGCCATTTTTTTTTCTTTCTTTCTTGAAGGCGCTTACGGTAGCGATATCATGTATTAGAACAATCGACGCAGAGCATATGCCGTATCTACTTAGGTTCTTGCTTCTTGCTGCTACTCAAGCAAATGTTAGAAGAATAATCTCTCAGATACGCCAACAGTTGAAGTTCACCGGAATGTCACAACCTTGTGCTTCTCAAAATAAACTCAAAGGAAAAGCACCTGCATATGATTCAGAAGGTTCTATTCTCCATGCTTTGAGATCAAGCCTTCGATTCAAGAACGTAAGTGGGTTCCATTTTTGTAGTAGTTTTAAGAATGTTTGTCATTATTATCTGGCATCAATTTATGTTCTGTTTATAGATACTCTGTCAAGAAATTATAAAGGAGCTGAACAGTCTGGAGAAACCTCGAGATTTCAAGGTAATCGATGTATGGCTGCTTATTCTCATGTACATGAATGGGGATCCCATCAGGAAGAGCATCGAGAAGATATTTAAGAAGAAAGTGGTTGATGGATGCATACAAGAAGCCTTGCTTGATCAGTGTATATGTGGCAATAAAGAGTTCGTGAAGGTGATCATCACAATATTTTTGAGATGTGTCTGATTCCTGCAAAATGTGGGATTATTCTTTTGCAAAAATAACCCGACTCATTTCTCTAGGATAATTTTGGATCGTTTATTTCTTTGGCCGAACACCTCTTATCATGCAAAGAAGAGAAGCCAAGGGAGTTTGGCTCGCATATCTATACTCGTCTTTTTGAAGATTTCGCTGACAATTATTCCAGACAAGAGGTACGAACATGCTAATATTTCATGTCCTAGTATAATAAGTTCTTGCGTGGTTAGTCAACTTTTGTTCTAAGCCGAATGGTTGCAGATACTAGGTGCCTTAGTTACACATGTGGGATCTGATAACGAATTTGAGGTCAGTTCAGTCCTAGAGATGATGACTGTTCTGGCAAAAAAATATGCACAGCAACTCCTTCCCTTTTCTTCTCACATAAATGGTATTCTCTGGAACTATGTGTATAGACGCACTAAAGCTGATCATGTGGTTTCCTTTTTCTAATTTCTGATTGTTTTGTATGATATAGGTATTTTGGACTACTTAGAGGGATTTACTGTGGAAAATTTGCATAAGGTGGCCATTTGTCTTTATAAAATGCTTTGTATGACAATATATTTTATAAAAAGTAAACACATTTGCAGGTCTATGAGGTTTTCAGTCTCCTCGCACTATCAGCTCGTGCAAGTCCTGATTCTTTTCGATCTTCAATTTCGAATGAACTTATGATGATAGTAAGGAAGCAGGTAATGTTAATTATCGCACATTATTTCTTAGGGAACATAAAGTGATGGCAGCTCACTTTCATTTGTATTGTTTTTGTATCGGCAGGTTAGTCATCCAGACCTCAAGTACAAAAAGATGGGGTTAGTTGGAACTCTAAGGATTGTTTCATCACTTGGGGATGCACCCAGTTTTCCGGACTGTTCCTCATCTCAGGTAAGATCGTGAAAGTTGTAGTAATTGAGCGAAATGATCTTCCGACCACAAATTCCAAGAGGAACTCGTTTTTAGTTGTTGCATTTTCTACTGATATCCATTAAATTTGTCATTTAGCAGGTTTCAGATTGTGGGGAGATTTTGGAGCTCCTAAAGACATCTGTGGACTCTTGCAGACAGTCTAACTTAGCCCTAATTATTTTCTATGATGAGTTCGCTGCAATTCTCAACAATAAATTACTTCAGCCAGAAATTATGGAGTGGTAAAGATTCCAGTCACTTTTTCGTCTATGTTGTTTAGTAGTTTTCAAAGCTATACAGTCTTTATTGCCCTCGTGCAGATGATTTTTTATACTGTTCTTCAGGATCGGGAAGCATCTGGGAGAATTTGAGTCACTATTTCTAGCCGATATTGACAACGGAGAAATGGCTGATAAGAGTTCAGATTCTGGACTAGAAGGTATAAACATATACTGACCATGGTTCTACTTAAGATTAACTGAATCTCTTCTGAGCATTGTATGGATTGAGCTTCATTTCTTTTCTTATAATCGTGTAGGGGATCTTTGGATGAACTTGGATGGTAGTATATCACCAATCTGTTTGAACATTTTGGCCCTGGCATCTTCATCCTCAAAGTTGGTTTTCTGAGATTTTCTCTGCTCTTTGATTACTTTCAAACAGTTCTCTCTGACAACTGATGACTGAATTAAGGATCACATTACCTGCAGGTCTTGTTGTCTGCAGATTCTTCCTTCAAATTTTCTTTTGCTATCATCTGTAAGATTTTCCTTCCCTTGAAACTCGAGACTATTTGTAGAAACAAGCCTGAGTTGTATTGTTAACAAGGTTGAGAGGTTGACAAATAGTGGATCCCTTGCTGGAATTGATGCTCTGCTCGGATGCCCTTTGCACCTTCCTTCTTCGAAGGTGAGAAGCTATGTTCTTTTCATGAATCATATCGCTATGCTTTCAATGAGTGACAAGTTTTGACCTGCTCTCTGACTTATGCATGACTGTAGAAGAAGTTTGTTAGGCCTTTGTTAGAAATTTTAAACATAAGCCTGAAAATTCTAAACTGCATAAGAATTATAAACTGTCCCTCCTAACTAATTTTTGGCTTATCTTGTCAAATGTCTAAGTACTTTGCTGCAGCTGGTTGGCAATCTTTAACGAAAAAGCAGAGAGAAATCCTCTCTCTCTCTTTATATTATGCTGCAAACTGGATAAGAGAACTCGTGAGTGACATGACCTTGTCTCTTTGCATCAATGCTGTGCTACAATTTTTTCATATGTTTTTGCTATCTTTTGCAGCTTAACGCCTTCAGTTCTCAAATTGACAAAAGGGATGGCTGCATTAGTCAGGCTACAGAAAAGGATGTAACAACAAAGCTTCTGAAGCGACTCAGAAATCTTATGTATGTTCACGCTGCTTTGTCACCGTGCAAAGCTCTGTAATGTGCAGTTGTGGTTTACAATCTTGTTTAAGATGTTTTTAGGCGTCATAAAGCCTATTTATATAAAACTCTGATGAAACTAATACTTGGTGAAGCAGATTCTTGGAAAGCTTATTGAGCAATTTGATTACGCTATCTCCTCAGTCTCTACCGGAGCTCCACCCTTATTCAGCCACAAGCGAACATACTGGGCATCCAGAGAGGAAAAATGAGAAGAGGAAACTACAAGATGATGCTTCCCAACGCAAGGGAAACATGAAAAATAAATTGAAAAAATCAAAGCAGTCAAATGTTGATGAACACTTGCGACAGCCAACTATTTTGGACGCTTTCAAGAAAGCAGGAGTAGTTACGAGTCAAACACAGCTACATGAAGATCCTTCCCCCTCATCGTTAGAAGGCAGGACAGCGTCAGGGTCAGTGCATGAAACTTGTTCTGATGATGAATCTCTAAGTGTAAAGATTCCTCAAGTTTCCCCGGCCCTTGCAGCTCAAAGATTCAAATTCAGGCCTCTTCTTCCTCAATGCCTTTCCATCCTAAATTTTCCAAAGGTCAGCCTAGTGCAACCTTTTTATCTGGCTTGATATTTTATCAACTAGTTTTTTGCGTGAACTCTTCACAAATTCTATATCAATATCCCATGACTTCACAATGAATTTAGCCCGAGTTTTGTTAATATATTTATCAACCATGGGTATTATAAAGACTTCTTATTACATTTTTTCTTGGAATTTCTTGGGATGATCAATACTTTTTAGCTTTCGAATACAGGTGCAGAGCCAAGATATGCGAAGCTCTGAATATAAAACTGAGGTACCGAGATAAATAGCAAATTATTATTTTAAATTTCTGTTAGATGTGAGAAATGCATCTCAACCTGTTCTTGTTTTCTATGCTAGCTACCCCTGTATTTGTATCTTTTGCAAGATCTTCATACCAAGCTGGATAGTCTTGTTCCTCCTGGTAAACAGCTTCCTTTCAAACGTGGAAGCCCTCCAGGTAGTTTCCGGAGGTTCAAATTGGTTGCACTTTTCAGTCAAATAAAAGGACTTTTTCCAAGCCTCAGGATGCATTTGAATATAGCAATGTCCTTGCTGATAAAAGGTATGATAACTGGATATAATTAACCTAGTCACCTACTGAAAGCTAAAGATACTTATGTAGCTTATTCTAATCTGACCTAAACAATAATAGGTGAGGAAACTTCTCAAACTATTTGGAGAGATGAGTTTGCTAAGGCCGGAAATCCAAACACATCCAATATAGTGGTTTCTGAATCTCTGATTTACACAATGGTGTGCAAAGAAGTTTTATTCTGTTTCAGCAAGGTAATTATTGTGATTCATGTGGTTTCTAATTTTAGTTCGATATTGTTTGCATTTATTCCTTTTTAATCTTAATTTACATACAAGTATGCTAATTTCAGTTCCCAAACTTTGACGTTATGTAACAGATGGTGACCCTCCCTGCGTTTGAAACAGACAAATCGCTGCTGCTGGAACTTCTGCAAGCCTTCCAGCCCACAGAAATTCCAGTTGATAGCTTCCCGGATCTGCAACCTTTCCCTTCACCTGGAACAAAGGACTACATGTATATTGGTGTTTATTGTTTCTTTGAAGATATTTTAAGCAACGGTAAATATTTGTCTTGATTCCCATTATTAACTGTCATATTTTATCTTATTCCAACTCCCATTGAGACTGTAAATGTTGCTGCAGCTTGTTCGTTTTCGTTTGATCTGGCCTTTGAATGTCTTCTCACTCTACAGTTAGTGGTGATCTCTGCACAAAAATATATTGGTAAGGTATCTGAAGAAGCTTCTAAGAAGAGACATGTAGGTCCCATTCAGGGTCTTATACCCATCCTGCATGCCAAACTGGGAACTTCTGCTGAGAAACTTCTCAGACATGAATGGATTGATGAAAGTACTGATAATAAGGGTTTGAAGAACAAAGTATGTTCATATTGTGTCAATTTCATGAATAGCACAATTCACGGTAGCGCGTTCAATATTCTCAATGTTTGTAGCTTTGGGTTTCCGCAGGGTGAAATGGTGCAAAACATTTTGCGAATATACCTGGAAACCAGTGGATCCACATCTGATTTGCTCGATGAGCTTGCTTGTACGATTTTGCCACAGGTACGTTGCAGAAAAAATAAAATCTTTCTCTGGTTTCTGCTTTGCATAAAGTTTGATGTAATATGAAAGCTTTGGAACATAAACTTCCACTTGAGTTATTGTTCGTGGAAACTAACCCATCTTCTCCATGCTGAGTTGATTGACTATTTCATCCTGAAATGGAAAATCCGCAAATGGTTGATACGTCACTGCTAAATTAACTCGTTTGCGCAATGTCTCCGGAATTTGATTGCATTAGGCCTCTCTATCCAAGTCAACAGGAGAAGATGATGCTCATGATCATGAATTCCCTACATTATGTTCAGCGACTTTCAGAGGATGGTACAAGACATTGGTAAGGCAAATTCTTACATATTTCATATGTATTCCAGTTCCTGTCATAGACTAATAGCCTCATCTTTGCTGGTGATTAATGCAGCATGAAGAAAATCTTGCAATTCTCAACAAGCTGGTTAGTTATCCATCTTCGCTCTGTCTGCTTCTGCATTTATTACTATCTTTTCTGTCATACAATATAAGTTCTTGCCTTTTTGTTCTACCATGTGGATCCTGATTAGGTGAAGGCTGTTAGCTCAGAGAAACGGCAAAACTGTCAATCTGAAACTACCGAAGCACACTTAAAAAACATTCAGAAAACTGTAAATGTGATAGTGTCTTTAGTCAACTTGTGTCGCTCGCATGAAAAGGTGACGGAATTTCCTTAACATGTACCATTAGCATAGGCACATTGCGTGTGCAAAAGCTGTCATTATGGAATGCAATGATGATGGTGCTATAACAGGTTACAATCCACGGAATGGCTATCAAGTATGGTGGGAAGTATGTGGACTCATTTCTAAAAGGTATAATCTCTTCCATCATTTCACACAAGAGTTGAATTACTGACTTTTTGTTTGCTTATTTGACATTTGAAATAACAAATGTGTAGTTTTTGATTTCTTGGAAGCACATTTTCAAGATCATAACGAACTAGTCATCCAGCTGGTAAGTTGGTATTCTTCGCCTTTTCCTCTACTTTATCTTTCTCTCTCAGTCCACTAAAATTTCCATAACTGACATTTGAATTAGGTCAAAGATCTCCAAAAGGCTACAAGAACATTACAGACTCTATGTTCTGAAGCTAAGGTTAGTTTCAGGAACATTTTCTTTTTCCTTGTTAGAGATATAGATGAAAATGACAATGTGAATTTGTTTTTAGGGTATGAAACAAACAGCCATCACCAGCAAAATACCAGCAACAAAGAGATCTTTAGAGCGCTTTCTGTTTCACGTGAAGGCTCTTCTCCATACAACATCACGCGGCTCCAACTTCTGGATGGGTACGACATGACTGCACAAATCTTTCTTCGCAATCTCATTGGCTTCAATCATTACTGAATGCTGCGAATCATTTATATAGATTCTCTACCATTCAATTGCATTTAAACACTTCATTGCGTGCGATTCTGTACTTTGCAGGTAGCTTGAAACACAAGGACTTGAGAGGGCAAATAGTGAGTTCTCAGGCTTATGTAGATAACGAAACAGATGAGGTAGAAGAAGAAACCATGTCCGGAGGTGAAGATCCCATGGAAGCGGATGAACTTCCCTTGTCACCTTAAGATTGCTAAATAACTTATTAGTTTCTATGTTAATCAACTTTTTATCTTCCTAATATCTATAGGTCAGTGAGATTGGATCTAGATCAACACAAAAAACTTGAGTTTGTTTCACACTATACTTAACACATATATATATATATATATATAGTTATTTTTGTTAGTTTTATCTATAAGAAAATTGCATTACTTTTTCAAGTTACTGGTCATGTCCCATTAGCTGAAATATTGAAGCCATAGATTTTTTATTTTCATTTTCTTGATCACTACAAAATTTGTATAGCACTTAGTCTAGTCATCGACCAATGTAGGGCTAGGTATAATATTTATACCCGAAAAACCATCCTCAGACTGATTCGAAAATCAGGATCCCAAATCCAATTAGATCTGAACGAATTATTTGAATGAGTCTTAGATTAGTATATCTGAAAAACTAATACCGATCTGTACCGAGAACTGAATAAGTATCCAAACATAAGAATAGTCTATAAAAATATTATTTATAATTATACTAATACACAAAGTTAAAATTATAAAAATATTAGTTATTTTGAGTATTTATGGATAAAATGGATGTTTAGACACAAAATACAAATTGTATGCAGGGTTTATTCTCAGATAAAATAACAGTTCTGACTACATCTAACAAGTATTTTTTAGTTATTATTAGGAAAGTTTAGGTAACTTGGATATAAAATATCAAAACTAAATCGGATAGTTTGGTTATTCAACCGGATATAACTAGTATCTGGAAAATTTTCAGTTTTTTTTATATGAATACTATACCCACCTGGATCTGGAAGAATCCGACTCAAACCCAACCCATTTTTTATAATACCCGAGTGGGACCTTTGATCAAATTAGATTATTAACAACGAAAACTCTTTTTTAACGTTGCATGAAGATGATTATTAGAGGTGAGTTTTGTACCCCTATCAATGACCGGCTAAATTAACGCAAATGTTCATTTCACTCCTAGACCCGAAGCAAACCGAAGGGCCAGATCCGCTAAAAGACAAAACTTGACGATAAAAGCGACCCCGATCCCATGCTCGACGTTCCACTTGCCAACAGAGAATGCTCGACTCGACCAAATACTGATGATTCAATCAGATCAGCATTTAATGTCTCAGGACAAAGCGAACTGAATATGTTACCTCATCAGATAAGACTGAATATGTGACCTCATGAACCAAAGACCGAACATGTGACCTCTTGAGAAAGGATAATGTGATGTGGCCCGGTTCGTGGATCAGTCCATTGGAGCCAACCAGCATGGAGATCAGGACATTCTGAAAAATTCATCCGAGGTTCACCCATCCGACCAGACTAACCGAGCCATGAACCGGATCAACCCGTGTACGTCCAGAATGGATCTAAGGCTGTCCCGATCGTCCCGCGCACGTACTGACTCGTACCGCCCATGGCCAGATCAGTTCGGATGAACCTGGACAGTAGCCGAAGGGTCTCCTTGACCAGTCCACCTCAAACTCAGAAACTTTGACCAGTCAACATTATTTTCTGTGCCTTGACTAGATCTGGTCAAATATCTATTTTCTATGTCTTGTTTTCCACAATTTCTTTAAGTCTTTCTTTGACTCATTGTACTATAAATATGTAATCTCTACAATGAATAAAATCATATCATTTTGGATTCTATTTCGTTTCTGTTCTCTGAGTGAGAGAGAGTTCTTAGCTAGTTCATCGGTTTGAACCGGCTTGTTGATTCGGTGGTTAGCCGATCATCTTTGTGTGTCGTTTGGTCTTTAGCCAACACACCTTCATCGTTTCTTAGGTGGTTAGCCTTAGATCGAGGGTATATCAAGAGCCATTCCGCATCTCTTGACGATCCATTCATTCCATCTCAGTTCCGGAAGTGCCAATTGCCTTCTCGGTTCATATCAAACACCCGGCCAAAGCCTTCATCCCGTTTTGGGCATATCAACTTGGTATCAGAGCCACTTTGGCTGGTTTGTTTTCTATCTTCTTTTCATCTTCTCATCTCTTCATCATTTTCTTTTCTTTTCTTATTGGATACGGGCTGTTCCTTTACTCCCTTGTGATCGCCATCTTTAAAAAAAAAATCAATAAAAAAAAATCCAAAAAAAAGAAAAAAAAAAGAAGAGTAAACGCTTTTGGCTTGAATCACTTCTGAAGAGAAATCCAGGGGAAGTGGTGGAAGAGAAATCCTGCTGGCTGAAGAGAAACCCAGCCTTAGGACAGTTAAAGCGGATCCACACAAAAAATCTCTTCATCTTTCTTTCTGTATCTTTTCCCACAAAGTTTGTTTTTGGTTTTGATTGCTGAATTTTGACTGCCTATCATCCTTTGAACTAGTAGAAAGAACTCTGAGTGATCACCTAAAAATCGTGAGCTAAACACTTTGAGAGTGTGAGGATTTTTATTTGTTAACTCTTTTGTTAAGTGTTTTCAGGATGTGTGGACTTCTCAAGAAATCAAAACCACAACAAGACGTTTACTTTCCTTTTAAAACCGTGTTAGAAAAGAGCAAATGATTTTGGAAATAAGAAACAGTTTGCTTCTAATGGGTTTGATTTTATGCAGAAACAAAGAAACCAAAGGAAGAGACAAAACAGGTTCGATGATGATGAGAAAAAGGCCAGAAGTGGTGATCGTCCCTTCACCAAAGCCAAGAGAAGCAACTATGATATACTTGATCAGAAAGAGCTTCAGACTTATGCTAGTTTGGAGAAGATGTTGCATAAGGCAATTCATGCTATTCGGCAACTCAAAAGGAAGGGAAACACCAACACTTCTTTAGCATCAAAACAACAATGTAAGTCTTCTTATCTTTCAAATTCTGATTTGAAAACTAATGAGATTTCTTTTGATAAAAGCAAAGTTGTGAAACCCACAAGCAAAACTCATTCTACCAGGTGCTTCAAATGCCATAGGATAGGTCATTATGCTAACAAGTGTCAAAAGCAAAAACCGTTGGTGACTTTGGAGAATGAGAATGTTGAAACCAAGCCAGAAAAGGAATACCCTTTGCCAATTTTCGATGACTTCACACATAAGCCAATGGAGGGGCTAGTTGAAAAACAAATCCGTGGTCATCAAGCCAACCAACAAGGATCTTCTTCCATTCAAAAACCGGACCAAACTCAAGGTGAGCAGTGAGCATTGTGCTGATTATAATCCTTTTGCTTATAATCCTTTTCCTTTTAATGTTTCAGATTTGAGGACAAATCTTTTTGAAGAGGAAGGGAATGATGTGCCCCGGTTCGTGGATCAGTCCATTGGAGCCAACCAGCATGGAGATCAGGACATTCTGAACAATTCTTCCGAGGTTCACCCATCCAACCAGACTAACCGAGCCATGAACCGGATCAACCCGTGTACGTCCAGAATGGATCTAAGGCTGTCCCGATCGTCCCACGCACGTACTGACTCGTACCGCCCATGGCCAGATCAGTTCGGATGAACCTGGACAGTAGCCGAAGGGTCTCCTTGACCAGTCCACCTCAAACTCAGAAACTTTGACCAGTCAACATTATTTTCTGTGTCTTGACTAGATCTTGTCAAATATCTATTTTCTATGTCTTGTTTTCCACAATTTCTTTAAGTCTTTCTTTGACTCATTGTACTATAAATATGTAATCTCTACAATGAATAAAATCAGATCATTTTGGATTCAATTTCGTTTCTGTTCTCTGAGTGAGAGAGAGTTCTTAGCTAGTTCATCGGTTTGAACCGGCTTGTTGATTCGGTGGTTAGCCGATCATCTTTGTGTGTCGTTTGGTCTTTAGCCAACACACCTTCATCGTTTCTTAGGTGGTTAGCCTTAGATCGAGGGTATATCAATAGCCATTCCGCATCTCTTGACGATCCATTCATTCCATCTCAGTTCCGGAAGTGCCAATTGCCTTCTCGGTTCATATCAAACACCCGGCCAAAGCCTTCATCCCGTTTTGGGCGTATCATAATGTATGGTCTATTTGTCATATCTAGAACATTCCTGCTTGTAAAAGGAACCTCATTTGACAGAGTGAGACTTTTTTCCCAGAACTTCTAAAATAGATTTTAGAGAGACAAACTAACGACTCCCCCCCCCATATTTCTTTGTTTAGCGAGTTTATCCGGTAGTCGAGTTTGCCGCCCATTTATAAGCCATCTCCAAACCTGATTTAGTTATAAATAAATGAGATTTTGACCTTGCTTTGTTCCTAATTAGTTCATTAAACACTTGATCGGATTCTACTTTAAACATTTGGCGCCGTCTGTCGGACAAATCAGGAATCTCTTAACACAAGAAGTACTTTGAGGGCCCATGACAACATGGAATCATCCCAACCAAGCAAGAACACAGAGGAGGAATCAAGACGAACAAACCCAAACCCGCATGAAATCTTGTCTAATGGAGGCCCGACGACAGTGATAACAGCAAAACCAAGAAAGGCCGAAACCAGCCGAACCTGAGAAATAGGAAGAATCGACAAAGTAGTACAAGATGAACCAAAAGTCAAACCAAAACCAGAAGCCACCCACAACTTGGCGAAGTGATAGTTTATGTAGGCTGCTCAAACTACTTGGAATATTCTTCCATCCTCTTTTTCAAGATTTGGATCACCGAGATGATTGTGGGATTATATGTAGGGGTATTGTTTCTGGGCTGTATTCATCTCGGCAATTTACCTTTGCATGGCTTTGAGCTGGGATCGTAAGTCGATTTTGTTCGAGGTGGCCAAAGATTGCTTATGCTCACTTCCGTCATGCTTATCCCCTCCCTCCAATGCCAAACTGTTAGGGCAAAATAAAGCAGGGTTCTTCGTAATACTATAAAAACATGGAGTTAAGCAGTAAAACAAGGAGAGAGGATCAAAAGTAATGAGATCAATAGAGCAGCTGTTACAATGTATTGGTTCAGAAACCCTAATTTTAGTTGCATGTTTGTATATTTGAAGTGTAGAATAGTCTATCCCCTCTTCTATGGTTTAGGAGTCCTCTTTATAGGCTGATGTAGTCGCGAAATCTATAGGTTAGCTTATTTTATATCCTGAAACATGGAAATATATATCTTCAGTACAAATTTTTCATTTTACCCGGAGGTAGAAAGAAAGCGCGACCCGAAAGCCGGAAGCCGCCTAGACAAGAGATAAAGACCAGCATCATGCATTAAGCAGGGGTAGTGACTTCGTCGATTAATTATCTCCAACAAACTGTACTCGTCCATAATAACAATCTATCAACCCTGCTAGATATATTCAAAAATACATAACATCTATTTTATACTTTAATGTTACTCCTAGATGGTGGATTATTATGTCTACTTAATTTGAATATGTTTACCAAATGAATTGAGAATTAGAACTAGAATCGCTTAGTATACAAACCTAGTATCTTATTTCTAGTTCATACACAAGTTTATTTCTGTATTAAGGAACAAAAGGATGAGTGTGGAAAGACACATCTAGAGGGTAGAACCAAAGCAGACAAAAGTTTTATTTACACTCGGAGCTAGAAGCATTTATTTGGGAAATAGAGGGTATGTTACGGTATTCAACTTGCCAAAACTGTGGAAGCACCTTAGCCTACTGGTTAAGGTTTAAAGGCTTCTACACCCAGGTCTGGGGTTCGAACCCCAGACTATGCAATTTCTTGTAGATTATAGGAAATCCAGGTTTCAAGTCCCGGAAAAAGCGGTTTATTAAACAATTATGCAGATTACGGAAGAAAGGCTTACAAGAGATCTACAACATGGTGCAAGTTAATCTGGTCAGGCGTGGATCTTCATAGGACGGCTCAGGTGATGCAGTTAGGCGTAGATCTCATAAGGCAGGTAGTATTGTCGGTTGTCGAATCGTCTATGTAATCTTTCTCATATCATAATTGTAATATCATAATAAATCAGCGTTAAAAAAAACTTGCCAAAACTTTGAAACGAACTAGAAAGATTTGATCACCGTGATTTTGAAACCAAATGCATATTATTTTTATTATATTTAGTTTGGTTCTTATTTTTAAAATTAACCATATTTAAAAATATATATATAATCGAATATATATATACATATATTCTTTCAAAAGAAAATGGAAAAGCTAAAATGGTTAGGTCAATATAAACTTGCATAATTAAACATGATTATTAATCTTTTAAAAGCTCAAAGGATATATCCCAAATATTTACAAACTGACTAAACTGTAATAGTTGGTTACATTTTTATTTTATTTGCCTATTAATTTTAAGTCATTGTAATTTATATTTATGAAAAGAAGACAAAATATTATTTTGAGTAATATTAAATATAATACTTTGGATTGGTTTATTAATATTATTATATTTTAGGTATTTGATTGCATTAATTATTGGAATTAAGTCACAGCTTTTTCTGGTTCTAGTTATGCTAAAATAATATTTTAATCGATAAGTTTATTTCTTTTTATATTAATACCTATATTTTTGTAAGAGTTTATAGAACTTGTTAAATGTTAATGTGGATAAAGAAAAATTAAAATGTTAAGGGTTTCAATGTTGTTTTAGCAATCCGAACATGTGATATCTTAACATTCATTGTTCAATAGATGTTTTAGAACGTTATGATATTCAAAAATTGAGAAGTTTGGTTCTGTTAGTTAGTCATGTTAAAGCGATAATAAATAATTTTAATTTTCAATCTAACATTGTTTAAATTTTTTATTTAGTTTTAAGTTAGTTGCTACACAATTTTTGTTTTAAAAATATGAAATTAGATGATTAGTTTATTGGTCTACGCAATTAAAAATATTTTTATTTCTTTCTTTATAATGATCAAAAATATTTTTGTGGTAAAAATATAATTTTCTTTTAATTCAGTCTCAATTATGAATTATATATTTTGTTTTAAGTAAATAATAAGTATAAATATTGTTTTGAAAGCACAATAATATATAATAGATTTATGTAATTAAAATATTCTTTATATTATTAATTTTGTTTCCCTTACTAGTCATTTGATCAAAAGTATACTTTTAGTAACAGAATAATTTTTTTTACAGAACAAATACCTAACCTTTTTTTTTTGTTAACTTTCGTTAAATTAAGCTTTCTTATATAAATCAAGATATTTTAGTTTAGATATTTCATTTTATATTGTTTTAGGGGAAAACATAAAGGATAATAAATTAAAGTATGTTTATATATATATCATATTTTATAGATATTTTCTTTTTTTTTAATTTGTTCATGCTCTTATTTATGTGGATTTGTTAAAAGTGAAAAGAAAGTAAAACTAAAATCCTATTAGAAACTTATCAAGTAAAAGGAAATAAAATATTTTTAGTAATAAAATTAGTTAAAAAAATATTAAATCATTAGGGATAACTTTGTATTACATAAAAAAATTAATGTGAACGCAATACATAAGAAAAAGATTTCGTAAATAATATTATATATATTAGTTTGAATTTTACGGGAAAGTATAACCTCAACATAATATTAAGCCAGCTAAATTCAATTACAATATATACCAAACCAACATAATGTAGTATCCTATAATTGGGCTTCAATTTACCTCTGAATATCATACCAATTTGGCTTATTGTTAAACAACGTTCAACATACGTACCGCTTATGGTTTATGCTCTAGGATTTCTTAACGCGTTCCAGTTGGAGACTGTGTGGTCAGATGGTAAGAGGATAGAGTTGGGATGTTAACACATTTTAGATTCGATTCATCTTCTATGCGAAAAAGTTATATTACTCTTGAACATTGATTCTTGTTTTCAGACTCATTTGCATATCCATAGAGAGGGTTTTCAAAGTGAAGAGTAATAAAAAAATGTGTACAATATTTAAAGGGTATTCAAAGTTTTGTAAAGTTAAAATTAAAGGCATTTCCAATCCATTCAATTTTTCATTCTAAAATGAAGTAAAATGAAGTATAAAATAAAAATGTGTTAATCTTACTTCGTCTTTTACTCTATAATAGAGTACTATATGAGTTTATTCCATAAACTAGTGGTATTCCGGCGCTACGCGCCGGGTTCGTATATTTTATTATCTAATGAGTTCAACACTGGTTTTTTTATCCATTTGATAGTGGTTAATAACAATAGTGTATTACTTTGTTTTGAAGTTGCTAAGATTTTCGATGAATACATACGGATTTTCACTGATCGATTCAACAAAAATAGAATAAATAGCTAATATTTAGACCAAAGTAAATGTAGCTGAACTTAAAACATAAATTAGATTGATGTTCCAAAATAAAATATGTAAATATATGTATTTGTTTTGTGATAATCTTGTTAAAATGAAGATAATAAATTCGTTCATCCTCTTAAGATATTAACAATCCTCGCATGTTTTGTCATTGTCATGGATGTAGAGCTTCATTGTAGAGGTATTGGTTAAATATTTTTGTCTTCAGAATAATTTTTGAATCCCATAAATGAATTTTAATCATTGTCCAGCATTGATCGGATCTGAATTGACTAACTTCCCAGGATAACTAAATTTTTGAAAGTGTGTGTTTTTGGTATTTTGCAAATCGTAGTTGGTAAGTCGGATAAAGTAGCGCTGGAGAGGGGTTCGCTAAGTATTTTGTTAAAATTTGTTTTTATTTTGAATCATTTCATTATATTCCTTTTGAATCATTTCATTATATATTAGGTGTGAATCAGTATTTCCGTTATTGCTATTATTCAGTTTAACTCTCGGTGTGATTATCTAAAATTTCCTAATACGATTGTTGAGATTGTTTTACTGGAGTAACGATAATGTTTTTTCTTTTGGCGTGTAGATTTTGCCATCTACTTATTTTATTTTAAGTCATATATTGTTATTATTGCTCTTATGCGTTTTCAATATTATATAACTTTATTTTAATATCAATATTAGATTTATGTTCAAGGCTTTTTGGAATTAATGAGATAACCTTTTTAAAAATCCGTTTTATTTTTATATTTTGTTCTCATCCTATTGTTTTTCTTTTTTTTTTGGGTTATGGTTTTGCATCAATATCTTGTTAATTTTTAGTTAACTGAGTTTAGTGATTAAAAGAGAAAAACATGTTAGATTCACTCTTTTGTTTTTTCGTTGATCTTGGTTTGATGAAACTTGAAAAGGAAATATTGTGAATGGATTTGTAATAAAGTTTAAATGGGGTGGCCTCTTATTTGTCGACTGGGTACAACAATGGCTGTTGCAGGTTGAACAGAAACAAATCGGTTTATACTGTTTTGGCATAAACATTTTAGTTACAATGAGGGTAGACTGGGTAGTAATGTGATTTGCTAACCTCCTATGTTTGTTTCCTGCTTCAAAGAACCTGTTGAGAGGGTAAGATGCAATGATTAGTTCATGTTTTCTTTGCCAACTGCAGTTAGAAAAAAACTGAGAGTTCATATCAACTGGCTACGTTAGTAGAGTGATTACCCAGTAAAGAAGTACAGCAAATAAACATGTTACGACAGCCTAAATCATTACGTTGTGACCATAAAGACACTCGTTTATGTCTTAAATTACTAATTTAATTGTTTATTAAACTGTTATAAAAACATAAATCTGAAGATAAGCTTCAGTTTTGACTTTTCTCCAACTTAAAAGATGCTTTTAAAGTATACATAAATAAACCAAAGTACCAATCAGAAAAGGAACAGAGGATGGGCCACAATAACAGGGAACTCTATCACCAAAGTAGGTAAACCCTAAACAGCTTATCAATCATCTTCTGAGGTAGCTTCTAACACAAGTCAAACACTTGATTAAAGTATTGCAGGATGAGATAGGGAGGTAAGCAAACAACTCAAGCCTATCTTCTTGAAACTCCACAGGGCTGTAAATGTTCTTCCTACCATCAAAATCAGGGACAGCACCAGAGAGACTACTATGCGCAGTCTCCACGAGTTTTTGTTTGATCATCCGAGCGATTTCCTCTGAAGGGCTTGAGAGATCCCAAAGTTGTAATGGTAAACATAGCCTTTTGACCACCAGACTCAGGTCTTTTAGAAACCACTAATGCTGCTTATGCTTCTGATGCTGTGGCCCATTCACTTCGTTGTTTCTATTGATTGTTTTATGTTCAGAAAATTGTGTCTGCGTCTGCTATTGCTGATGCTTTCTCTCTACAACTGTTATTGACTGACACACAAAAGATGAAACTGAATCAGTACCAGTAAAAAGTAATTAAGCACACAGAAAGTTTCTTTCTGGGCACACAGAAAGTGATACTATTGTGATACAAATGAGGAGGACCATATACACTTACGTAGCAGTGTGGGAAATCACACCAAGAACGACAAAGGGGCAAACAGATAGCCTTGAAAACCTCGTCCTCATCCACACCATGAAGCTGCAATCACATACAAAAGGTATATGGTCATGCACTTGCACCTAATGAGTAAAGGGTGAGTAAATAGTCTTGATCTTTATGGTTTTCATACCATAGTCCGAATAGAGTAATTTCTGTCAGATGCATCTAATTTAGGCAAATTATTGAGACAGAAAATGCGTCCGATTGATGTGATGTCTGGTACCATACCTTGCTATGCTAGTGAAGGAGAGTTTGTCGGTGCCGGCTAAGATCGTGAAGAGCTGAGACACCAAGATCTTCTGCCTCCATCATGGTTTTTCTAATCTCTCTGGTTATATCTCTAGACTGATCAAGCCTCTCCAAGAACATTGCCAATCTCTCTCTTTGATCAGCAGAAACCTGTAAAGAAAAGAAAGTTTACTCTCATCTACTTCCCTTTGGTGAATTTAGTAAAAAAGAAATTAGAGAAGAAGTTCAGTAATATGTTTGTAACCTGACGACAACGTTGGAATCATCACATGTGATGCATGAGAAGGAAGATACCCCTTGCTATAGCTTCTTGGAGAACTTTTACCATGAAATATAACACCATCTGTCATCATTTTGAATCCCGATCAGCCTGTTGGTGCAGAGAACAATCAAACTCAGTTGGCTGTGATAAATGAGAGAACAATGACAATCAGATGGATCAATTTACAGTGTTTAGAATTGTACGTGCTTTTGGAACATGGTTTTCCAAAAGATTTGACTACAGCCTTGGCATGAGCAACAACTCACCATTATGTATTTCACACTCCATCCCGTTGCCGTCTTCGTCTATGTCACTCAGATAGCATATGCTATCCATGTAACCACAAATCAAAGGGTGATTTATAGAAAACGTATAGTAGAGACAGGAAATGCAAAAGAATTCACCTTTTCTTGAAGGTGCCATTCTTGACAGCTCATTAATCTTTTCCTTAGAATGAGGCTCAGCATCATCAGGCATCACTTTTGGAGCCCCTTTTGGTATCCATGAAACTGCAGTTATCATTCTGCAAAATCAACCGAGCAGATCAAAAAAAAGTTTTGAAATTTATACATACATATATGTAGTCATACTCTTTTTTTGCAGCCAAGATAGGATGGAGGAATGCGAGGGGCATCATTACCGGCAGGATTGAACTCTTGAACTGTTTGAAGTTCAGCACCCACACTTTTGCTACGTATAGCTTCATGCTTCACGGAATCAATATCTCTAAGGTCAGATGACGCATCGTCCATTCTACAACTTGTTCTTTTGCCTTCACAACTCACTTCAAACACGTTAGTGAAACCCCAAGAATCCAAGACGTCACGTAGTTATCATATCACTTCTAAAACACACAGCAAAGAAATATAAGTATTCATCATCCCCATAAAACAATTCTTAAGATTCACATTTTACCCATTGAAAACACTAACCTGCCATGGTGTTTGGGTAATTGAAAGCGAGATGAATAATTAAAAAAATGAAACTCAATCGAACTTTATAGAAGTTGGAGGGAGAGTGAGAGAGAGATCTATAGACGGAATTTGACCTTTGGGATTTTGTAGCAGTGAGGGTGTTCATCGCAAGCAAGGACCCATTTATAGACGGATGATGATGAGGCCTTCAGATGCGAGGGAGTGGGAGGAGTAGTGGGTACAACGTAAATGCTAGGATTTAAAGAGATGTAAGCCGAAAAGGAAGACGGAACAGCGGTGGTCAGAGTGCTCAAGATCGGAAGAGTCACGCCGCTTGACCTAAGCGTCTTTGTGTTTGCAAATGATACAAACCAAAATAGGAGATGGGCCTGCATACGAATACAGAATAAGAGCCCAGTAAAAATCCAGCGAGACAACATCTTTAGAAAAAGAAAAATGGGAAGACACGTGTCCAAAAACCCCCTATCCTTCTTGCTGATGTGGATAGCCTGAGAGGACAGACACTTTAACTTTATTATTATAGATATAGTAATCTATTTTTTGTTTATTTATTATTCTATATAAACTGAGAAATGAAGTAAGGTTTCATATTCTATTTTAAAAAGAAAATGGAGTTTTACATTTCCAGCAATAAAAAACACCTCAAAACCCAAATTAAAAAGGATCTAGCGTAGCGGCCCATGAGTCCTTTTCACTGGGCTAGGTTTCTTTTCCGTTGTTTCGTCCTCCATTGAGTTTTTTTTTTTTTATTAAACCTAGAACTTTCACCGAATTCGCCACTTAAGAGTTTCTAGCGGCGATAGGAGAGAGAGAGAGAGATCTAGAGAAGTGAAGCAACAATGGTGAAGTTCCTGAAGCAGAACAAGGCCGTGATCCTCCTTCAAGGCCGATACGCCGGAAAGAAGGCCGTCATCATCCGTTCCTTCGACGACGGAAACCGTGAGCGTCCTTACGGCCACTGCCTCGTCGCCGGACTCAAGAAATACCCGAGCAAGGTCATCCGCAAGGACTCGGCCAAGAAGACTGCGAAGAAATCTAGGGTCAAGTGTTTCATCAAGGTCGTCAACTACCAGCATCTGATGCCTACGCGTTACACCCTCGACGTGGATCTCAAGGAAGTGGCGACCCTCGATGCTCTTTCGTCCAAGGACAAGAAGGTCGCGGCTCTCAAGGAGGCTAAGGCTAAGCTCGAGGAGCGTTTCAAGACCGGGAAGAACAGGTGGTTCTTCACCAAGCTCAGGTTCTGAGGACTTTTGAGTTTTTTTTTTTTTATTGTTGCTTTTCGCATTGAATTTTTCAGCGTACCTTTAGTTTCTAAGGTTGAACAATGTGGATCCTCTTTTGGGAGATGAAAGATCGTTTCTTGATTTTTTTTTTTTTGATTACTTACATGTTCATTTCCTTTGAATGATCAGCTTAAGGTTACAAAATGATGAGTTTAGTATAGTTGTTTACACATCTTAAAATCTTCCTTAGACAAGGATCATGAACATAACTCACTCAGTTTTGTGTTTGATTCTAAGATGTGTTTGATTCTAAAGCTTGTGTTTGGTTCTTTAATAGAACCAGCAAATATTCGACTTTTGTTTAATGCTGATTAGTCTCCTGAATTTGTATACAACAATCAGTTATTTAATTATTTGTCTGTTAATGTCACATAACTCAAGAGATTAATTGACTCGTACCATACAAATGTTTCTCATTTTTACAAATCATCAAAACTGAGGTATTGCTTGCCTTACTGATTCAAGAAAAGATTCATAGATTGTGTGTTATCACTTGCGAACCAATAATTCTGACGGCTTCCGAAGATAACTGTAGCTGCAACAGAGCTTCGAGCCATCCTAATCTCATTTCCTCGGAATAATAAGTTTCCGCCTGTAAGATGGAAACCAAACATGAAGATAACGAGAAACAGATTTGTAAGATTATGTGAAAAAGCAATATTACACGCTCTGAATGTGTTCTTGCTGTGTCAAAGCTATTAGACGCTGCAGCTGCAATGTTACCAGAGAACCCAGCGGCAATGCTAATAGCTACCGGAACTAAGGGTCCAACTTCTTCAGAACTGGGTTTCAACAAGATTAAGCAGACACATTAAACCAGAGCCTACAGTGAGATGAGAAACAGAGCTTCTGTAAGATTATGTGAAAAATACATGGATGGTTAACCTTTTTGGAGATGTTTTGAAAACCGGACTGGACGATGAATCTGCAATATATATGAATCATGGTTTAACCGGTTCGACCAGTAATGTCGTTGATTGACTTATTCTTATTATGTAGTAAGAAGGGCCAAAACCCGTGGAAGAAATGTTCATTAAGGACTCTGCTCTCTACCTCATCAACCCTGGAGACTTTGGTTCCTATGGAGTATGGATTTTAACCCTCACGTGCAGCTACATGTCCTTGTCCTGACAGTCACAGTTCGATTAGAATAAATTCCTTGAAATAGTGATGGAAGTTTGAAACACCAGAAGAGGTTATAGTATATTTGTAGGGAGGGTATGAGTGAGTGATACAAAACAAGCTGACAGGAAGAGAAAGTAATGGTTTAGGATGTAGGCTGTATCTAGGACCAGGATATAACTTTGCTGCAGTGGAGGAGGCTTCCCAGATGAAGAATCTTGAGGCAGAAGAACAACGGGTATTGGAGTAAGTGTGACAGCCTGGTGAGCATGACCTGGACTGCTGAAACTTCTCATACTGTGGGTCTGTGTTCCGTACTAGTCCTTGCTACCATGGCAAACTTGGTTCATTGTTTCTCATCTCTTTACTCAACACATCCCCATTTGCATCTGTGCTTACACTACTGACGACACTGATGGTGCCACTGGAACTGAGCTCGTCATCTTGTGCATGAAGGTTTTCTATTAGTCTTAAGACAGATGAGGATGATCTAGCTCTAGCTCTAGCTACTGCCCTTGTAGCTTCATTTGAATTCAACTTTGCGAGTTTCCAATGACTAATTTTGGCAGGTCTCTTTGGAAACTTGTTGCCCCTCTCTTCTGAGTCAGTTGCATTTGGTTCTACCGTCTGACGCATCCTGCAACGAAAGTAAAGAGTATCAAGTCAAAGCTACATGTTATTGATGTATTTAGAATTCGTGGAAAAGCAAATGATTCCTGATAATTAATAAACACTCTCGAAGGAGTGCACCAGGCTACCTTGTATGGTAGACCGAGGAGCTTCCACCACTAAAGCCGGTCGTGGCAGATCCAGAGGGAGAATACATGTTAGGTATTTCCTCATCAATCGAAGCTCCAGCTGACACTTCACGCATTGCTCTTTAGGTTGTAGTGGCCTTATGGGTATCACTCAGAAAAAAAATTAATTCACAAGGCTTAGAACATGCTTTCAGCCAATTTACATACAAAATTGAGAACATAAATTATATACATTAGCACATCGCTTTTTACAAGAGATGAGACTAGTAGCAGAAGAAAGAAACACAAAAAACTAAAGAAACAAAACACACCAAATGAGGAATTAGACATTAGTACCTAAGCTAAACCCGACTAGCAAGATAGAAGGAGAAACGAAATGGTCGTACTTAGCTACAGTTCGCACTAAGAGCATCTGCAACGGGAATCCTTCGAAAGTTTTTAGGAAAAAAATAATTAAATAATCAATAGATCTCACCATTCTTAGTGAATCCTTACACTATTTGCGGGTCCCCACGAGACGTGGCGACCCGCGATTGATTGATATTTTTTATTTTTTATTTTTTTTTAATTTAAATATGAAAAAATTTAAAAATAATAATTAAAAAATCAAATTCTAAGGACTCCAATGGATAACACCATTGCGGGTGCTCTTAGGGTCCTTGTTAGTCCGTAAGTCCGGGCTTGGTAGAAATTGGCTTGCCAAAGCCTGGCTCCTCCTAACCGCACAAGCAAAGAAAGCAACCCAAAGGATAGCAAAAGAAACTAAATCCTAACTGAATATCTTCTTAAATTGTAAAAACATTTTCTTTTGAATTTAGGAATGTTTTCATAAATGTGTAAACCGATTTCTTGAATGTAAACTCGTATACATATATATATTTAGTAAGTTCATCCTAAATGCGTATGACATTTTTCATGAATTTGCTTTATAAGCATATTAAAAAAAAATCCATAAAGGTCTTCCAAAAAACTTTAGGAATATGTTATATATATTTAAAAATATTTTAATAAATATATTTATAATTCAAATTTAATAAGATATTCATAAATATATATTCATGCAAGTCTTTATGAATACGCATTTAAGAATATACTTTTCAATAAAGTTTTACGAAAATTTTCCTAAATTTTATGAAGATATTATATATATATTTATCAATATCTTTCCAAATTTTATAAAGAAACATAATTTTTAATGATTAAATATAGATCTTAAAATAAAATTTAATAAATCAAATTAAACGTGGATAATAAATTACAGTACTAAAGATTGTATTATCTTAAAATCTAGCGTCGTTAATTTAAAAGGTGTATAGCCTAATTTATTAATTAAGATTTTTTTTTAAATATTTTCATCACTCATAAGAATTAGTTAAAATATCCCAAGGAAATTTTCCTTAATTTAAATGTAATAATCGAAGGCCTAAATATATTTCTCTGACCCTAAATATATTACAGCCGGCCCCGGTGAAGACGATTTTAAGAGTTTTCTTCCGTTCCTCTATTTATTATAGGGAGAATTGCCAAGTGTGACTCAAAACTTGGAGTCAAACCCAAAAGAATACCTCAACTTGGATCAAAGGCAAAAGTAACCTAAAAGGCTATTGAAATTACAACTATCCCCTTGTGAACAAACAAAAAAACGGAATTTTTTTTACGTTTCTACCCCTCGAAAGTCGTCTGGACAGTTATTCTTAAACATAATTTAAAAATTTTGTAAAAAATATTTTGATAAGTGAAAATGGGAATTATGTAATTAAGATATGTATTAAGAGATATAAATTAAGATATAACAAATTTCAATTGTTTTCAGCATAGATGAGTGAAAGTAGTGAGTCATGATATTCTTTAGTTTAACTTTCATCAACATATGTTGTAGTATTGTATATGTTCTTAGGGTTAGATTTCGAAAGCATTAAAACCGCTTTTGAAAAATTTAAAATTACATAAGCGTGTTCATTTCGTGTATATTAAACACTATTGAAGTATAATTTGATTTTATAACGTGGTTAGTTAGTTAATTTAGTCATTTTAGTTTAGGGGTTCATTTTAGGTCTGGGACGACTTAATATTTAGTCTTCAGAAACAGGCGACTAAATATTTAGTCTTCGATGTACATTATGAGCCAGAATAAGTCGCCTAAACCGACCAAACCTTAAATTTTACCAACGTACTTTTAAAGCTAACCGGATTATTTACCCAATATATAAGGTGATTTTTTTTGTTCATTTTTTCGAAATTTAGAAACCCTAACCTAACAGTTCTCTCTCCGCGATATCAAAGGCGATTTGAATTCCACTATTTCGAACAAACCATCGCCCTCAACGTCGGCTATCTATCTCACTTCATTCTCACCGTTCGCCGCTTCTTCTAACTCTAGCGCCGCTTCCTCTAAACCCTAGCGCCCGCTTCCACCGTCGCCTCTCCACCGTGCTCACCAACACTATCTCACCGCTTCCTCTAAACACTAGCGCGCGCTTCTAAACCCTAGCGCGCGCTTCTTCTGAAACCGTGGCGCCGTTTCTCTGTAAACCCTAACGCGGTAAGTCATCAATCTCGAGGAAAAGATGAACATAAAACGTTGTCTCTATCAATTTACTCATTCTCACCGTTTCACGCTTATTTTTCAGATCTATAACCGCAATGACGAGTACTCCTTCGCTACTAATCAGGTCCGCTTAATTTTTCTACTGGAAGACTTGTAATTTAAGTCGCCGGAAAGTCTTCCAACGACGACTTAATAGACGACCTAAATATAAGTCGTCCGGTTGAAGACTTTCACGACTTAAATCTAAGTCGCCTACTAAGTCGTCAGTTGACGACTTTCCGGCGACTTATATCTAAGTCGCCTACTAAGTCGTCTGGAGTTACAATTAAAGTGATTGATTTAGCTTGTGTTCTGACTTTTCTGTGTGTTCTTGTTAGATTTAGCTTGTTTAGCTTATCTCTATTGTTGTCTTTGATTATTTTGCAGACAAAAAGGATGGATATTCCAGAACTCCCGTAGGTTATACACATTAGGGAAGAGCCGAAGCCCACAATAGCATTTCGTATCATACGGATAATAACAAGTTGCATACTGCTCTTAGGAAGCTCTTACTGATGAAGAATTTGAAGAGCTCAAGGAGTCGAGTTTGGGAGTTTTCATCAAGTTCAAGGAGCAGGGATTTGGTTGGGCTTCAAGGCTGGTTCACTACATGCTCAGTTTCAAGCTGGACATTAAGAAGAAGTATGAGATGTGGTCTCGTTGGTCCAGAACCTTTGAGGTTTTCACCGTTAGAGTTTGAAAACCTCAGTCTAAAGCGAGTACATCGAGGACCTTGAGACACCAAAATGTGAAGTTACCAAAGAGATGGTTTCTTTCTGGCGATGCTGGGAGTTCATCCGAAGCTGGGCCAACTACTGATCAGATAATAGCAGCACTGAAGAGATGCGAGGATTGGTCCACGGAAGATCAAGCGGCTCGCGTACCTTTCCATCTTCACTGGATTCATTGAAGGGAGAAAGTTTTCAACCGCTACACGATCTAGTCTGGCAAGGCTAGTGATGGATTTAGAACGGTTTGAGAATTATCCATGGGGAGAGTCGCGTTTAAGGTGCTGATGGACTCTTTGTGGAACAAAGATATTACTGGCTGTTACACCGTGGATGGGTTTATACAAGTTCTTCAGGTCTGGGTGTACACAGCTATGCGGAATTGGGAGCTAGTATTGGTGGTCCCAGAGGAAACAGTCCGTCTCCACCGATACTGGCTTACGGGGGCAGCAGAGGCCGCAGATCAATGAAAGAAGCTATCTTGAGACAGGTATCTACTTAATTAAGTCGTCTGGAAGGTCTTCCAGCTGGACGACTTAGTAGACGACTATATATAAGTCGTCGGAAGGTCTTCCAGCTGGACGACTTAGTAGACGACTATATATAAGTCGCGGAAGGTCTTCCAGCTGGACGACTTAGTAGACGATATATAAGTCGCCCGAAGGTCTTCCAGCTGGACGACCTTCCGACTTATAATTAAGTCGTCTATTTAGTCTTTTTTTCAAATATCTAACTCGATTCTTCTATTTACTGCAGACCCGCGTGATCAACTTTGTTGAGAAGGACATTAGTGAAATGTGGCCAAAATGGGACTCTGAGGTTGAGGACGTGCCCGCGGAGAACATCATTAAAGTCATGTATGATCGGAGACCGTGGAAGTGGACCAAGGATTGCTGGGAAGTCACTGGTACTAAGAAAACCAAAGAGATAGAGATGGTTGTGGTGGAGGAGGAGGAAGACAATCCAAGACCTCTGAAGAAAGCTCGTAAAGGGGCTCCTAAAGAGGCTCCTAAAGAGGCTCCTACAAAGGCTCGTAAAGAGGCTCCTACAGAGGCTCCTACAGAGGCTAGAGAAGAGGCTAGTTGGGTGAGTAGAGAGGAGTTGGAAAATATGTTCAAGGACGTAGTTGACAGCATGAAAGAAGGGCTAGTTGACTGCATGAAAGAAGGGTTTAGGAAGTGCATCAAGGAGATTAGGAAGTTGTCCGATAGGGTGGAAGCTATGGAGAAGAAGGTTGGTGTCACCAATCAGGCTACCCCTCAAGAGAAACAGCCTACTCCTCAAGAGAAACAGCCTACTCAAAAGAAACAGCTTACTCCTCAACAGAAACAGCCTACTCCTCAAACCAAAAAGCCTCTTCCTCAAACCAAAAAGCGTACTCTTCAAAAGAAACAACCTACCCCTCAAGCCAAACAATCCGAGGTTAGTATCAAATCCTCTCCCAACAAGAATTAAGTCGTCCAGGGTTAACTAGTTTTCCGACGACTTAAATAAATGTCTCGACGTAGTTGACCACGACGACTTAAAGTTGACGATTAGTTGACCATGGACGACTTAAAATTAAGTCGTCCATGGTCAACTAGACGTCCAGACAACTTTTATTTAAGTCGGGTTAACTAGTGTGCAACTTTAATTCGAGAGAAATTCGCGATGAGGCTAACGCGGAAATAAGATCTTGCCGGATAAAGCGATGGTGTCTCCTCCAAAGAGATTGTTGCTGTCACTTCCACTGACCAAGCGCCGCTTCCACGGTCAACAACCGGCGCCGCTTCCACCTATCAACAACCGGCCGCTTCCACCGATCAACAACCGGCCGCTTCCATACAACAACCGAGCCTGGTTGAATTGGACAAAATAGCTCCCACGCTTCGTGCGTGCAAGGAGTGAACGGCGAGGAAACCTTCTCCCACGCAGATATCTCCTTATACGGTAGAGAAAAATAAAGATAAAGTGGCAGCCTATAATCCATTTCAGCCAGTAAACAAACCTAAGTTGAAGGAACTCGCTGGTTGGTTGAAAACTGATCCGTAAGTGATTGCTTTACCCATAATAGCTTGATTTAGTCTACCAAAACTGATTATTTCTGATCCGTAGTGATTGCTTTATTGTTTGCAGTCATTATTTCACTAAGCATGATGAAAAACCACGTACATCACGAACTTGGTGGTATCACATCCTCCGGACTGCCAGAGAATGGCTGGAAGACTGCGTAAGTCTTCAACCACACAGTCCATTTTGCCACCTTTGACAAAGAATCGCCATCCATCAATTGGTTGGACCGTCATCGTATCCGCTATCTCTGTTCGAACAGCAAGCAAGTATTCAACACCCGCTATGTTGAGTTGTGAGACTCAATGCATCTTGTCTCCTTTTCCAATACCATTTTCCTAACTTCTGCCTTATGAACTCCAGCAGGAACGGAATCGGAAATCCTCTTGCTCGCTTCAGTGCGGAATTAATAGATTCAGCGATGTTGCTTGTTTTTATGTTGTACCTGTTCCCCTTACAATAAACCCTTGACCATAGGCTGGCGTCGGCATTCTCCAAATACGTTGCAAGTTCCGGTTTGCACTGTATCTCAGCCATGTACCGGTCAAAATCGTAAACCGTGTGAGCATAAGCAGCCCTTTCACCAAGTACATGAGATGTTTCCTTTAAACTTTTGACAATGTTATCTTGAAGGTGATAATAACATATTCCTCGAGTTGCCCAAGGAAACACCTTATCACGCGACTTTAATGGCGTGCGGTCGGAGACTATCACCAGAGGCTTGTCATGAGATATACAACTAGCCAATTTTGTGAAAAACCATTCCCAAGAAGGTTCATCTTCAGCATCCACGATCCCAAAAGCCAATGGGAATATCTGAAAATTGCCATCTTGTGCGGCTGCAACTAACATAACACCTCCATACTTTCCACTTAGGTGAGTTCCATCCACCACAATGACCCTTCTCTGATACTTAAAACCTTTTATAGAAGCTCCAAAAGAGAGAAATAGATACTTAAATCTTTTCATAGAATCAAGTTCTATAGCCGTGATAGAATCAGGATTTGCAATGGAGATTTGCTCGAGATATGATGCCAGACGCGAATACCCTTCTTCTGCTGATCCTCTCACCAATGTTTGTGCATATAACAGTGCTCTGTATGAAGTGGTGTAATCAAGCTCCATGCCAAACATGTTCCTCATTGCATCAGTGATATGCTGCGGAGTTATCCCATCAATGATTCCAACACGATCAATGAAAAGACTACCAACATACTTCGGAGTACAGTGTCTCCGCTGAGCGATTCGGTCTCCCACTGAGCATAAATGTTTTTCCACATACTTTGTTACCCAAAACGTGTTTGTCCCATGTTTCACACTCGCTCTGATCTTCCATCCACAACCGCTAACCCGACATGTTGCCACAAGGAGAGTTTTCGTTGATTTGTATATTCTGAAAGAAAACCTACCCTCACGCTGCCAACCGCAGCTCTGAAAGCAGTGCATCCTTGCTAACAAAACTCTGGTTGACATAGATACTGGTACCATCCGATTTTCCTCCTTCAATAGCATTTGTCTTAGCATATGTCTTTTCCATTTCTTCAAAACAAATATTATCATCATCTTCCTCGTCCTCATCTTGAACCTTTCCATAAAGACTGTAATCTCCACCATTCTGATCCGTTTCACCAACAATAGAGTTATCAGCATCCTCCTCCCCATTTTCCTCCTCCCCATCTTGATTTTCATCTTCAACAAACTCATTATCACCAACATCTTCTTCCCATTCATCAGCTTCATCATTATCACCAACATCTTCTTCCCATTCACCAGCTTCATCATCACCAACATCTTCTTCCCATTCACCAGCTTCATCATTATCCCTTTCTCTGAAACCGTTTCCACCTTGCTGCGGCTTGATACACAAAGACATACTCTATGCGTTTTGAGTATCTCGAGCAAGTTTCGAACTTGTCTATCACTTGTAACATGAATGGGAGGACTGCTTGGAGCCATCATCATTTCTGCTGGTAATGAGTAGCTAATCTCCACAGTCACTGTTCTCATGTCCAGGTTATAATCTTCTTGAGCCATTGCAACAAGTTCAGCATGTGTTGAATCTTCATTCAATAAAAACAATTTTGCTCCTTTGAGATCATCAACCACAAAATCCCAACGGCAATCTCTCAACAACCATTCTCCATAAACTGCATGTAACTGACAAATCATCTGCAAATATTCAAAATAAAACACATTAGTAAATATAGAGAAAATGAAGAAGTTCAATAAACATTGCCGCAGACGACTTCGAAATAAGTCGTCCAGAAGACTTAAAGGTAAGTCGTCTAAAGAGGTCACTTTTGCAATTTAAAATTAAACTGGACGACTTAATTCTAAGTCGTCCGGCTTTGTTTGTTAAAAACTCCAGACGACTTATATATAAGTCGTCTACCAGAAACGGGCTAGTTTTTCATTTGACCGACTCGTGTCAGATCTTTGACTATTTCTGGACGACTTATAATTCAGTCGTCTCTGGGAAAGTTAAAATTTCAATATTTTATTCAAACTAGACGACTTACGTGTAAGTCGTCTTAGGTTAGTTTTGTAATTGAAAAATAAAACTTGAAATTTAACTTTCTCCAGACGACTTAATTGAAAGTCGTCCAGCTAGACGACTAATTTAAGGTCGTCCGGGATAAGCAAGGTTTGACCAGAAAATTGGGAAAAATTCTGGACGACTTTGCTTTCCCCGGACGACTTTAAATTAAGTCTTCTGTCAGGACGACTTTATATTATGTCGTCTGGTAAAAGTTAAACGATGAAGTTTTATTTTTCAATTACAAAACTAACCTAAGACGACTTACACGTAAGTCGTCTAGTTTAATAAAATATTGAAATTTTAACTTTCCCAGAGACGACTGAATTATAAGTCGTCCAGAAATAGTCAAAGATCTGACACGATTCGGTCAAATGCAAAACTAGCCCGTTTCTCGTAGACGACTTATATATAAGTCGTCTGGAGTTTTTTAACAAACAAAGCCGGACGACTTAGTTTAAGTCGTCCGTTTGACCAGAAGACTTATCAGTAAGTCTTCTACATACAGATGACTTACTAGTAAGTCTTCTACGTGAACAGATCTTCAAAAAAATTCAAATTGCACCTTAAACTAGGTGAGATGACTTCGTTTGCACACAAGGTCTTCTCCAACCACCCAGAACCTCAAACGAAAGCAACCGTAAGTCAAAACGAAAGAAATATGGCTCTGTCAACCATAAAATATTTTGAATCAAAAGCTTGAGTTTTTTGGATGAATATGGAGAGAAAGTGAAAGAAATATTGTTTTTAGTTCATAACAATTGAAACAGAGAGAGTGTAAAGAGATTTACGTGCATTAAAGGGCATTAAAAGCTCCAAACAGTTAGTACAAGGTTGTTGAACTATTCATGGTAGTGGCACTGTTGTAAATAATTGAAGAAGATGAGGTTGAGACAGTAAAGAAGCCATTTTCGAAAAAAAAAAAGTTAATGGCATTTTCGTAGATAAAATGCAGGTGTGGGGTGAAAATCTCAAAAAAAAAAATGAGTCAAAAGAAAAGGTTAGTTTTCTGTTTGACTCCAATTTTTGAGTTACTTTTGCAAAAAGCCCATTTATTATATTAGTCTGCATCTGCTCTTTCTTGTGGCCAATTCATCGGACAAAACCTAACTCTCGTATTCTCTGAACGATAAGAGAACATGGGAGATCATTGTGGAGATATGGACGACAAGATCAGTCAATTACATGATGAATTGCTCTTGAAGGTACTATTGTGTCTTCCCACGAAAGTTGCTGTAAGCACAAGTATTCTATCAAAGCGATGGGAGTTTCTTTGGATGTGGTTGCCTAAACTTCAGTAGAATGACTCCTCAGCGTCTGAATGGTCGGGGAGCTTAAGTCGTTTCGTTAACCTTAATCTGTCATTACATAAAGCTCCAGTCATAGAAAGCTTAAGTCTCAACTTTGACGTATACAACAGAAATATAGTCTACAGTATCGAGAACTGGGTTTTAACTGCAGCGAATAGATGCGTCCATGAGTTACGTGGCACACTTGCATTTACACATTATAAATTAGCTACATTACCGAGTAATTTGTTTACCTGTAAATCGCTGGTGATCTTGGAACTTACGGGCAAAGATTTTAGTGAATGTTCCTCGTATGGTTTTTCTCCCCTCCCTGAAATTTTTGATCCTTCGACGTATGATCTACTCAGATGCAAAATCTCTTCACAAGCTTCTTTCTCATTGCCCTGTTCTTGAGGATCTAGTTGTGGAACGAAATGGTGATGACTATAATATTCCATTTACATTAAGTGTAATTGTCCCGTCCCTGCAGAGACTAACCCTAAAGATATCTAGAGGATATCATCTTGAAGGGCTTGTGATTAACACTCCTTCTTTGAAGTATTTCAAAATTCTTTATTATATAGAGGAATATGAAGAAGATAGTTGTTACTCTTACTATTTTGAAGATAGGCCTAAGTTGGAGGAGGCAGATATCGAATCCACATACCCTGATATCAACAAGTTTGTTAGATCAATCAGATTTGTCAAGAGGCTTTCATTATGCATTAGAGTCAATGCTGATGAGGAGGTAACATGTTTCCGTCCATCTATCAATCTCAATATTTTAGAACACCAAACCAGGTTTTCTTGACGCTGAAGCCTTTGTTATTGTGTGCAGGCTTTATTCATGAGGGTATTGTCTTTGGCCAGCTTCAGCATCTAAAGCTATGTTCATGTGGTCTAATTGGTCAAACTTACTTGCCCGGTTACTCAAAGATTCTCCTTTGTTACGAGACCTTGAGGTCTCTGAATGACGTACGTTTCTTCGATAGAGACCTATCCTTTTGGTGTTATAATTTACTGTAATATTTAAGACAGAACTCTTTTTTTCAATCTTAGGATCATACATATTCTAGGGTGGATGCACCGGTTTCCTGGCAGAATCAACTGGATTGTGTTCCTACGTGTTTATTGGCAACTCTTGAAACTTTCAAGTGGACAGTGGTGTATGGATCACAAGAAGAGACAGATCTGGTGAAATATATCTTGAGAAATGCTCGCTGCTTAAAGGCTGCTAAAATCTTGTTTTGGCCATCGTTTTGTCAACAAGAAGAGGAGAAACTTGAGATGGCGAAACAAGATCTCTGTCTCTTTCTTTTATAGGTTCGAAACATGCCAACTCGTATTTGTTTGACGTATTTTGATTTGCATTTATGTAGATACTAGATTAGGATCCGCGCCTTGCGCGGGGTGAGAGTTATAAGAAATTATTCATACATTTGATTTTATAATTTTATTTTACATATTGGTTTAAATTGTAGTCAAAAGGTTGAGTACATATAGTATTGTGCAAGACGGCATTGAAATTTCGTTATATAAGTAAACTGTTTTCGATATGCAAAGACAAAGTATAACAATTTTCGTTATATAAGTAAGTTACTGTGATTAAAGCATTCAGGTAATTGGCCAAGAAAAAATTTATAGCTGTGATCTTGTAATCAATATAATTTATATGACCTACCATATTTATCAAATTATATTGGATATAGAAGAAAGTACACATTTGAGTTTTTGGCGTCTTCATTATGACTATAAATCGAATCGTAAATTTAATTGTCTTTATCAAATAGATCTTGAAGTATATATGTCCCCCTTGTGATTAAATAGATAGGCAGTTAATGGAAATAGTCGCTTTCTAAAATTTGATTTTTATTATAATAGATTTTTATAGATTACCTTGACTATTTATTATAATGATAAATGCGGTAGCTGTCAATTACTAAAAAGATTAGACTAAGTTTTTTATTTCAAAAATTAAAAAAAAAACATTGGAGAAAGCATATAAAAAACATAGCATATGAATTGTAAGTAAAAACCAAAAGTATTACTGGATAAATATGATACGAATATTTCTTCTAATCATGGCATAGGACTTCAAAATGGTGACGGCCGAATCCTGAGTACATAAAATCACTACGTCTTTAAACCGTCAACTAATTAGATGTTCAACAAAACTATAGTTTAGATGAACAATTGGGATGTTAGTACCTCATTCGGAATGACCTGATTTCAGGAATGTCAGGCTCAATCACTATTTTTGACATCCCTTCGATGTTTGTTTTGAAGCTACCTATATTATAAAACCCGTTTATTATTAACTGAAACTGAAAGTGAGTAGAAAAAAGAAACATTCCTTTGGGGAAAATAAATCTTCTAAGTTACCTTCCTTCCGTTCAATACCAAAACTCAAAACACATAGAACAAAGAACTAAGTAGAGTTCCATAAATGATAAAACTTTATAGCCATGTCCCCATAGACAACACACTTAATTTCATCTAACCTGTAAGCGAGGGTCTAAAATAAATATTCCGAAACCCATAATGATCCATTATTATATTTTTGAAAATATGTTTTTATGTTTAAACGCGGATACTCACCCGAGGTTGATCAATGAGAAATTTATTTTATGCCGCATCTCACCATAAATTTCATCATGATAAGGCTAGAGCTCCCCAACCCCAACTAAAGCTCCATAAAGATCTAAGACATTAAAAACACATGTTGCCATATTAATACATAGCTGATAATTTTATAATTTAAAAGTCCATTCAACTCAGACTATGTAATGTAATTATCCGAATACCTATACAGTACATTGGATGGGCAAGACCGCGTGCAATGTCAAGAAACTTTACAAAACAATAGTAGTTGCTACACGTTTTTGGTTGAATTTGCACGACCACAGTAGAATTTGACATAACAATGTGGTATCGATTCTTGGTCAAACGTATCAAACCTGAAAAATGCATTACTTTGAAATTTCTAATATCAAACCAATCACCTTCATTCATAGTGATATGGTTTAAAGCTTCCAGCTCTTCGTATAGAGTTGCTTCTATCTTTGACCCCTTATTCAGAAAAATAAACAAAATATTAATAAAATAAAAAAAAACTTTAATTAAAAAAGGACTTTCGTTTGGCCCTGCTGCAGGACATGAACGAACTGTCCGACTTCATCCTTTTTCACGGTCCCATGTATCTTATCACCCTAGCAAATATGAATAGAATCAAGTAAGAAACAAAGACATCAAGTAAGAAACAAAGGTATCTTAACCTAATATAGAAACAAAGATAGAACTTACTCTAGAATCCACGAAAACCATTTCAATGGTCTCACCACTCGCCGTTGAATACTGCTTCCACAACCGGATTATCTTAACCCTCACCTTCCACATTGACTTGAAAGGCTTCAAATCAGAAACGTTGTTCATCGCCGCCATTTCTTAACTTTTATTCGCTTTTCTTGCTTTTGATGAGCGAATGCCTACTTCAAAGGGATTTATATATTAGTATTATTTGCCATATATAAATCGGCTCGATGTGCAATCTTAGGCAGTAAATAACAAATTGCTGCCTAAGATTATACGTATAGATATGATTTAATATTTATTTGTATGAATATGCATTTAGATGATTGGCTTGATCGATCTAGTGATTTATTACTACTTTACTTTATATTAATCCATAACGTATATTAGCCGTTACCATGTTAATTTAGAATTTTCTCTTCTACATATATATATAATTTGATTCGCAATCTTAGGCTCAATGCGCAATCTTAGGCAGTAAATAACAAATTGCTGAATTGTCAATCAATGTTTAATACATTATAGGCACGAATTTAGTAGTCAAATACGTCAATCATAAAATCATGGACGTACATTTATGTTTTGCATTAATATATACGCGATTGACCTATAAATAGGAAAGTCGAGGATCAAAATTTGCATAATTTATGACTATGCGATGAGATTATGATCTTATTCGATTTAGTCATGCAATTATAACAATCCAAAATGGTGAAATCATAATGGCAAGTCAGATTATAGCAATCTGATTCATAGCATTATTCTCGATCATCGTATACCATGATTTTTGATTGATTCATAGCATTTCATAGATTATGATCTTATTCGATTTAGTCATGATTTTTTGATTGATTCATAGCATTATTCTCGATTCATAGCATTTCTTTTCTGTCCTTTCTCTTTTCAATGACTTAATATCTCCAAACATTATATATTATACGATAGAAAAGAAAAGAGAAAGGAAAGAAAAATTTATAATGTTTTAATATCTTCAAACATTATATATTATACTTAATATCTCCAAATATTATATAATATATGATAGAAAAGGAAAAAGAGAAAGGACAGAAAAATCTATAATGCTAGCAATCCGATTCATAACATTATTTATAATTTATAATGTTTTAATATCTTCAAATCCGAAAAGAAAGAAAAATCCGAAAGAGAAATTTATAATGTTTTAATATCTTCAAACATTATATATTATACTTAATATCTCCAAATATTATATATTATATGATAGAAAAGAAAAGAGGAAGGACATAAAATTTATAATGTTAGCAATCCGATTCATAACATTATTTTCGATATTAAAAATTAGAGAAGACTATACGTCTTGTAGAAAAATTTATAATGTTTTAATATCTTCAAACATTATATTTTATACTTAATATCTCCAAACATTATATATTATACGATAGAAAAGAAAAGAGAAAGGACAGAAAAATTTATATTATATGATAGAAAAGAGAAAGGGCAGTAAAATTTATAAAGTTTTAATATCTTTAATGGCAGAAAAATTTATAATATTATACTTAATATCTTCAAACATTATATCATACCATATAGTTAAATTGTTTTAATATATCCAAACATTCTATATTATAACGATATCTCCAAACATTCTATATTATACTGAAAAATTAATAATGTTTTAATATATCCAAACATTCTATATTATTACTTAATATCTCCAAACATTATATATTATCGATAGAAAAGAAAAGAGAAATGACAGAAAAAATTATAATATTTTAATATCTTCAAACATTATATATTATATTGATGGATATATTAAAACATTATTTTCGATCATGTAAGCTACAAAATAATATTTACTCAATATATCCAAACATTCTATATTTGTAATAATCGATAGAAAAATAAAAAGAGAAATGAAAGAAAAATTTATAATGTTTTAATATCTTCATACCGTATAGTTATATATCATACGATAGAATAAATTCTAGGCTTATATGAAACTGTTGGTATTTAAACGGATTGGTATGGAGTTAAGTTTTAATCAAATATCAATCATTGTGGATCTATATATGGTAAAATTTGACGATTTTAGATTCCATAGTCGATTACATAATCAATTACTATGACGATTTTATATATGGCAATACTCGACATTAAGAATATGACATAAGTTGATTATGAATGTGAAACCACAATGGCATTTGCATGTAATTTCTCTAATAAATTAAGGGTGATTCAATATGTAGGTTGAGAGTGAGTGTGGTGCTGCCACGTATGCATGGCACACATGTAAATAACATACAGCTTTAAGGTTACTCTCCCAAATTGCTCCTTGATTAATAAGAAAGGGATATATATATATATATATGTGCCTATTGTCAGATTTTTTTTCCAACCTGGACAAATAGTATATGATTTGCATTTTGAAGGAACATTCAATTTCTCGTTCCATTTATTCATCTTAAAAACTGATCAATTTTGTTTAAGATAAACTCTATATGGCAGAGACTTTGATTACAAGATAATATCAAGGTTTTGTCCTTTCAAGAGTAGTTCCTCGATTGTTGTTTCTTATGATTTGATATTTTAAACCAGGGATTTGTTTGTTATAACTTATAATTAACTTTTGCATGACAAAAAAAAAAACTTATATTAACTTAAGTTGATAAGTCTGAATAGTTTTATTTAAGAGCTCCAAGTTGAACATATTTAACTCTTCACTTGTAGTAACACAATACTTCACCGAAAGAGACGCAATTCTTCACTTGTAATGTTCATTTTCTATTTAAGCTAATAGCTTAGAGCTTTCGATTTTGTGGAGTCTGGTAATTTGCTCATGCTCCCAAAACCATATACCCTGAAGACTGTTGTGCATTCTGGGTATCAACAACAGCTCCTTTTCTTTAAAATTCATGTCCTCAAGGCTATCCATCTGAGCATCTTCTTAACATGGTGGCCCTTAAACTGCCACTACAAGAAAACATCTCGTTTTGAGGAACGTTTTCTATCAGGAATGACCATTTCCAACGAATTTCCAACAGAAACGTGTAGTTGGATCGATTTTGTCGAGAAAAATTCAATAGGGTATTTGTTAGAAATTCTCGTTGGATTTCTGTCAAACAAATATCGTCTGTAACTATTCATTGGGAATTCATTATACATACACGACTTTCTGATGAATTTAATTCGTCAAAAATTATTCGTTTAAAATTTGTTAGGACTTTTAAAAATAACCAAAAATACTTTAATTTGTTTTCAAATTTTAAATTAAATAAAGGGTTAATTTGCTCAATAACTATAATGGGGAAATATTAGTTTTGTAGTAAAAGAGGATAGAGAGAGATAGAAGGGAAAAAGAGAAGTGAAGGAAGGAAATTATTAGTTATGAAATAAAGTTTTTTTTTTGGTTATTGGTCCAAATTTCCCTTAAATAAAATAGTTATATTGTAAATAAAATCTATAAAATATAAATAATTAATAAAATTAATAAAAATAATAAAAATATTATAATCAAGTAAGGCTTCATCCAACCAAAAAACACTGACACTTGCCTCTGCAAAGAAGACAAATTAAATAAACAAACAAGACCTCGATGAAGATGACTCTTGTCGGAAATGATGCGTTAGGTAGTGGATTAGCTGGGTAGGATCCTTTTGACAGGACAGGTCAAAAATAATTGGGAGGAACAAAATAAGAAACCAAACTCGAGTTGGTGAAAACGTTTAAAACAGAGAGACAAAATAAACTAACGACATTGCAGTTGGTGAAACGTTTAAAACACAAAGGGAAGAAACAGAAGTTGGGCAAAAGAAAAACAGAGAGATTGAATGGAGAAAGTGAATCAAACATTCTTCTTATCGCATGGATCACCCGCATTGAGCATTGATGATAAGTTAGAAGCAAGACAGTTCTTCAAATCATGGTCGGACAAAGTGTTTCAACACAAACCCAAATCTATTTTAGTCATCTCTGCTCACTGGGACACCGAGTTTCCATCTGTCAACATTGTTCCCCGCAACTCCACAATCCACGATTTCAATAATTTCCCTGATCCCATGTACAAGGTCTCTCTCCCTCTTCCTCTTTCTTACAAAAAAAGCCTAACTCTTGTCTGAACCTGATTCTATTATGGATAAGGTTCTGTCCTAAAACCGTACCCATATATAGCTGATCATTGAAAAGGTTCATCAATTTTGGTGGTCAATTACATCAAAACTTTCAATCTTTGTGGTCAATGTCAATTGGATCAAAAGTTTTAATTTTTACATGATGGGTCACATTTGATTCTTGCAGCTGAAGTATGAAGCACCAGGAGCTATTGAATTGGCAAAAAGGGTTAAAGAGTTGCTAATGGGAGGAGGAGGAATGAAGCGTGTTGATGAAGATACAGAGAGAGGACTTGATCATGGAGCTTGGGTTCCTCTTATGTTGATGTATCCAGAGGCAGATATACCGGTTTGTCAACTCTCTGTTCAATCATCTCAAACCGGGACTTACCATTACAACATGGGCAAAGCATTGGCTCCACTGAAAGAAGAAGGTGTTCTTATCATTGGATCTGGAAGTGCCACTCATAATTTGAAGAATCTTGACTTTAGTATCACAGATGGATCAGCGATTCCTTGGGCTTTAGAGTTTGATCATTGGCTCAGAGACTCTCTCCTTCAAGGAAGGTATAAGTTATAGTTTTTTTTTGGACAACTGTATAAGTTATAGTTCCACTTTTTTCCGGTTAATGTTATAAGAATCATTGATGGTTTATGTTTTTGCAGGTATGGAGATGTGAATGAGTGGGAAGAGAAAGCTCCAAATGCGAAAATGGCACATCCATGGCCAGAGCATTTCTACCCATTACACGTTGCAATCGGTGCAGCTGGTGATGATGCGAAGGCAGAACAAATCCACACTAGCTGGGAAGTTGGGACTCTGTCTTATTCTTCTTATAGCTTCACTTCTTCCCTTTGAAACATTTCATCTTTACCTCCTTTCACTTGCTGTGTGACTACTTTAATGTAAGCACTGTGTAAATCACCTATCTTTAATAATCCAAATCCTTGTATGCAAATACAATCTCCTCTCTAATAACAGATATATATATATATATATATATATATATATATATATATATATATATATATATATATATACATGTGAGACTTGGGATGACATACTCTTATGACTGACTAATTTGGGTTTCTTAATTTGTGATTCCCTTTGATGTATAGCTGAAATGTTGTGTATATGACTGACTAATTTGGGTTCTGTCGCATTGCACTACTCATTACACAGAAGCATTTCTGTAATATTTGAAACACAAACAGTGGATGATGAATCCGGTCAGAAATTGATTAAATGTGAGGAAATTTCCGTTTTGGAGTTTAAACCGGATATTTATTATTAATAAAAATTTCATTAATTTTGATATATTTTATAGCTTTTTAGTATATATTCCCTCCATTTTATAATATATTATGTTTTAATAAGGTTTAGGTGTTTTAAAATATATGATGTTTCAAGATTTTTAAACTAACTTTAAATTTATTGAAAATTGTTTAACCAATTATATTTTATAATATTTTAAAATTGGGTAGACTATTTTTAATATATATTTTAAATGATGATTTTTTATAGAAGAGTAAGTTTTTTTAATCTGGAAATAGTGGAAAGGCATGAAGTTTTTTTAAAAAGAAAATAGAAATTCATTAGCTACATGAAAGGGAAGAAGGCGGTAGTGGTAATACTGCACTATTAGTTACTTATGGGAAAAGGCAGACAAAAGATAGTTGGTTTTCTTATTTTCTCCATACTCAGTTGGGTCAGGTGAGTGTGGCCCCTCTGACACGACATGTTCTTTCTTCGACACATAATTAACTAATGAGAGGGACAAAAACAGAAGCACTCAGTTTGGTCATGTGGGTCTTCGTCAAGGTTTGAAAGGAAACTGTTTCAAGCCAACTCAAAGAAAACCGTTGATGAACGAACTTCTAATCAAACTGTTTTGATTTTGGGTTAGGGAGGTTGGTTTTGATCTTGAATTTGCAAATTAAATATGGGATTGAATCAAAACAATACATCCTGGTTCCTTCTTAAGTTACAAGTTTTCACTATTTCACCAACACAAAACACAATGGTGTTTTCTTGTCTCTCTTATTTCATTTTGATCTTCTCTTAAGTTTACACCACATCCCATTTTTGGCATGGATCGTAGCGCCGCTCACGAGTTCAACAGATTCCGGAGGTCCACGCAGCTCCACGTCGAATTTCTGTAACAACATGGCTAGTGCCACGGTCGACTCCATTAGTGCAAACTGGTCTCCAATGCATTTCCTTGGCCCTCCACCAAATGGTAAGAATGCAAAGTCTGCTATGATCTGTTCTCACCACCCCCACAAAGGAGACAATAGTCGTGTTACAAAACAGAAGGGAGCTAACTAAAAAATAATGAACTTAAGGGAAAGACTGGATTTGCAAGTTTTGGATGTTCTTTACCTCGTTGGGGTAGAGTGCACCAGGGCTTCTAGATGGATCAAAGCCAGCCCAGCCTTCAATTCCATTGCTCTCCTTTGTTCTTAAGAACCTCTCAGGCTCAAACTCTTGTGGGTTATCCCAAAAGTACGGAGATCTATGGAGATTGTACACCTGAATGTCAAAAAAAAAAAAAAATTAAACAAAAGCAGGTTCCATTGAAGAATCATAAGCAAATATAGAAACCACCACTTACGGAAATGAAGATATCAGTCCCTTTTGGAACTTTATGACCTTCCTTTTCACCTTTGTATCCTCCTGCAGACGCAAGACAACTTGATACATACCAGGCAAGGTTTCTGGTTTAAGAGAAGAAGCTTCTTGTCTGCTAATGAAAACAACAACTTGATACATACCAGGTAAGGTTTCTGGTTTAAGAGTACGTCTGATGAGAAGAGGCGGCTGAGGATAGAGACGCAGGGATTCTACAACTACCAGTCGTATGTACCTGCAGAAGCATTGAGCAAAGCTGTCAATGATCGAAAAACAGACCAAAAGAAAGATCTAAGAAGATAATTTATAAGTTAACATACTCAAGCTTTTTCAATGATTCATAAGTAGGTGCACCTTCACCAAGCACTGCATCAATCTCGGCTTGAGCTTTCTTAATTTTCGCAGGATTCTGCAAGTTCAGAAGCAGAACGCTAAAGAACTGTACAATGAGCTTTTTACGAAGTTATGGAGAAAAAGGGAATAAGACACTTAAGAGCATATACTTGTGCAAGAAGGTAAACAGCCCAAGTAAGAACAGCTGCTGTTGTCTCGTGACCAGCAATTAGCATAGTCATTAAGTCATCCCTCAGCTGTTGAAGACAAAATCATAAGAAGAAGATGACAACAAGATTGCTGTACAGTAAGTTATATAATCTTGCCTGCCGGTCATCAATATCAACACCCCGCATGTCGACCAAGAACCGTAAAAGACTTGCATCCTGTGGATCCAAGAAAACCAAATCAATAGACTTTTCACAGTAAGGAGAGATTCTTTTGCACAGTTGCAAAACCTTGAGATTAGAGTAGTCACGTTGCTGGAGCTTCTCTACATCTGTTTCCTGGGAGAACCAAAAATCATAACAAAATCAGAACCAAACAGCAGAATGAAGAGTGCAGCAAGTAGAGAAACACCTGTCTTGTCTCTTTTGCATTTTGAATAAGTCCATCAAGGCAATCGTTTATAATCTTGAGATCGCTCTGGAACTTTCTTTGCCTTGGAACTATCCATCTGGCTGGAGGAAAGTTCCAATACGGGAAGTAGAAAGTAGACCGATGCTCTGCCTCGAAAAGAGTTCCATAAACCGCCTGCGACGTAAAACAGAAACAAACTCAATAAGGGACCACCATCTTAAAGCTATCAGACAATTCAAGAAAAAAAAAAAAACCTTAATCACAGGGGACTCTTTGGTGACAGAGCCAAAGTCGTAGTTGAACACGCTAAGCCCTATAATATCAAGAGCCAAACTCGAGAACTCTGCTTCAAGATCCAACTCAATCGTGTCCCCTCCGCTCTCCCTTAAGAGTTTCTCAGATTTCAGTATCATTTTCTCTGAACAATCACTGAATACTTTGACCATAGCCTCCAGATACAATGCATGGAACGCAGGAGTTATAGCTGCAAACACAGATCATCAAAGGCGCCATAAGCACTGAAACATAGAGAGATTAACATTAAAAAAACAGCTCTACCTCTTCTTCTTAACTTCCAGGTATCGAGGTCAGCAGGTATCAACCCTTTTCCCATGATGGGCTCTAAGATCTCAGCAAGAACTCCCTAAAGCAAACACAAAGGAAGTTACTTGATGATGGTGGCACCAAAGAAAACCAAAACGAACTGACAGACTCCATTACCTTGTCATAAGAAAAGGCGTTCTCTCTAAGGACATGCCTTGCAACAATCGGATCTGAGATGACGACAAATGCCTTTGGACCAAACGCAAGTTTGTACACTCCTCCATGCTTCAGAATCAAGAACATCACGGAATCAAAACAAAGTTGACTGACAGCTTTGAGTCAAACATATCAAGATGTGTTTTTCCTATACCTCCATGAACCAGTCGTAAAGAGATAAGAAGAGAGGCTTTCCAAACAAATCAGAGACAGCTCCTTCAGCAGTGGGCATTGACCCCAAACTTCCACCGCTTAACAGGTTTGTAAAAAGGTTGCTCGCATTGTCCAGAATGTTACTAGTCTTTGGCTCTTTGGTATTAGTAGATTGGCACCTACAAAATGTCACCCACAAAAATCAAACTCCATTACTAACAACAAAAGTCTCTTACTTTGTGTCTTCTCTGGTTCTGTTTTTCATTCACATATCCACAATAAAATCTAAGAAAGTTATCGACTTTAACCATTCCCACAGACATCTATAGTTTTATTCTAGAACCATATCTCTAAACTAAAGGTAAAATCGAAAGGAGAGAAACCCACCTGATGGAAAGAGTAGCTCTCTGTGAATTTCCGGTTTGAGGGTAGAAACCGAAGAGGCAGGGATCGCTCCTACCCACATGGAAGGAGCTCGAAGGGGCACACTGAGTGGCAGCGGAAAGGAAAGACATGGCTGCCATCTTCGTATGAAGCGGAAAGAGGTAAACTTTGATGAAAATTGAACATACTTTCTGTTGTTTATAGGTAATTCTTATCTACCACCACTGAACATGGCCACCACAAGCAGCGAGCAAGTCTGACGACACAGATTGCACTTAGCAAAGAAGATTAGTGGGTAGACTGACACGTGTTCTTTTATACGGTAACTGATTATACTGCGTAGATACTGTTATTTTCCACCACTGGGTTTTCGGGCCCACTCGTGGCCCATCACATAACCCAACAAGAAAATTTGAAACATAAAACCTGTACTTTTTTTTTATTTTTATCAAACTTAAACCTGTATAAATATAATGGCATTTGAAAAAAAAGTTAGATCTGGTTTATTTGTATGCGATCACGAGGAACTGTTTTTATTTCATGTCCGTTTGTTATTCCTTTTACCTAGGGATGTCAATTGGGCGGTCCAGATAGAATTGGACGTGTCCAGATAGTTTTTTTTTCTGGGTATTTTTGGTCTTGATGTTCAAATAGCACTATGTCCAAATAGACTATATCCAAATAGAACCATGACCAGTTGGACTGTCCATGGAGTCCCCATTATTGCTATTGTGCTTTTTAATTTTTAAGACTTGATTTTTTAGATTTGATTTTTTCTCAAATACTAACTTACTAACCCTAGATATTTTTAAGATTTGGATGATACATGTCCATCTGATTTTTGAATTTTGGGCATATTTGAGTATAGTCCATTTGGACAAAAATTATTTTTGACGGATTTGTGCGTGTCCATATCGATTTGGACATGGGCCGTCCATGGACAGTGTGTCCAGTTGACATCCCTACTTTAACCTTCTTAAAAGTAGATTATAACTAAATTGATTCAAGAATTTCTACAGTCATGGCATTAGTAAGGCTTGTTTATTCTGTCAGTTGAATATAGCAAAACTCTTCTTCCAAATCTCTCTACTTGTTTCTATGACGCAAATGCAGCAGAAAGTTAAAGCAAAGCAGCCACTGATATAGAAAACTGTGTATGATCGATCAAACACTACAATGGTTTACATGAAGACCATACATAAGTACATAACAGATAAACGAATAAAACAAAACAAATAAAATATCAACCCATATTATCCAAATATTGTGACTTGTGAAACATATGGGCAAAAGAACCAACAACATAGAATTAGCATTGAAGTGGTATGTATATTATTAACTTTCAGCATTTGCAAAAGTTGAGAAGCTTGACATCAGCCACGGGATCTCTCTTCTTTTTCGATTTCTTGAAGTGTTTTGCAGCCACCTTTAGCAAACCATCCCATCCCTACACAATAACCACAATTATTATAAATTTTATATATTAAGAAACAGAGATAAGAAATTCATCTAAAGTGTTAATGTACCTTGGTAGGAATAGCAAAGCAGCCAACTTTAGGAGAATCTGACCCGTCTAATTTCACTATCTTCTTCTGCCTCTTCTTTTTCACTGAGATCTTCAGCTTCTTCTTGCTTTCTAGAAACTCTCCTAGCTCGAGGTTCCGACAAACGAAAGTGTCCGAGTCAAGATCAGAAGGGCTTGCGTAGTTTCGAGGTAAGAGAGGAGACCAGAGAGAGCTCTGTGCGTAGTCGAATCCAAAAGCAGAGGTGTCTGGCAATTTGCGGAGTAGCTCTCGGCGCATCACTGGTTGTAAGTATTCAACTGTTTTTGTTGTAATAAGAGGAAAGTTCTCCTTTTCTTCTTCTTCTTGACTTCTTCTCGCCATTTTTGCCTACCTTCTTAAGTTATCTTTCTGATCTTTTTTTTGCTTTTCTTTGAATCATTGGGTCCCCTTTTATATTCTGGGTGAAGATCGAGAAGAAAGACGACCGTTGGGGTCATGTTTCTGGACACGTGTCATAAAATAAATGGATAACCAAATATTTTATGTCCGAAAAGTTACCGTTGTAAGGCTAAATATTGCGATCGGCGCAGGGATAATATTGACATATTGTACAGTGCGCACGGCCGAATCTAGCATCTTTAATACTATTCATGTTATTCCGTTACAATATTCAATTCAATCTAAATTCGCCATTTTGATTATATAACCAGTTAAAAAATTAAAAATCAATTGATATTGGAAACATATAAATCTGTCTCCATAATATAATTGTTTTTGGTTAAAGCAAATTTCGTTACTAGAATTCCCATGTATATAAATATATATAGAAGTTTCCAAATTAAAAATATATCTATGAATTATAGCAGAATTTTGTTATTTAATTTCAAAAAAAAATTGATGGAATGAGAAAATTTGGAAAAATACCTTCCAATAAGATTATATTTTGAAAATTACACCATTTATTATTATTTTTGAAAACTACTCTTATTTACAAATAAAATGACTAAATTAACCTAATTAGAAATTTACATTAATTGTAATATTAATATCAAAATTAATATTTAAATTAGAATTATTCTTTGTAAAAATAAAAAATAATCGCAGGTTTAGATATGAATGATATTGAATTATAAGTAAATTGCTGATATCACTTCAAAAAATAGACCTCATACCCTACGGCCACAATCATCACATAGTCGTGGGAATTGATGATATCCGGTGACTTTCCAAGAAACAATAAAACGTCGGAGTTTGGTTCTTGCTAAATCCAATATTTCGTTAAGTCTTCGGAAATTTACCGACGAATCATGTCTTCGGTTCTTTATTGGTAACATTTGTCGGAAATTTACAGGTACTTTCCGATATCAAAGTCCTGATAAAATTCATTATCGCAAAGTCGTCGGTCTTTTCAATGAGATTCCGGGAATATGAGGCTGGCAACACTGACATTGGAAAGTGAAGATAATGTTTCTTTAACGCTGAATTTTGAAAAAAAAAAATTGTACAGAAATAAGAAAATAGTTTTGGTTCTATAATTATGTAACTGGTACAATGAAGTGATAGAAAGGGAAGATAATGTTTCTTTAACGTTGAATTTTGAATGATGTAAAGCAATCAACACTCTGTTTTGCATATACAAAAACAGAGTATGAATAATACAGACACCAAAATCAAACGACATCCTCAGAACACCCATCAAAAGAAAAATTAATCATTCACAAAGGTGAGAAGCTTCTGAGAGGTACCAAATCCTTTAACAAGATTAAGAGGAGGGGTTTCTTCATAGATCCCATTTTCGGCTGTTAAGAAATTTGAGAGGAGCAATTAGTTGAAAATTAATTGAGAAGAGATGAAGCGAGAGTGATAAACGTGTCTTTAAAATAGTTGTATGTCCCGAGATATATGTTCATCGGTTTTTTCTCATAAATGAAAATACTTAACTTTAGCCGTGACTTTCAAAATATCTACGGGAAAATCATAGTTTCAGATTCCGAGAATAGACAGACGATTTGTATCATGTTTTCTGAGATTTTTCGTCAACGTACAGTCGCCCGTTATATTTGAGAGACTCCCAACGTCTCTGTGACCAATGTCGTTGCTGGTATCTCCTCGGAAATAATTCAGGAAATAATTCAGTTACCGATACATTTTAAAAAATAAAAATCGCAATGATTTTCAGAGACGTTCCAGACGAGAATACCAGGTGATCGGAATGTTATTGGAGGTTTCCAGAAGTCTCCGATGAAAAATAAATAAATAAGAGTATGAATAGTTTCGAATTTTATTTTTATTTATTAAAATGTGGGTTAAAACAGTCTTATGACATATGTACAAGTGTAGTTTCCAAATTTATTTAAATACAATCTATTCTTCAATTTTCAAATCTCAAATAAGGTATTTTGCAAATTATTCCATTTTGAATTGCTTGGATCCATACATTATTTTTACAAAAAAACACATTACATAATTTAACTATATCCCAAAGTAAACGTCTTGCATCTCGATTTGAAAAACATAATATCAAATTTTTATTAAATAAGAATTTTAATTTTGAATAATTCATTTTATTTCGATACCTGACAATTGAGAAATCCTACTTAATGCATCAAACTACACAAATCCAAGCTATTAAAATAGAGTCCTATTTTTATCGACTATTTTTTGGACTACTAAAAAAATTATAACAGTCCAACTAAAATATACCTTACTAATTATTAAATATAAAATGCTTTTTAATACGTGTGAGAGATCATTTAAACTGCTCACTTCATTTAATTTCTTAAACTGAATGGGTTATTTGTTTGAGTTAATTGTCTTCTTCATCTTTTGTTGACATGTCACCAAATTTTTACAGTGTCAAGTCATTGGTACTTTTACCAAAAACCTTTTTGGAATTTTTTAATAATGTCTGATTTCCTATCATCATCGTCACATATATTCTCTGAACTCTGAAAGCTTCATGCACAGTGTTGCAGTGAGTCTTAAGTTAAATATCTCTCACACCCAATCTAGCGTCTAGGAGGAGTAAACAAATTCATATTCTCTAGAAGACTACATAATCTTGCATTAAGTTTCTGTGCCTTGAGAGCTCTCATTGATTCATGGAGATCATTAATATTTGAATTACGTACAAATCTTATCAGTTAGGATATTAGACAATCAAAGTATTAGTTATTTTTTTTATATTTGGGAAATCAATATCTCTATTATTAAAATAAAAGTACACTTAGAAAATACCCCTTAGTTTTCAGTATTATTTATACTCCTATCATCCTATGCCATTGAAAATTAAATTAAATTGCCTATTTTAATATTTATCTTTTTCAGTTGAGTTAATATGTTGTCCTGATATAAAATTTAACTTTCCTTCTCTATTAAATCAATTTGGAAATTATTTATAGTTTTATTAATGCTGTCTTTTCCGTTTAATAAATACATTTTTTTTTTTTTTTTTGCTAAAAAGAAAGATTGCTAAAATAAATACATTTCCTAATTCTAAATTTACCACTAAAAACGGCAACAATAACAAATTAATAATAATAAAACTCGCATATGGTATCGTAGGAAAATTATTGTGCCATCACTTACGTTACGTGTGATCTTGCAGATATCTGCTATCTTTTAATAATACATGTACACAAAGCAATGGAGCATTAATAAAGAAATTCATACAATGGAGGCTTACTTTATTTTTAAAATATCTAACCAACCAGACTAATCATAATTTCATAAATGGATGATTATTATTTTTACATAAAATTCGAACAAATTGTTGGAAACAATATATTCATATGTATATATTAATTTGTTTACTATTTACCTAATTTTCCAAATTTCAATTTATCTAACCTTTCTAAACAAACAAGATAAATACATTATTCTTATATGCCGGAATATATTCAAAAGTCAAACCATAGTATCTTTCTAAGTCTATACATGCATAATCAATTAGGAAATATTAATATCACCACAAGATAGGGGTGAGCGAAAAATGCGATCGAAAAATAGTACTGAATCCGAATGGGTTTAAATTTTGGTATCTAAAGAACCGGAACCAAATACGATCCGAACCAAAATATTTTGTATATCTGAACATATTTGAATTAGATTTACATACTTGAATATATTAGCTATTTTTAGATTTAATATCCAAAATGTATAAGATATTTTGAAGTTATCTAAAATATCAAAATATATACAGATAGTCAAAATTAAATATCTAAAATAGCTAAAAATACTCAATATACCAAATATACTTAAAATATCTATTGATTCTCCATCCAAATATTCGAACCAAACCAATTTTAATGTTAAGTTTAGGTATTTCTACTTTTAGATTTTGAGAATTTTAAGTTTTTAAAAAATTAAATGGTTTACCTGAACCAGAACATGAACAAAATTTATAAATACCCGAATGAACTAAAATCTTTCACCCCGAAAACCTGAAACCCGAAGAGACCCGAACCAAACCTGAAAGGATATCTGAACGTCCACCCCCACTACAAGATGTAGAAACTGAATCACCTTTATTTTCGAAAAATTCTTTTCGCTTGACTTTCTCATCAGCCTACAATAATTATGAAAATTAATTGTCAAAATCAAATCCAAAAATTATTGAACATTTAAGCCCATTTATAATATATTAGCAGTTAAATCAAATATATATTTACATTTTGTTTTCTTACAAATTTTAGTCGTAATTTTTATGTCACAAATTTGTTAAAAGTTTAATAATCATTTTTTCTTACAAATACTAAAAATCAATATCCGTTAAAATCAAAGCAAATCACAAATATTAAAATTTTGGAAAGCGAATATCCGATCTAATCCGACAATATATAAATACATGTATATCTTAATTATATTTTAAATTTTAAATTTATAAAAGTATATAATTATTATTCTAAAATATGATTTGACAAATTATATTCACATTATTACTTATATAAAAGTATTACATAAAAGGAAGAGAAAACATTTATGATAATTATATTTTTTCTTAAGTTTTGTGTTATTATAACTGTTAATTAAGTTTAAAATATTTTAAAAATATGTAGATTCACTACTTCTTTTAATTTTTATTTTATATATCATGCAAAAAATATTTTATAAAAAAAACTTGTATCGAATTTTAAAGATTATTTGTATTAATCAAAACAGATTAGATATCCGTAAGTATTCGTAAACATTCTCAAATATTTATTTATTTTCCGAATATCCGTATTTTTCAGAAGTAAAGCAAATCGAAAAATCAGATAACCGCAGCATTCGAAGCAAATCACAAATACTTTCAAAAATCCGGATATCCGACCCGTACCCAGACCTATTCACAACCTTATATCTAACGTTAAAAAAAACTCCGTAAGGTAGCAGTAGTGATCATTCCCAAGTATTTCCAATCATTTATATAGTCCACAATTTAATTAGCTCATGTTTGTTCAACAAACGCCATAATGGTGTCGATGGTAGAGTCAAGCCAGTGGATTGCGTGAAACGAAAGTGTCCCCGAAAATATGGCTGGAGAGATTGTACATAAACGGTGAAGAGTCATGCTGCATTAGAATAACCGCATATCATAAATCTAAAGAGACTCTTTCAGTCAGAGCCGGTCCGTGTAATTACTAGAAGCAGAGCTAAGAAAAAGTGGCCTATCTATGTTCATTACTAAAATGGAAGCTATTTTTTTTATAAAAAAAATCACTATATAGGGTCGAATCCTCAACCTCCCCGTAGCTGAAACTTCACCATTACCAGTAGAGCTATTGAATAAAGGGTCAATTTGCCCAATATTCATATGGGATCTGACAATTAAGAATATAGCCATACAAGGGGAATTGTGTCAATTTGATCTAACAATAGACAACGCTCTCCTTTCCGGCGCGTCATATTTCTTTAATGCAATATTGAATATCGTACTATACTATATTTATTAATGTATAGAACAGAACAATTAATTTATTTGAATTTATTTGATAAAATATAATTCATTTGAACACAAAATAGCAATAAAACTATTCATGTTTTACAGTTTAGGCAGGACATTCAAGACATACATAACAACATGCACGGACGCATACATATAGAGATAGGACGATGTAACATATTGTGTCGGTTCACATAACCCGGTACTATACTATTAAAGTGTATAATAGGGGTAGGGGTAGGAGGAGGGGGAGGGGAAAGAGGAGGAGGACTACACTATACTTAGACAATAAAAGAGAATAGTATAGTATTTACAAGAATTATTGTAAAAAAATTGTGTATAATCTTCATTGAAATGTAGTATTCAATTGGTTCATTTTATTGGCATTCAACTTTTAATATTACTGCATTCTATTATATTTAGTACAAAATTACAAAACATATATGGCTATAATATTTTACACACATTAACAAAGAGCTTTTACTTCTACGCCGATGTGAGTTGCAACCCAATATCTGATTCAAGGTTGGTTATGATGTGCATGAAAAGAGATTGTCTATGCATTATATATATTTTTTGTGTTTAGACAACTTTAAACAAATGATTCATCTCGGCATACAAATTGTATTATTTTCATGAATTTGCATTCTATTTTATTTGTTTTAATAGTATAGAATAAAACATACTAACATAAAGAATTGTACTTCTTCTCAAGTGAAGCCCAACATCTTATTAGAGGATGGTGATGAGTGGAAACGTTGCTGAAGGAAAACATAATGGAGCTAGTTGAGTAGTGAAAGAGAAGAATCAGGAGGCGAAAGATACAATTTGTCAAAGAGAAAGAAGAGAATTGTAACATACTATATTGTGATTATAAAATAGAATAGGATGGTTAGTCATGGAGCTAGTTGAGTAGTGAAAGAGAAGAATCAGAAGGCGAAAGAGATACAATTTATCAAAGAGAAAGAAGAGAATTGTAACATACTATACTGTGATTATAAAATAGAATAGATTAGTCAAAAGTACTGTTTATCTTCCCCATTTCAATCCATCATCCGATTCTTCATCTTCTTAAACCCATTAAAACTTGGTCTGAAAAAAATTAAACGTCTGTTCCTATATAAGTGTCCATTAAACACGTTGGGATGACTTCAAAATAAGAGATAGATTGCTCTTTAATCTAACCGGACTTACTTTGATTCTTTCGTTTTGATTGGAATTTGAGATCCTTTGCAAAATTTGTGGCGGAATATACAGGTTTGTGACTTTTCTTGATGAAGAGAAAAAAAAAAGTGAAATAAACGAAGAGGGAGAAGGAGCGCGTGTGTTAGGTGATAATATGTGAGGGCAATTTTGTATATATTGTAGATTATATATAGAATATCATAGCATATGCCTTATAATGGTCATGTTCTTAATTTTTTTCCTATAATGGTTATGTCCCCTAATTTCCCTTGAATAAATATTCACAAAACGTGGCCGCTAAAGTTAATAATTTAATGACGGCTGGAAGCACCCGCTTCTCCCACTTACCTCCAGGGCCGACTCTGCTTTCAGTTATGATGTAGGAGAATTTTAGAACTTTTTCTAATCTATTGTTTTCTGGAAATTTTTCTTTTATTTAGTATTTTTTTTTTTATGTTTTAAGCTCTCTCTATATAAGAGGGTTTTAGGTATTCTGTTTTAGATATTCTTAATCTTAATTTTATCAATAGAAGTTTTCAAGCTTTTATCTTTTCTGGTGGATTCCAGAGTTTTATTATTCAAGTTCTTGTTTGAGCCTGATTTGATGTAAGGGTTAGTGTTTGCTAACCTTTGTGATTTCCGACTGCGTCAAGTGGTATCAGAGCAAGGTCTTCTCCTTCTCTTTTCGAAACTTGATCAGCCATGGGTGATCAACCAGCAACCAAAGCCGACTTAGAGGGTTTCGCAGGAAGTTTAAGGGAGGCAACCACAAACCTCACTGTTGTAACTGCTCAATTGGCAAATCTGATAACAACGTTAAATAATCAGGTTGCGGCTTTTTCCAATCAGGTTAATAACGCCGGTCAAAGAGGTGGAGAAAGAGGACCAATTCGGGGTCAACAAGGAAGAAACAATCGTGATGTTGTTGTTGATAATTCTAGTGCAGAAGAAGAATCAGAAGAAGAAATAGCTGAAGGAAACCAACAAAACAATCATGATTATCGGGTAAAGGCCGATATTCCATTGTTCTATGGAACTATGGGAGTGGAGGAGTTTCTTGATTGGCAAATTGATGTTGATCGTTTTTTTGATGTCATGAGCGTTCCTGAGAGTAAACAAGTTAAGATGGTTGCAATCACACTGAAGAAGGCTGCTGCAGTATGGTGGGATAAGCTCGTTGTCCAAAGACAAAGACAAAGGAAGGGACCAGTTAAGACTTGGCGCCGAATGAAGCAATTAATGCTGGAGCGATTCTTACCGGAAGATTACGAACAGATTCTATACAAGACGTATCTCGATTGTGTTCAAGGAAACAGAACTGTGACTGGATACACAACTAAATTCTTGCGTTTCTCTGAACGCAATGAGTTAGGCGAAACAGAGAATCAGAAGGTGGCTAGGTACATCAGCGGTTTAAAGGGTTCTCTTCAAGGAAAGATGGGTTTGCAAACAGTATGGACCGTGCAGGAAGCTTCCAGTCTAGCAATGAAAGTCGAGCTAATGGAGAAGTTATCACGGGGGTTCTCAACATTTAGAAGAAACACGGCTCAGACCAGTTTTGAACCAACGAGTGAGAAAGAAAAGAGTGTAGCCAATAAAGACTCCAATCCGGGAAATCAAGGAGCTAGTAGCTCTAATACTACATAACAGAACAAAACACCAGCTCAGAGACATAACAATTCCTATGCTAAGCCTTCCATTGACAAGTGTTACTGTTGCCAAGGACATGGTCATAAATCAAATGTCTGTCCAAGCCGGAAAAAAGTCGCTATAGTAGAAGAAGAAAGTGAAGAGGATGAAGGGGATTTCGCTGGGAATGAAGAATATGAGGGATCTGAATTTGCTGAAGAAGAATCTGGAGAGATGATAAACCTGGTGCTGCAACGAGTCTTGTTATCATCTAAAGAAGAAGGCCAACGTAATAATTTGTTTAGAACACATTGTTCTATTCAAAACAAGGTGTGTAATGTGATTGTGGATAATGGAAGCTCGGAGAATTTAGTTTCTCAAAAGCTGGTGGAATATCTGAAGTTACCCACGACCTGTCATGAGAAACTGTACGGCCTTGGTTGGGTAAAGAGAGGATCACAAGTTCGAGTTAGCATGACTTGCAAAGTTCTCATATCTATAGGTAAACACTATAAGGAGGAGATCACTTGTGACGTTCTTGACATGGATGTTTGTCACATTCTTCTTGGACGACCTTGCAGTATGATAGCGATATCACATATCGAGGTCGAGACAATGTGATAATGTTTACGTGGGGCAATCATAAAATTGCCATGGCACCTCTTAAGGATTTCTGTACCAGTGCGAAGGAAAAGAAGTCAAGCTTCTTGGTTATGACACATGATGATAAAGAACTCGATGAGGATGTTCGAGACGCAAAGTGTTTCTATCCCTTGGTGGTTAAAGGGTTATTGAGTTCCGTAACAGAGGAGACGTCTACCCCACGTGAAGTGTTAGAAATCCTAGAGAATTTCAAAGAGCTGATTGCAGAAGAACTTCCTAATGATCTACCTCACATGAGAGATATTCAGCACTATATAGACTTGATTCCAGGATCTAGTCTACCGAATCTTCCCCACTACCGTATGAGCCCCAAGGAGAATGAGATTTTAAGGGAGCATATTGAAGATTTGCTGAGATAAGGATTTATTCGTGAGAGCATGAGTCCATGTGCCGTACCGGTTCTTCAAGTTCCTAAGAAAGGTAACCAGTGGCGGATGTGTGTTGATAGTAGGGCCATTAACAAGATAACCATTAAGTATCGATTCCCTATACCTCGGTTGGAAGATATGCTTGATGAGTTGTCAGGTTCTAAGGTATTTTCAAAGATAGATCTTCGGAGTGGTTATCATCAAATTCGAATCAGGCCTGGAGATGAGTGGATGACTGCTTTTAAGAGTAAAGATGGATTATACGAATGGATGGTGATGCCTTTTGGGTTTTCAAACGCTCCTAGCATTTTCAGAAGATTAATGAACCAGATTCTCCGCCCTTTCATTGGTTCTTTCGTGGTGGTTTAGTTTGATGATATTTTGATATACAGTAAAACCGGAGACGAGCATATGGAACATCGAAAGCAGGTTTTGCAGGTTTTACAAGAAAACCAATTGTACATCAATCTTAAAAAATGTACGTTCATCACCAACAAACTGTTATTTCTTGGATTCGTTGTTGGTGAAGAAGGGATTCAGGTTGACGAAGACAAACTGAGTGCCATAAGGGATTGGCCCGCTCTTAAGTCAGTTACTGAGATACGCAGCTTTCATGGTCTAGCTACTTTCTACAGGAGATTTGTTAGAGATTTTAGTACCATTATTGCGCCCATCACTAAGTGTTTGAAGAAAGGGAATTTTCATTGGGGATCCGAATAAGAAGAGAGTTTTACTTTAATCAAAGAGAAGCTTTGTACTGCACCAGTATTAGCCTTACCTGATTTTGACAAAGTGTTTCAAGTGGAATGTGACGCTAGTGGTTTGGGAATAGGTGCCGTCTTATCACAAGAAAAACGACCGATAGCTTTCTTTAGTGAGAAGCTAAGTGAAGCTCGCCAAAAGTGGAGCACATATGATCAAGAGTTCTATGCGGTTTTTCGAGCTCTACGACAATGGGAGCATTACTTGATTCAGAGAGAGTTAGTTCTATTTACAGACCACCAAGCTCTAAAGTATCTTCACAGCCAGAAAGTGATAAATAAGATGCATGCTCGTTGGGTAAGTTTTCTGCAGAAGTTTCCTTTCATTATTCAGCATAAGCCTGGGACACTTAACAAGGTGGCGGACGCCTTGAGTAGAAGAGCTTCCTTACTCACTATCTTAGCAAAAGAGGTTGTGGGTTTTGAGTTTTTGAAGGAGATGTATGAACGAGATGCTGAATTTAAGGAATTATGGGGCAAATGTAATGGGAAACATCCTTCGGCAGATTTCCACATACGAGATGGTTATCTTTTTAAAGGAGACAGGCTGTGCATTCCTTGCTCGTCATTACGAGAAAAGTTGATTCAAGATTGCATGGTGGCGGCCTTAGTAATCATTTGGGAAGAGACAAGACCATTGCTAGCTTGGAGGCAAGGTTTTATTTGCCACATTTAAGGAGAGATGCGGGTGCTATAGTTAAAAGGTGTTATGTCTGTCAGGTTTCCAAAGGACAATCTCAGAACACTGGTCTTTATATTCCATTACCGATCCCAGAGGATATCTGGCAAGACTTGTCCATGGATTTTGTGCTAGGCTTGCCTCGTACACAGCGAGGCATCGATTCTGTGTTTGTGGTCGTCGATAGATTCTCCAAGATGTCGCATTTCATTGCCTGCAAGAAGATCGCAGATGCCTCTAACATTGCCAAGTTATTTTTTCGGGAAGTAGTATGTCTTCATGGGATTCCTAAGACAATAATTTCAGATAGAGATACCAAGTTTCTCAGTCATTTCAGGATTACACTTTGAAGGATGTTTGGAACCAGCTTGAAATGAAGTTCTACAGCTCACCCACAGACTGATGGACAAACCGAGGTAACAAATAGAACTTTGGGGAATATGCTTCGAAGTGTTTGTGGAGATAACCGAAACAATGGGATCTAGCTTTACCTCAAGTGGAGTTTGCTTACAACAGTGCAGTTCATTCAGCTACAAGGAAATCACCTTTTTCTTTGGTCTATACATCTACTCTGAAGCATGTGGTCGATTTGGTTAAGTTGCCTAAAGCTCCTGGAGTTAGTATCTCAGCTGAGGCTATGTCAGAAGATATTTTAGCAACTAAAGATGCTGTCCGAGCGAAGTTAGAAGCAATTGGTCAAAAGAATAAAGAAGCAGCAGACAAGCGTAGAAGAATCAAGGTTTTCAAAGAAGGAGATGAAGTGATGGTGTTTCTACGAAAAGAAAGATTTCCAGTTGGCACATATCATAAGCTACAGCCTCGCAAATATGGCCCATTCAAGATTTTGCAGAAGTTAAATGATAATGTTTATGTGGTAGCACTTCCAGAAGACATGAACATATCTAATACGTTCAATGTGGCTGACATCTACGAGTACCATGCTGATGGTGTTCTCTATCAAGAAGAGAACTCGAGGTCGAGTTCTTTGGAGGTGGAGGAGACTGATGTAGGAGAATCTTAGAAGTTTTCCTAATCTATTGTTTTCTATTGTTTTCTAGAAGTTTTCCTTTTATTTAGTATTTTCCTTTTTATGTTTTAGGTTCTCTCTATATAAGAGGGTTTTAGGTATTCTCTTTTAGACATTCTCAGGACATTTTTTGTGCTTATGTGGCAAAAAAATCTATTACCTACCAACAGCCTTGCACCTTTGGAAAATGTTTATGCGACCTTTTTGCAGTCCCTAATTTTAACTACCCAATGTATGATTTTAAACTTCTTGCATGTCAATGTAATTTGTTTTCCTATTTAGTGATAAATTGTGTGTGTTTTTTTTCCCTAGACTTTATAGCCTTGTAGGGAATGGAGCAGGCCGGAGCTTAAGTTTTTGAACATCAAATTATCACAGTATATAGAGCGCGCAAAGAAATCTTGAGCATGTTGTATTATATCTGGTGAACTGGTTTCTAACAACGGGAAAATATATGGTGTCATGCATTGTAAGGGTTGGGAGGTTGGGAAGAAAGCCAAAAGAATCAAACTAAGAAAAAGGTGCTATATTGCAGAGCCGAAAGGCCCGAAACTATATAAGATGATGAGATCACCAACGAAGAGAATCAAAAGTAAAGCAATGAAGCACAACATCCCTTTTATTTTCATCTGTGTTGTGTCGATATATTCAGTTTGTTGTTGTGCGTTACAATGCAATACGTATATATGTGTCATTATATGAACAAAGAACGCATAGGTTAATCAGAGGTATTGAAATGAAAGCAATCACCCATCCATGTACATCCAATCAAGCTAAAGGAAGCGATGTGAACAATATAGAGATAATGATACATAGTTACACTACAAAAAAACAAGACTTTAACGACTACGGTATTAGTAGTTAATTGGTCGTAATGAGTGCATTACGACCTATTTACTTCGAAACACGATTGGTCGTTAAGAACTGGTTGTAATCTATATTATTAAAGCAGAAGTACAAAATCGATTTGTTTGGATACATGGATTGCCTTAGTTTAAATTTTGGTGTTTGGAAACAGGTTTATGTGCTTTTAATGGTTTTTATTAATTAATTCGAGATTAGGTTTAGGTGTTTTTTTTTAAAAAAAATTAATTAATCCGAGCTAATCAAACAACACCTAAATATTAAATGCCTAATTAAATGTTAAATCACAGAAAAATCAATCATTCCTTATTTTATGTTTCTGTTAATGGCAATCAGTTATTATTTTAAAAAGGAAATATTCAATCATAGCTAAAATCAAACAATATCTAAATATTAAATGTCTAATTAAAATGCCTAATTAAATGTTAAATCACAGAAAAATCGATCATTCCTTATTTTACGTTTCTGTTATATGGCAATCAGTTATTCTTTTTAAAAAGGAATATTCTTAATTATATTATGCTTAATAATCAAGCAATATCTTACAATTGATCTAAAAATTAAATACCAATAACAATTGATTGCCTAAAATTATGTAACAATCTTAACGTCGTTTCTTCTCCCCCATTATATAAGGTTTGAGTCATCCCATTAGTCCGTAGTCAAATTATTAGGCTCTCCTCCTTGCATACCTACTTTTTATTCTTAAGCTTTAGTATAGTTTTTTTGTCTTTTATATGTTTTTGGTTTCCCGTAAACTAATTTTATCATTTGTGATCATGTGCAGGTTAATGCTCGACGAGTTAATGGAATTGTTAATACAGTTAAAGTAACGAAATGATGGTTTTCGTCAATCAAAACTTCAAAAATCAACATTGTGGGTAAATCACGACCTTTTGTTTTGTAGTTCTTACATGTTTTTTTTTCTTCTTAGAATTGTAGTTTTTTTTCTACTACTGAAGACAACTACTTGATCTTTATTTATTTGTAGATGCTGAATTTGGGAGAGCTCAAGCAAAAGATATGTTGCAACACTTGTGGGCTGGACCAACCTCTAATGCATCAGTGGATATTGTCCAAGGACGCTACTATGTTGAAGTTCATTCGGTTGGTGTAACAAAGGTAACTAATGATATTGTTTTCATTTGTTTCTATATCATCAATTACCAAATATATTCTCATTTTCTTTGATCTACATATGTTCTTTCTTCTCTGTTATCTTAGGGAAGTGCAATGGAGAGTATCCTCGGAGAAATAGTACTGCAGAATAAGTCGATAACTACACCAATTGATTACGTCTTATGCATTGGTAATTTCTTGGGGAAGGTAAGCTTCTTATGTAACCAAATGTTAATTATACAATTTTACATCCATGGATTTTGATACAAGGGTTGATATATATATTACAGGATGAAGACATTTACACCTTCTTCGAGCCCGAGTTAACCAAGAAAACCAAGAAGGTGTCATCGACCGTTGTTGCGTAAAGGGAGAGGCCTACTTCTCTGTGGCTATTGGGAACACGCACACGAAGGCTAGCTATTTCCTTGACTCATCTGATGATGTTGTGCAGTTGATCCATAACTCGGGCTCACAACGTAACTGATATTGGGAACACGCTCAGATCTTCAATACTGATGTGTATATATGATTGTTCGTATTGTTAAAAACTCTATAACTATATATTACATTTTTTGAATGTCACCTAATGTAACTTGTGATGTATATTTTAAAACTTTTTATGTGAATTGATTCTATAAAGTGTTTTTGTTTTAAGTTTTGATTTGGGTTTCATCTTTTTAGTTACAAATTTTTTGTATCATTTGAAAGTAAATCTGAAAAGTGATACTAGACTTTTGGTAAAATTGAAATTCAATCTTTCTATATTATAATTTTTAGAATATTGGTTTGAAATTTTCGATAGAGAATAAATAATTATTTTAAGTATTTTGGTGATTTGAGTATATTTTAACTATTTCACATATTTACTTTTGACTATATGTATATATTTTCAAGTATTTAAACCAATTTAACAGTATCATTCTAGATTTTTATATACATTAAATTTAAAATAATTAATATATAAGTATATAAATCTATTTTCAGATAAATTCGGATACCCAAATATTTATGTTTGGATCGGATTTAGTTCGGATCGGATTCGGTATCGGTTCTCTAAATAACAAAATTTTGAATTATTCGTATATTTAATCAATTTATGTTGAATTGGTACTATATTTTAGGATCGAATCAGTTATGTTCCTCGGGTTTAGTACAAAATTAGAGTGTTTGCAGACTTGAATAAGACTATTAAAAAATTTGGAGTGTTTGGAAACATAGATTGTAGTTTTTTTTTAAAATATAATTTTGTTTTGAAACAATGATAATAGTGTTAAGAAAAAAAATAATGGGCCTATATTATCAATAAAAATTTAAAGTCCATCATGTTATAAGAAACTATTTATTTGGACCAGTTTTAAAATATACGAAAAATGGGCCAATCTAATTGTCTAAAACATTTTTTTTATAAACTAATCATAAAACAAAATTTAAACTTTATATACATATTTTAAATCAAAATAATAATTCAAAGTGGATTTATATCAAAAATTGATTCAAAAATATACATATATTAAAAATGGATTTTTACTAAACTATTTTCCAGTTACCATCATAAAAAATGTTTTCAATATATATAAGAAAAATACAATACAAAGCCCAATTTCAAATACCAACTCAAATTATGGTTTTATATTTCATATTAAGTTTTAAAATATATATATGTAATTATTTATATGATGGTACATATAAAATATTATTAATTATAATATTACTTATATGATGGTACATATAAAATACGATTAATTATATGATGACACATATACGATATATAATAATGACTAGGGATGAGCTTTGGGTATCCATACGGGTTTGGTTCTGATCGGTTTTGCGGGTTTTCGGATCAAAGAGTTCAGCCCTATTAAAATATTTCTAAATTTTGGTTGTAGTTCGATTCAGATCTTTGCGGGTTTGATTCGGGTTCAGATAAACCATTTAAATTAATTTTTAAAATTTTAAATCATTATATAGTTTAAATTGGCTTGGTTTAAAATTTTGGATGGAAAATCAATAATTATTTTAAGTATTTTTTGGTGATTTGAGTATACTTTAACTATTTCAGATATTTACTTTTGACTATATATATATATATTTTCAAATATTTAAACCAATTTAAAAGTATCATTCTAGATGTTTTATATACATTAAATCTAAAACTAATTAATATATATATATATATATATATATATATATATATATATAAGTATATAGAAGATTAGGCTTTCAAACAAATGAACCAAAACTAACCTAAAAAGTATACTATTTAAACCTAATTAAAAATAAAATTCAGAACCCGTGCGGGACGCACGGGTCAAAGTCTAGTTCATTATTAGAGGTAAATTGGTCATAGATTACGACTAACGCTTTTGGTCATAAGTTAGTCGTAAAACAATTAGTCGTAATGGTGACGTAATGTATTAGTCTTGAATTCGTCGTAACATTACGACTATTTAACATCGACCGTAGAGGTAAATTAGACGTACATTAACGACCATCTTACATCGTATTCAAATGTTCATTGGTCGTAAATTTGAGACCTATTTACGTCTAATATATATATATTTACGAATTTTGTATTTTAATTAAAATCAAATATTTAAATAGTTTAATTTGATTTTTTAAAATTTGATAAATTTAAAAGAAAATATCTAATCACCATAAACATAATAATATCCATAATACCAAAATATTCAAAATGCAAATTAATTAAAACAAAAAAAACTAAACATTAAGGTTTATGTCGTCAAAGAAATCGGAACCGTGCTGATCCGCCCGTCGCTCTAAATCCGACTGCTCTTCTGGAGTGGGGTCGGGATCAAAGGTCGGACGTAGAGTCTGCCACGTAGAGGCAAGAGTTGAGTTGAGGTTGGGGTTCGTCTCTAGCATGAGATCGAACATAATTTCCATAACCCCAAATTTGTCCCTGTGCTCGTCTATGACTCGGTTGGAAGCTGTCCAATCCCTCCGGAGAGAGGAATCTTCTTCCATTCTTGCAGCGTGTTCAGCTCTCGCCCTCAGGACATCGTTCACAGTCCCGATCCCGACCATACATCCCCTTTTCTTCATGACAAGCTTCAATTAGGGAACGGATATTAATTAGTACACATATGTAAAACTAAATTAAAGATTAAAAATGGATATAAACATATATTTAAAAGATTGAATATAAGTCTTGCATATGGTGCATTCGGTGGCACCATCAAATTTGGATGAACAGCTGCAGGAGCCGGGGCAGCTGCAGGAGCCGGGGCAGCTGCAGGAGCCGGAGCAGCTGTTTGCTGATCATACCGAGGCTGCTGTGGAGGCTCATCATACCGAGGCTGCTGTGGAGGCTCATCATACTGAGCCTGCTGCTGAGGATAGTATGCAGAAGGGTCATCATACTGAGCCTGCTGCTGAGGATAGTATGCAGCAGGGTCATATGCCTGTGGAGGCACATACGGAGCAGCAGAAGGAATTTGGCTCTCAGGGACGTTGTCTCGGCTGGATGATGTGCCGGAGGTAGAAGCTGATGGATCCGGCTGACGAGAAAGGTACTCCCGTAAGAGTTTCTAGACGCAAGGTTTCTAGTCTCTTTCTACCGCCAACCATAGCAATATCGTCAATCTAAAAAAAAAACATGGATGGTTATAAAAACATTTGAAATTTCTTATATAAAAAAATTCTAAACCTATTCTAATTCCATGATAATCTAACTCCATCTTAATCTACTTCCATCCTAAACTAATTTCAAACCTAATCTAATCACCTAACTAACCACCTAAAACTAAAAAAAAAACTTACCTAGAGAGATAAAGGCAACCAAATGGCTTCGGCGAGGTCCGAGTATATATAAAGTTTTGGGCTTAGTCGTACAGTAGTCGTAATGGTACGACCAATGAGAGACCATTGGTCGTAATGGAGAAGTACATTTACGACCAATGGACGACCAAATTAAATTATGACCAACTAGGGACTAAGTTTTTTTTAAAAAATTACGACCAACTAGGGACACAAAGTCGTAAGAAGTTAATGTACGACCAATGAGGGACGAAACACATTACGACCAGCTAGGGACTACCCTTTAAAAACGAAAAATTGTGAAAGAGATTTACCAGAGGTTTTGGATTCATCCCAAGAAACTTAATTTCTTCAAGTTCCTTGTGAGGAATTCACAACCCTCAGAGAAATCTCTCTTAACAATTTGTCAAATTTATAGAAAACATTAGATTAATACAAATATATCTCCCAAGAGATTTATCAGACCCTGTGGATTCAATCGAAGAAACTGTATATAGTTTCTTCGGAGGAATCCGCAGACGTCTGATAGTTCATTATGGGAAAAATATTTAAAAATCTATGTCAAAGTTTTATAAAAAATTTCTTTGATTTGGGAAGCAAAGTAGTGAGTATTTATAAGAAATTTTGAAATGTATTACGACTAATTAGGGACTATTCAAGCAGTTTGGTCATAATTTAGATGTAAATTAATGACCAATTAGAGACTAACTAAGCAGTTTAGTCGTATGTTAGATGTAAATTACGACTACATAGGGTATAAACACAATTCGAAGCTAATTAATCGTAATACTACGACTCACTTACGACTAACAAGAAAACAGAATAAAAATATTCGAAGCTAATAAGTCGTCTGAATGGTCCCTCCCAAATCCCAAACCCCAAACATCATAAGTTATTTACACTTCTAAATCCCAATTGAGCAAACATGATGATAAATTTAACAATAGAATAAAAACAGAAACGTTTTAATGCAATACAATGAGTTTAACAAATGAATAAAACAGGAGCGATGTAATGCAATACAATGAGTTTAACAATAGAATAAAATAGAAACGATGTAACATAATCAAACTCGATCACTCGTCATCAGAAACATCATCCAAATCATCATTTTCTTCAAATTCATCTTCGTTGGCTTCGTCCGTTGCATCGTCTGGAAGTTCTTCATATCCCTGGTTATGCGGATCAACAAGTAAGATATCATATGTAGCTTGCTCAGGTACTTCTACTTCATTTACGGCATCTTCTTGTAAAGGCGGTTGTTCATCAGTCAATACTCGGCCCCGAGGTGTAACTTTTATAGCGGCTAACCAATAAATTCAAGATTGTCTGATCCTCGGGTATGGAATCAAACAAACTTGGTCTGCTTGAGATGCCAATATGTAGGGTTCAAATTTGTTGTACCTCCGTGTAGCATTTATTTCAAAAACTCCAAACTAGCTATACCAAACACCTCTATTGACGGTGGGGTCAAACCAGTCACATTTGAAGAGTACGCATTTCAGCTTCACTAGGCCGGGGAACTCCACTTCGATGATCTCTTGTAAGATTCCATAGAAATCTGTTTCACCTTTCACACATACTCCATAGTTCATTGTTGCTCGCCGACTTCCATATTCGTAAGTGTGAAAAGTGTAGCCTCGTGTGAAATACATAGCTGCTGTGGTGACCTTAGCGATCGGACCTTGTATGAATTCGTGAAACCACTGAGGATATAATGGATCATCATAATCAACCTGCATTCATCAACATATATATATATAAATATATAACTTCATTAATTATAAATAATAAAATAACATATTTAATTAATTATATTGTGATATATATCTGCGTTTTAACCACTTCACAAAATGTTGATCTTTCCTTTTGTTGAGATCATTTGTTGATATCCCGGGTATAGCTTCTTCGACTTGGACAACGAAATCGCTGTTTTAAAACAAAATGATCATTAAGGAGTACTGTATATGTGTGGTAAAATTTAACGGCAAAAATAATTTTAATTACCTTTCAAATGACTCAAGCTCCTCGTAGTTAAGGAGTATATATGTGTGGGCACTGTGAGCGTCTTCTGTACTCGACCACCAAACTTCTTTCAGTTTCCCACCTAGACATCCAATCTGACAGAATATGTCTGGAACATCTTCAACAACATATGTCGGCATAACACCACCATCATCATATCTGCTCGTAGTCTTTTTCCGTGTCCGGACTTGAGACCCAAAGTAGTACGACGTGAAGTGAGATGTTTCCTCGTTTAAACTACCAGCAACTATTGAAACTTCCACCCTTGCTAGATTTTTTTTGCTTTCCCTTTCAAATGTTTCATGGATCGCTCGTAAGGATACATCCATCCATTATGAACAGGTCCACGAAGCAATGCCTCATACGGAAGGTGGACAACTAGATGTTCCATGACATCAAAAATGATGGAGGAAAAAATTTCTTCAAATTGCACATCAAGATCGGGATATTCTCATCATGTTGTCTGATGACATCTACAGTTAAGGTGCGTGCGCTGAGATCTCTGAAAAAAGCTCCGATGGCTACAGATAATGTACAAGTCAGCATAAGATACTTTTTATAAGTTTTTTTCCAACAAGCGGTAATAATGACTATATTTGTTACATGCAAGTGCTTCGTGAACATTTTTTGGAAGCAACTCCACAAATGCAAATGGTGGAAGCCGTTGCATAAACACATGACAGTAATGACTCTTCATCCCTGAAAACTTTTGTCTCTGCTCAACACATCGTGATAGATTTGAAACATATCCATCAGAAAACTTAACATCTGATGCCCCCCACTTGAACAACGCCGCTTTTTCTTCTGCTGACAATCTGAAAATGGGAACCGGAATTTTCCCACCGTTTATAATATGCAGCTCAATCCTAGAACATAATGCATGCAAATCCAACCTTGAATCCTAGAACATAATTTTCCCACCATAGTAATCAATATCCTTCTCGATTTCCTCTCCAGATAAATATGGTGGAGCGGTGTCCCGTATAATCTTTTTTGACCGAAACAATTTCTTGTTTCTTCGGTACGGATGGTTAATGGGAAGAAATCTCCAAAGATAATCAAACCAGGACGTCTTCCTACCATTCTTCAGCTGAAATGCGTCTGTGCTTCCCATACAATAAGGACAAGATAGTCTCCCATGCGTCGTCCAACCTGACAACATCTCATATGCAGGAAAGTCAGTAATGGTCCACAAAAGAACTGCTCGCATTGTAAAGTTTGTTCTCGTTGAACAATCATATGTCTGCACGCCTGTTGACCACAATTCTTTCAATTCTTCTATCAAAGGCTGTAGAAAAACATCAAGGGACCTCTTCGGATGCTTTGACCCAAGTATCAATATACTCATGAAAAACAATTCTTTTTCCATACACATCTCTGGTGGAAGGTTGTATGGCGTCAAGAAGACTGGCCAAAGCGAGTATTGTCTTCCAGACATTCCAAATGGACTAAAGCCATCTGTGCAGAGCCCAAGATAAACGTTGCGTGGGTTGCTTGCAAAATCAGGGTACACCGAATTCAAGTGTTTCCACGCTTTTGCATCAGAGGGATGATTGATCTCGCCTTTTCATCGCTGCTGTCGTCTTTTCAGATTGACATAATCTCTTCAGTCTATCCTTAATAGGTAAGTACCACATCCGCTGGTACGGCACCCTATTCTGCCCACGTCCTTGCTGTTTATATCGTGACTTCTTGCAAAATTTACACTCTAACATTTCTGCATCTTTTCCCCATTATATCATACAGTTGTCTATACACACATCAATCATCAATGAAGGTAAGCCAAGACTATGAACCAGTTTCTGAATCTCATAATAAGATTCATCACACAAATTATCTTCAGGCAAATACTCTTTAAACAACTCAGTCCATGCATCCATACAAACTTCATGTAAGTTATGATCAGTTTTGATATTCATCACCCTAGCTGCCAATGATAATTTAGAAAGACCTTCTCTACAACATTCATAAATTGGCTCATTAGCTGCTGCTAGCATTTCATAAAATCTTTTTGCATCCAAGTTAGGCCCCTCTACGTTTTCTACCTCCTCTATTACTGATGTTGTTTTACGAAATGCATCTGTAACCATATCATGCATCCTATCATGATCTACCATATGATCCTCTTGAAGGTAACTTAAGAGAATTTTAGAGAGTTCACGTAGCTTTCCTACCAGATTTTTGATTAGTTCTAATACTTCTGAGTATTTCTAAATACTTTGGGTAGTTTAGGTATTTTAATGGTTTTTGTTAATTTAGATACTTTCAATTATTTAAGTATTTTTAGGCAGTGTTAAAAAAGAATCTACGGACGGTGACTCAATGCTTAGCGTTTATACCGATTAAGTGGACGCCTAGATTATTAGTTATGTAGCTTATGCGTTTATAAATTATAACAAGATATTAAATAAATGTTATGTTTTATATTAATTATATAAATCATAAATTTATATTATTTTATTTTCATAATATTTTATATTATAATATATTAATTGTAATGATGTATAAATAATAAACCATATACTATTTATTATTAAAATATTAAAATTTTCTATGCAGTATAGAAGGTAATCGCCACGGTATCATAGAGCCTAGCGTCCAAGCGTCGTCTAGACCGCTTTTTATAACACTACTTTCAGATTTAATTTAGGTAATTTCAAATAAAATGTAAAACTATATCCAAATCAGATTTAGTGTTGCTCCGGCGCGTATGAGCACGACGGCGGGCGACAAAAGCGGTGATGTCTCACCTACTTCTGGAGCTGATATACCATGGATTTGACCCACTTTCACCCATGGTATATTGGTGTTTTACTATATAATTATTATGTTTTCTAGCCTATTTGGTATGTTTTCAGGTTCAGGAGTGTTTTGGAGTAAAGTGATGATTTTGGAGCCTTTTAGAGTTCAAAAGAGATTTCATCCGAGCTGACCATCAAACAATACCAGAGGTCGACATTCAGAGATAATAATCGATCGATGCACATCATGTGCTGTCGATCGATACGGAAGAAAAGACCCGGCAAATGAAGATTATAATCGATCGATGCACATCTTGTACCATCGATCGATATCAAGACGCGAGAAGCCTGATTTGGTCCCAGCCGACTTACAGCCCAAGACTTCGCCAAATTACAAGATTACCCCTGACGAGTTTTTAACCTAATAGATAAATACTTGCCTAGGTGTTAGGAGGCAAGAGAGCTTTTTTTGTATTCTTGTTTTCACAGCAAAAGTTTAGAGAGATTTTGAGAGTTGGAGAGAAGATCCAGAGAGATTTGTGATTGGAACTCCATTGCTTTTTATTATCTATTCTATGCAGTTTTCTTACCTTGCTTGTGTTATGAATTGCTTAGCCATGTCTGAGTAATTTCATTGTTAGATTTAGGGTTTAAATACGTTAAAGCGATTAGCGAGGGACTATAGTTTGCTAAGTTGTGGTATTCATCAATAGGTTGTTCTTGTTCTAGAATTGCTAACTAGGATATTGAACCCTAGGAATTTGTATGTTTGAGCATCCTTGAATAATAATGTCCTGATCTATCTATTGAGCTAAGATTGAGAGAGTAAGTGATTCACTGATCTAGGAAGCTTGGTGAGCATATTCAACCCGTTCGTAAAGCTTAACTGAAGCTCATCGATCGATTGTCCAGTACGGCGTGAAAGGTGTATCGATCGATATCTCTCTAAGATCATCGATCGACACTGCTAGTGATCGAACATTCTTGTTCTGGTCATTAGATCCGGTTAATAGACTTGTCCAAAAAATTGCGAGTGCTGATTGGCTTGTTGTTAAATAACGTAGTTGAGCTCTAATATATCATGCATGCAACTGTTAGGCATCTATAGAATTATAATCTCTGAATACCTGAATAAAAACCTTAAGTCTAGCGTTTTCCAAATAAAGTTTCAAACCAATCATCTTGTTAGTCGAGCAACTGCCTTGCTCAATTAGGATTGTTTACATTGCTTTAAACCATAAAAACCACAATTCTCCTAGAATTAATTCTCTGATTAAATTTAATTGGTTCCCTATCTCTTTGTGGATTCGATCCCTAAGTATTACAATTGGACCTCTCTTTGAGAGAGTAATTCACTCCTTAGGGTAATTTGAGTGAGATTAAATTTGGCGCCGTTGTCGGGGAGCTTTGATCGTCATTAGATTTAATTTGATTGATTCTAGGTTTTCTTTTTCTTTACCCCTTTCTGATACAAATTTTTCTTATCTTTTCGGGTGCATGCCCAACAGTACCAGAAGCAACAAGGACAAACAACTGCTATTCTCAGAAGATCCTGCTCACTTAGAACGCTCGATCTCCAAAGACCTACATTCCACATCGATCGACACAACCGTTTTTGCGTCAACCGATTCTCGCATCCAACCATCGATCGACACTCAGACTCTACCGTCGACCGACTTTCGTTGCTCGACATCGATCGACACTACAAAAGCTACATCGATAGATGCTCAGTCGCGAAGCATGGTTGAGATTGTTATTCTCAGACATGATGAGAATGGAAACCTGTATGACCAGGATGGTCATCTGCGTAATGCAACAGGTCAGAAACTAGATGCACAGGGAAATGTAATCCCTGAGCCCGATAATGATGCTACAGGAGCTGTTTGACCTGTAGATGAGGCTGCTCAAACAAGGCCACTGGCTGACTACAACCATCCAGACAAGTACTACGCCAACAGATCAGCCATTCGCCTTCCAGAGATTCATAAGCCAAATTTCGAGCTGAAGCCACAGTACTACACACTCGTGTCGCAGATACCCTACTCTAGGTTACCACATGAGCATCCTATGGACCATCTTGAGAGGTTCGAGGATCTTATCGCTGTTATCTGCATGGATGGAGTCCCTGAGGACTACCTACTCTGCAAGATTTTCAAATACTCTCTGATTGGAGAAGCTTCGCATTGGCTTAAACAGCTACCCACATGATCTCTTACATCCTTGGCCGACATCAAGAACGCTTTCTTGCGTAACTTCGATGATGAGGCACGCGCTGAAGACTGTTGGGGTCAAAATCGGTCAACGACGAAATCGTCACCCGAAAGTCCTCGAAAGACAAACCAAATGACTATCAAAACCAAGAAACGGATCGTCACTCGATAAACTCACAAGAAGGCATGAACGGACCGCGGAGCCCGGGATCAAGCGAAGGCACCGGTGGACGCAGGACCGCGCGGGCGGCAGGCTTGCCCTGTCCGTCTAGCCCGGCAAGGGTCCTGGTTCCCATCTATGCAATCGTCTTGATCTCGGGCAACAGCACCATCTTGGTCCCTTAAACCCATGTCCGGATTGTCCGCAAACTATAAATGATTCTTCCAAAGCCTTCGATTGTTTAAAAGTTCATCTTTTAAACGCCTAAAGCTCGGCCACATTGAACCCTTGAAAATGGTTATCTCGAAATCTACGGCTAAAGATCCTTCCAAAACTCAAAGATTTCCCACGAAACGACTAACGGGAAAGATCGAACAACGGAAAACCCACGGACGGCAAGACGGCCCGCACCGTGGGCAGCGTTCGGCGCGGCCTGGCGGCGGCACCCGCCTGGCGCCGGTGGCACGCCGCCAGCCTAGGGCGGCACACCCGCCTGGCGCCGGCACCTCCGCAGCGGGCGGCCGCCGCAGCGTCCGCCGAGGAATTGGGATCAATCTTCGTGAGTTTGGTACGATCACGGTTATTCTAAACACCAAACATCTCGACTATACGAGGAATTGGGGTTCCTTCGGAAAAACCGAAACCTTCAAAGACTGTTCTTTCGAAAAATCGTAACAACGTCTAAACGGCCCGACATGGCCAAAACGGCCCACTTACGATTTTCCGAAAAGGACGGATAACTATGACGGTTTATCCTTATCCTCACATAAGAGATAAATGTCAAGTTTCCAAAAGATAAATGTCAAGTTTCCAGAAGATAAATGTCAAGTTTTCCGAAGATAAATGTCAAGTTTCTCGATAAACACGAAGATGGACGAAAATTGAAAAAGCCTGGTTCAGCCTGCGAGAAGATAGACCGTCTTAAGAAGAGTATATAAGGAGAGCTTTGGGCGAGGAGCAAATCATCACAAAACTTCCAGAGCACTTAGCACTTAGAGCGTTTTAGCTTTCTCTTTCTATTTTCATTAGCGAGCTGCGACTCAACTAGGTTAGATCTAGGCGGCCGGACTAGTGGACCTTTCGACAGCTCTTGTAGCTTATTTCTTACCCGTTGTTCACGCTGAAAACGCGAATTCAGAAATAAGATCTTTTTCCGCTCTACTTTACGATTTTTACTTTTCGACTTAAACTCTCATTGATTGTATCGTGTGCGGCCCAGCAGATATCCGGGACCTTCAAGGAAGATCGGGTTAACTCGGTTTTCCTCCACAAATCTTTATCGAAAATTGACGGTGTGAATTTCGGTTCCCACAGTTTGGCGGTAGAAGGAGGGGGGGGGGGTTACGGATCTATCTATCTCCCAACTGCACACGCTCGATCATGTCTACTGACGTCACCAAAGATCAGCCAGCGCTAGACGGAACACCCGTCGACGCCAACGTTGAGAAGACTCTAGCTGGAGATGCGTCCAGAGTCACTGTTGATGCCAGGCAGATGAAGGAACTGTTTACCTCCGCCCAGGCACGGGCGGAACAACAGGACAAGCTGATAACCTCGCTCGCAAAACAGGTCGACACCTTAACTGCGAGGAGCAAGTTGCCGCGCGGATCCACCAAGGCACGCGGCGAAGACTCGACCGGATCTCCGAACGAAAAAGATGCCCCGAAGAGCCCATTCCGATGAAACGGATCCGAAGGACAGCAAACGACCTCAGAACCTTCCACTCCGCTACGGAAACAAAAAGCGACGTCGGCGCTATCTAGATAGCAGCGACCAATCGGATCCTTCCGATGAAGACGCTGACATCCACCCGGAGGACCGAAGCCAGTCCGCCGGCGGTATCTTCGAAAGGCCCATGACAGAAGAGGAAGAAGAACTCTACTGGATGGAGCAGGAAGAACTCGCGGAGGATCAAACTCGGATCCATCAAAACCAGCGCCGACAAAATCGGAGGAACGCCGGTAGCAATAGCGAGATCCATGATCTCCGCGAATCTCTTAGAAGACCGTGGCGGTGAAAGCGGTGAAATCACAAATCCATCAGGCGACCAGTTCCGCCCCCGAGATCGATAGACTTCTCGAGGAAGCACGGAAAACGCCGTTCACCGCTCGGATCACGGAAACACGCATCTCAGACCCAGGGAAAATCAAAATCCCGGTCTATGACGGTACGACGGATCCTAAGTCGCACCTGCAGTCTTTCCAGATCGCAATGGGTAGGTGCAAACTCCCGGAGCGCGAACGAGACGCGGGTCATTGTCTTCTCTTCGCCGAGCACCTCAAAGGCTGCGCGAATGGTTCTCCGGCTCAAAAGGAACTCCATCGGAAGCTTCCGCCAACTGGCATCGGCGTTCCTCAAACAATACTCCATGTTCATGGATAGAGACGTCCGACGTTGACCTATGGAGTCTAGCTCGAAGGAGGACGAAAGCTCCGCGACTTCATCGCGAAGGTTCAAACTGGTGATGGCGAGTAACGGGCATCAGCGACAATGTCGCAATCGGCTCGAGGAAGACTCTCGGTATAAGTCGAAGTTCGAAAGTGGATACTACTGGAAAAACGCGGACAATCCAGGATACCCTCCACAAAGCAACGGACTTCATCATCATGGAAAAGAGATGAAGCTTCTATCGCGAAGCACAGACCACGAAAACGTCCTCGAAAAAACCCTCTCGTAACGACAAAATGTCCATCACGAAGGGAAGGCAAGGCGAGCATAACTTCGCCATCAACTCGAGCAAGGCAAAACCTCTGGAAACACCTGGACCAGGGACCAGTACAAGGATAATTCCTACTGCGAGTTCCACGAAACCGAGGTCACTCCTGCGAACTGCGGTTCGGCCGGCTCGCCACAAAGCTCCTCACCCGCGAACTATCGGGTCAAGAGTATAAAGACCTGCTCCTGGACTCTGACCTCCCAAAGACCAACAAAACTGTCTCCGAGGACCGCGCGACCGAAAACCAATCGGGTGAAAAACGCGGAAGGAGACAGACGACCAAGGAAACAACAAAAATCGCCAGAGGGTAAACATGATCATCGGAGGATCACAGTTCTACCAAGACTCAGTCCGTCGATAAAAGCCTACGGGCGAAAAGCGAGACAAGTTCCAACTGGTTTCGGATAGCGATATTCCTAACCACGCGATCACTTTCGAGGAACAAAACTGTCGGAATCGACAAGCCTCATTGCGATCCTTTGGTTATCGACCTGATAATCCAGGATCTCGAGGTCGGACGCATCCTCGTCGATACAGGAAGTGCGGTCAGCGTTATCTTCCGCGACACCCTCTATAGGATGAAGATCCCACTTGGGAAATCGTTCTGAGCCAAAACCTTTGACTGGGTTTTGGGTCACTTCCATGACCCTCGGAGAATTAAGCTCCCGGTCATGGCAAAAGAAGTCACAAAAATCGTCGAGTTCGCAGTAGTCGACAACCCGGCCATCTACAACGACATCATGGGAACCCCTTGGATCAACTCCATGAAGGCAGTACCATCCACATATCACCTCGCATCAAATTTCCGACTCAACCGGAATCGCAGCCATCTGGGTAGTCGAAACGTCGAGACTCTGTTACTAGCGAGTTCAAACTGCGAAAGATCGAACGCCCCAGCGGCCAACCCAAAACGAGCAAAGGAATCACAAAACATTCCGAAGACTCGAAAAAGATGATCAGAATCATCCAAACGGTCAACGATTCAAGACAGCGACAAAGCCTCCGAGTCCACCGCCATAAAAGCAGACAGCTCGACCCCGCACAAACCGCCGATCCAACCAGCACGATCGAACGGCAATGCACGGGAGTAAAAGCGTTCGCGACAACTATCAGAACTACGAGATGGCTTGATCCTCGAAAGAAGAATGCGTAGGCAGCTCGTCGAAACCGAGTTCAGCTATCCTCCTCACCAAAAGTGGGTATATACTCCTATACTCCCACAAAACGCGAAATATCCGCACATGTACTCGAACTTTTGAAATTTTAATAAAATTCTTTCTATCTTTTATGCTCACTTAACGATAAATACTTCGAAAACGAAAATCATATCTTCAAAGCGAGGCGTCGCAACTTCTGAAAAGATAACAAAACTCGTATCATCCGCCAAAACAGTCCACCTGCAACTTAAAACAACTTATGCCCGTCGATTGGCCCGACGACGACTCGAAACGTTTCACTCAAATACAAACTCGTAGTCAGACCTACAAGGTCCTCTTACATCCGACAAGGATATCATAGCGCTATACAAGAAACCCAAAATTTTGGTTTAGCGTCTCGGATAAACTCGAAGATAGCTCGATTCTTTTAACACAAGTCATATAAACCGGCGACTAGTCGCGGACTTTAAACGAAAAGAATCAGGAAGAAATCACTAACAGGCAAAAGCCGATCAGTCATCCACAGCCTTAAAGCTGAGAGTAAGCCTAGGTCTTGCCCTAAACCCAGTCTTGCTGGATCTTGACATCTCACAGACATAGTATCGATATGAGATCCCAAAACATGTCTCTTATAAACTACACCTAAAGCGCTAAAAGTAGAATACGGACCAGCGACAAAAAGAGTTAGGATACAAAGTGACTACTCGCATTCTTTCCTCTACACTTGAAAGTATAAATCAAAACAAAAGGCGAAATCTCGCAAATTTTCATATTTATAAAGTCCGCAAAGAGGCGATTCTAAGCCACCAACGGCCAGTCCCAAACGTAAGAACGCAACCTCCAACGGTCGCAGAATAAAACTCTAAAAACGGCCACACGGCCAAAACATACGATTCACAAAGAAGTCAACATTGAGAAATCCAGATCGGAAATCCCGAATGAACTAGCAGGCTGGTCCACTTCCTCGTTCGCCTTGGCGTTCCCACCACCCTCGGCGTTCTCATCGGTTCCGGCCTCCACCGTATCCTCGGAAACCTCGATAGGTTCCCATAGTCTCCGGACTGTTTCTTCAACCGGAGGAACCAAGGACTCAGCATGGGCGCACTCGGCCATAAAATCCTTCATCTCAGCGATCTCGAATCAAAAGAAATCCGGGTTCTGAGACTTGTAAAGGTTCTGACCGAGCCTCGGCACTCATGAAATCGCCAACAAACTCCTCAGCTTCTTTAAAACATTGAAACTCAGCAGTGAACGATCCCTCTCGCCACCTCAGCTGCGACCATCCTCCTTCCTCTCCTTTCCGCCCGAACAAGAGCTCGAGCATGAAGCTCAGCTTGCTTTGCATTCTGCCTTTACCTCTTGTCGAACCGAAAAGCTCTCGCTCGCTTCGTGGTCTTGAAGTTAGCGATCCTGGACTTCGGAAACTTGAGTCGAGCGCAATGCCAAACACTCTTAGTCCCTGCACAAATTCAAGACCAATAAACATACATATATGCGGAATCAAAATCTGATTAAGCGGTTCAAAGAACAAAACCTCATTGATCTGCTGGGAACCCTCGGCAAAACCCATTGCCTCTTCTCTTCCTCTAGCGACTCATCGGTAACAAACTCGGAGGAAGACCTTCAAAGAAGTTGTTGGGAAGAGGAAAATCGCTGGCTTCGCCTTAGTCGGGCTTCGTAACGGTTCGGCGTCATACGATGGGACAGGGTCTCGGGACCGGTAAAGCCTTACTGCGTCTCGAATCCGTTCGAGAGTGAAGGACTTCAGAAAAGCGGTCTTTGACGAAGGAGGTCCCTCTTGACGAAAAGACCGCCATGAAAATGCCAACCGCCCGTTATCTACAAAACGGAACTTTTTCATTAAAATTCGCACTTCCGGAATAACGAAATAGACGACGAGTTTTCGTTATATTACCTCGGTTGAAGTTCCATGCGTGCGGAAATAGATGGAGGCAGCTCTCCTCGACAGACTCACCATCTATTCAGACATAGAAAAAACGTTCCTGCCACGACTTAGGGTTCGAAGTGGTCCCTGAATTATGGCCATATCCTTCTTGGGCAGCATGGAGTAGTAACCATCGCTCCCCGTCGGCCGAGTGCTCAAAGGCCATCGAAATCACCATGACTGAGATCGATCCGAGCTCATAACTTGAGATCAGTACGCCAAGCCAACTCTCCAAGGCGGGGACGCTGAGCTGACCGATCGAGAGTTCGAAGTGATGAAGCGCACGAACAATGGTGCCGGGGATCGGGAACCACATGCGGCAATAAATCAAGAAGGCCTCGTAACATGTAAAGAAACCTTCCGGAGGATTCCTCGCACTCTCGTTACCGACAGGGATCCGGAATTTGACTCCTTCAGGAACCTGGTAAAAATCTCGAAGAACCTTGAGATATTTACGAGAAACCAAGCTCGGCGTAAAAGGAGCACCGGGCTGCCTCAGAGGTCTCCTCGGAATAGGGATATCTTGCAGTGATGGGGGTGAACCCACAAGGGCTCGGTAATACGCATTCTTCGCTTCCTCCTCAACAAACTCCTCTTGCTTCACCGTCACGTGGGCAGGAGAATCACCCGAGGAAGAATGGGAAGAAGAATTTCTCTTTGAGGATCTTGAAGACATTATTCTTAGAGAGAGAGAAAGGATTCTTGAAAGAGAATAATCTTTTATGGTGAAGTAAGAATGAATGAGATTTCTTACTTCCTCCTTATAAAGAAGGTAAAATCACTATTTACCCCAACTTTCGGCAAACGATTACGTCTCTACACCTTCCCATACGGCTAAACCGCAAGCCAGGACCCGAAAGGCACTACGGTTCCTAGCTAGCTGGGGGGCTAACTGTTGGGGTCAAAATCGGTCAACGACGAAATCGTCACCCGAAAGTCCTCGAAAGACAAACCAAGTGACGATCAAAACCAAGAAACGGATCGTCACTCGATAAACTCACAAGAAGGCATGAACGGACCGTGAGCCCCGGGGATCAACGAAGGCAAGCAGGCACCGGTGGACGCAGGACACGGCACGGGCGGCAGGCTTGCCCTGTCCCGTCTAGCGCCGGCGGCAAGGGTCCTGGTTCCCATCTATGCAATCGTCTCGTGATCTCGGGCAACAGCACCATCTTGGTCCCTTAAACCCATGTCCGGATTGTCCGCAAACTATAAATGATTCTTCCGCAAAGCCTTCTCGATTGTTTAAAAGTTCATCTTTTAAACGTCTAAAGCTCGAAGCCACATTACTCAAACCCTTGAAAACGGTTATCTCGAAATCTACGGCTAAAGATCCTTCCAAAACTCAAAGATTTCCCTCACGAAACGACTAACGGGGAAAGATCGAACAACGGAAAACCCACGGACGGCAAGACGGCCCGGCACCGGCGGCAGCGTCCGCAGCGGGCGCGGCGGCACACCCGCCTGGCACCAGCGGCACACCGGCCTGGCGCCCGGCACCTGCCGCCAGCGCCGGCGGCACACCCGGCCTGGCGCCGGCACAGGCCTGGCGCCGGCACGCATTCCATGGCGGCCTGGCTGGCAAGCCCTGCGCCAGTCGGCGGCCCTCGTCCTGGTCGGTCACATCACGCGGTCTGATCCCATCTTGGCTTGTTGGATCAATCTTCGTGAGTTTGGTACGATCACGGTTATTCTAAACACCAAACATCTCGACTATACGAGGAATTGGGGTTCCTTCGGAAAAACGAAACCTTCAAAGACTGTTCTTTGAAAAACCGTAACAACGTCTAAACGGCCCGGCGTGGCCAAAGCGGCCCACTTACGATTTTCGAAAGGAAGGATAACTATGGCGGTTTATCCTTATCCTCACATAAGAGATAAATGTCAAGTTTCCAAAAGATAAATGTCAAGTTTCCAGAAGATAAATGTCAAGTTTTCCGAAGATAAATGTCAAGTTTCCCGATAAACACGAAGATGGACGAAAATGGAAAAAGCCCGGTTCAGCCCGCGAGAAGATAGACCGTCTTAAGAAGAGTATATAAGGAGAGCTTTGGGCGAGGAGCAAATCATCACAAAACTTCCAGAGCACTTAGCACTTAGAGCGTTTTAGCTTTCTCTTTCTGTTTTCATTAGCGAGCTGCGACTCAACTAGGTTAGATCTAGGCGGCTGGACTAGCAGACCTTTCGACAGCTCTTGTAGCTTATTTCTTACCCGTTGTTCACGCTCAAAACGCGAATTCAGAAATAAGATCTTTTTCCGCTTTACTTTACGATTTTTATTTTTCGACTTAAACTCTCATTGATTGTATCGTGTGCGGCCCAGCAGATATCCGGGACCTCCAAGGAAGATCGGGTTAACTCGGTTTTCCTCCACAAATCTTTATCGAAAATTGACGGTGTGAATTTCGGTTCCCACAAAGACTTGAGGAGAAAAATTGCTACATTCGCAGAAAACTAGAGAGTCTTTCAAGGACGCATGGATCAGGTTCAAGTTCTTCCAGCGAGATTGTCCACACCATGGATTCAATGAAGTGCAACTGCTTAGCACTTTCTACAAAGGTATCGCCTTGAGGTATCAGATGGCTCTTGATACAGCTAGCGAGGGGAACTTCATACCAGGAATCCAGAAGAGACTCTGAGACTTATAGAGAATTTATCTAACAGTAGCAGCACCGAGAACACTGACTTTGAGAAAAATAAGTCTGTTGCATCCCTTGGGAAGGATCAGATGGAAGAAGTTAGAGCAAAGTTGGATGTTGTTCATGAGCTTCTCAGGAAGTAGGTCTGCTCAGATGAAGATGAAGAAGTTGTATACACAGAAGGAGAAGAAGGTGTGACCTATATTGGAGGTACTGGATTTTAGACGTCTGGAAACCAGAGTGGAAACAGGAACTTCTATGGCAATGGTCAGAGGAGTAACTACAACCAGAGTTCACAGTTTCAGAAGCCTTACAGCAACAACAGCGGAAGCTATGAGAATTCAACTTACCAAAATCCACCATCACAGACTCAAGAGAGCAGGATTGAGAGTATGATTGATCGAGTTCTTGAAGGACAGCAGTGGATTTCAATGGGAAGATTGATTCTGCCTACGATGATCTGAACACTAGGATGGAGAATCTAGGCACTCAGGTTAGGAAACTTTAGATGCAGGTTGTTCAGACTGGAGAAGCTGTTAAGAGGCAGGAAGCCTTGACTAGAGAGGCAGGGGATGGAAACATGAAGCACCACGTCAATGCTATCATAGATGATGATTTCTGGAAAGTGGTGAAGCATGAGAAGCTTGGAGAAGGAGACTTTAGAGTAGAGAATTCCTTGAGTTTCGGAAGATCACATTGGTTTCGACCGATATCGGAGGACACAAATCGATCGACACACTACAATAAGGATCGATCGGCAGACGTCAACCACCATCGATCGATGTCATCAGTCGAGTCGACTGCGAACTGCAGTACAGTCCGGATTATGACTCATGAAGAGTTCGCGGAGCGACATCCACACCCACCCACCCCTATCTACGTCAACATTGATCGATGGCCTGAGCCAGCTGACGATCGACAGAGAGAGACTAACATTGATCGACAGAGAGAACATCACATTGATCGACGAGCACCTCTCACATACCGAGTGCAGTTACCACCTATTGATATATCCCGAATCAATGCACTCAGACCACCTAAACCATCAGCTAATCCACCAGAGACTACCAGCAAACCTTCAGACACTACACTAGAGCCTATGCAAGTTGATAAGGCCACTGAAGGGAGAAAGTTGAGGAAAAGAAAGGAGAAGATTCCTAAAAGCCTGAAGAGGGAAGCTAATGAGAAGGAGATGGATGGTTTCACTAAGAGAGTCCTCAGAATTCCACTGGAGAAACCTTTTGAGGAGGCTTATTTCACACACAGATTGTGGATGTTCTTCAGAGAGGCAAAGGATACCGAGGAGGACATTAGGAGAATGTTTCATCATGTCAGAGAAAGGATGAAACAAAGGATCACATTGAAGAAGAAGAGTGATCCTGGGAAGTTTGCAATACCATGTCTAGTAAAAGGTATTGAATTTCCCCATGCGCTTTGTAACACAAGAGCATCAGTCAGCATCCTACCTAAGGTTATGGCAGACCATCTGGATCTAAAAGTAGAGCCTTCTTCAGAGTCTTTCACTTTTGTGGACTGTACTCAGAGGAACTCAGAAGGTATCATCAGAGACCTTGATGTGCAGATTGGTAATGCCCTTGTTCCAGTGGATTTTCATGTCCTGGACATCAAGCTCAATGGGAACTCTTCCCTTCTGCTTGGAAGAGCATTCTTGGCTATAGTAGGAGCTATATGTGACATCAACACCAACAGATTGTGCCTGACACTAATAGATCCAGACATCCACTATGATCCAGTCAGAGTTGTCAAACAACAGGTCAACCTCGTGGAGATTGGAGACGATCTTGGCTATATTGCAGCATGCCTTTGTGGAGAAGAGTACGTAACAGAGTACACGGAATCGATCGACACTAACACTGTCTCATCAATCGATTCTTGTGAGTCAACGCCGATCGATGATCATCAAGATACATCGATCAACATGGAGCATCCGGTTAACCACTACACTTTGCCAAATTAGTGTTATCCAGACTTTGCTTTTCAACCCAACAGCAGACAAGATAACTATTCAATAGGCAGTTGGGCAGACAGTGGATTCCATGAGAGTTTTGCAGTGGATACTGTAATCCTTTCACCTAAGGAAGATCTTACAGAGGAGTATGATGAGGATTATTAGAAGGAAAGAGCTACAAAGATTGTCATAGAAAAAGACAGATTTTCAAGCCATTCCTTCAACACAACGCATTCGCCATCGATCGACAGAGGCAACTCCGCATCGATCGATTCCCACCCTCATCCAGCAAAAAAACCACTTGCATCGATCGATACCATCACTGGTACATCGATCGATTTTGAGGCAACCGACCTTGAAAAGGAAAAGGAAAAGGAAAAGGAAAAGGGAAATTTTCCGATTCAAAATAGGGCAACTGATGTCTATATAAGGAGTTTTGTACCCCAGAAGATTTTTCAAACCACAGAAGCAAGCAAGATGCAAGCGCACACACACACATCAATCATTGAAGGAATTTCCAAGAGAAGCATTCAAGACAACAAACCTAGTTCAGCAGACAGACGTCCACCATCGATCGATACGCCAAAGCGACCATCTATCGATTTTCCATCTCAATATTTCACTAAGAAACGTATTGAGAATGGATATCTAATGCCTGATGAATTTGGTATTTTTAGGGACCCAGATGGTCATGCAAGAGCCATGGATGGAAGGACTCTACACATCTCCAAAGATGACATAGCAGACATCCTTCAGGTGGCCAATGAACCAGAAAACTTGGTTATACAGCAATGCAGCAATCCAAACAATCAAGATGAACATCCTACAGCTAACACAGCAGAAACTAGTTTCCACCAATCTTGCCGACCAGTTAGCCAGCCATCGATCGACGCCCTCGTTCCACCATCGTTCGACAGGGTAACACCTACATCGATCGATGGAACACATTCAGCATCGACCGACAGATGCCTTGAGTTTGGACCCCGAGCTTATGACCAGTATGGAGCCAGGAAGTTCAGATGGGAACAGAAGGATGAGTATGGAGTCTACAGAGATGAGTTTGGATATGCAAGAGGAGTAGCTGGAGAGATTATCCTTGTCACCAAAGAAGACATCAGAAAAATTCTGGAGAGAGCATCTATGTTTGTTCAGAGCTACATATGTCTTCGAGAACATGCAGCTTCATTCATAGAGACCAGACTACCACCAGAAATCTACACCAAAGATGAAATCAATGAGATGGTGACTGGTATTTGTGGAGCTCAAGATAAGTTAAGAAAAGAACTTCAGACACTAGTGGATGATACCTATCAACCTTTGGACAAAGGTTACAATGCGCTTTACAGAGACATGGCAGAGATGAGGATTGAGATTGACATTTTGAAGGAACAACTTGAGCTAGAGGCTACTCCATCACAATCGATCAACGCCACCAAGGTACCATCGATCGATGCACAGCCGCCACCATCCAACAATCCCTCACAAGCGGAGAATTCCGTAAAGAAGGAGGATGAATGGGAGATAGCATACATCAACACAAATATTAATGACTTCTACAGCCCTCTCAACAACAATGTGGACTGTTTAAACAAAAGAATTGATTTGTTACAACAGGATTTGGATGCAATTCGCAAGGGAGATCAGAGTCAACATCAGCAAGCAACATCGATCGATATCTGCACAAGCGCATCGATTGACAGCAAGTTCGCATCAGTGGAAGAAAGGTTGAACTCCTATGAAGATATGCACGACTGTTTCACTTCACCTATCATGCGATACTTGGAAAGCTTGTCTAAGCAGATGATCCAAGTACAGAAGGACGTTGGCATACTTCAAGATTAATTTGGTTTTCAAGAAGAAGGATCGACATCGATCAATAGGTCCCAAGCCGCATCGTTCGACGCGAAGAAACCACCAGCACAGATTCCTTATACATCAGCAAAAGTTGATCAAATAACAGACAAGCTCTACAAAGCTATGGACACCATGGAAGACAGACTTGACAAAAGGTGTGATGACATCTACTTTCCATTCGACAACATGATCAGTGGATTGGATTTCCAGGCAGAGTGGCTACTATAAAGAAGTCAAGGCCATTCAAATGGGACTTGCATATCATCATGAACAATCAGCATCGACAGAAGGTTTCCCAGATCAATCGACGGGGCTACACAAGCGACGATCGATTCATCATCTGTGTTATCGATCGATACCGAGTCTACATCAGACCAAGTCAAGCCGGTACATGACGAGTTACAGTCAATGCAAGAGGAACTGAAAGAGCTATCAGCATACGCCTATGATAAGATAGGATGTCATCAATGCGGCATTGAAGGTCTTAAACAAAGTATACGGAACATCAAAAATGCAACATTAAAGATGGATCAAAGATGGACCATAGGTGACGAGGCCACAAGAACTTTCATTGCAGCTTGGTTCAGAATGAGCAGAGATAATGTGGATGCTTGTTTTCCAACAAGCAGTTGTTTCTCCTTCAACTAGCCCAAACACCTACAAGGTCAAGCTAAATGACTATAACAAAGCACTGAGTGGGAGGCAACCCACTATAAGGTATTTTAATTTAGTTTTCTTAATTACTAGTATTTATTTTCGTATTCGTTTTTGCAGAATTTAAAAGTAGAATGATGACCAACACATCGACCGATGAGGAGAAGTCGAAATCGACTGACATACCATCATCAGCCACGATCAATGCCTTTCTGTATACATCGATCGATATTCACTCCAGTCAGGTTTATCTTTCTTACTTGTTCAATTTAGTACTTATGACTTTTTTTCCACCATAACTCTGACTATTTTACACTGGGACAGTTTAATTTAAGTCTGGGGGGACGTTTACTGATAATTATCTATTTGTGATTCTTATTAAAATTTCTTTTCAAAAGATTTTATTGAGTTCTAAGAAGGGGACAATGGACTTTTTGATTCATACTTGATGATCTAACCACTCTTTAGCACCATTCTAGACTTAATGACTGCAGATAGTACTAGTGGATCAACCTGTCAACTATTCACACTTGCTTAGAATGTTTGAAGGAGCCAAAGCTGACCTCCAACACTAAACCTGACACAAACTGCTTGTCTTGGGGCTTGGTATACATGGGATCAGATTCTTCAGACAAGTCTGGAAGGTAAAGTCTTGTGTAGATTTATCTATCACCTTTTCTCTCTCTATTTTCGACCCTAGATAGTTTAGATAGAAAGTTTTCTTAAAAAAAAAATCGAAAAAGATAGGAAAAATAGGATTTTTGTTTTTAGCTAGATGGAATCTGAACAGGACTTGGTGGCTGCAACCATTAAGGCTTGCTTCATAAAGATTCCAACAAAAAGAATTCGAACGGGACTTGGAGGCAATCTTCAAGGTTCGCTTCATAAAGAATTCTTGGATATAGGTCAAAAAGAAGTGAACAGGGCTTGGTGGCAACCACCATTAAGTCTTGATTTATGGAAGCCTGTCCAATCTTGGTCAATAGTTCTGCAATAAAGCAGACTTTGACTAAAGAGAGAAATTAGTAGAGAGAAAAGATAGAAACTAACTTTTACCTGCAGCTCTAGATACTTGTCTGAAATTCTTTGCATTCTGTGATCGATACCCCCAAGGTAAAGCCTTCACTTTTATTTTTATGCTAAGAAATGAGGTTAATAGAGGGGAATGTCAGATAGTATTTTCTAAGTTCCTGGATGAATGAATTTGGTTGCTGCTAAGCTAGGATATTGCATAATGTACTTTTGTGATTAGGATTTTTAGATGTGGATTGCAAAATTGTAAAGGTGATGATTTCAATGTTTTAAATCCGTGAGTCCCTGTTGTTTTCAAACCTCTTTCAGACAGACTGCATGTTGGTTTTGCTTGAGGACAAGCAAAATGGTAAGTTTGGGGGAAGTGATATACCATGGATTTGACCCACTTTCACCCATGGTATATTGGTGTTTTATTATATAATTATTATGTTTTCTAGCCTATTAGGTATGTTTTCAGGTTCAGGAGTGTTTTGGAGTAAAGTGATGATTTTGGAGCCTTTTAGAGTACAAAAGAGATTTCATCCGAGCTGACCATCAAACCATACCAGAGGTCAACATTCAGAGACAATAATAGATCGAGGCACATCCTGTCCTGTCGGTTGATACGGAAGAAAAGACCCGACAAATGAAGATTACAATTGATCGATGCACATCTTGTACCATCGATCGATATCAAGACACGAGAAGCCTGATTTGGTCCCATCCGACTTACAGCCCAAGACTTCACCAAATTACAAGATTACCCCTGATGAGTTTTTAACCTAATAGATAAATACTTGCCTAGGTGTTAGGAGGCAAGAGAGCTTTTTTTGTATTCTTGTTTTCACAGCAAAAGCTTAGAGAGATTTTGAGAGTTGGAGAGAAGATCCAGAGAGATTTGTGATTGGAACTCCATTGCTTTTTATTATCTATTCTATGCAGTTTTCTTACCTTGCTTGTGTTATGAATTGCTTAGCCATGTCTAAGTAATTTCATTGTTAGATTTAGGGTTTAAATAGGTTAAAGGGACTAGCCCCAACTATAGATTTCTAAGTTGTGGTATTCATCAATAGGTTGTTCTTAATGCTTGTTCTAGAATTGCTAACTAGAATATTGAACCCTAGGAATTTGTATGTTTGATCATCCTTGAATAATACTGTCCTGATCTATCTATTGAGCTAAGATTGCTGAAGTAAGTGATTCTCTGATCTAGGAAGCTTGGTGAGCATATTCAACCCGTTCGTAAAGCTTAATTGAAGCTCATCGATCGATATCCCTAGTGGACAATTGATCGACAGCGTGAAAAGTATATCGATCGATATCTCTCTACGATCATCGATCGACACTGCTAGTGATCGAACATTCTTGTTCTGGTCATTAGATCCAGTTAATAGACTTGTCCACGAAATTGCGAGTGCTGATTGGCTTGTTGTTAAATAAAGTAGTTGAGCTCTAATATATCATGCATGCAACTGTTAGACATCTACAAAATTATAATCTCTGAATACCTGAATAAAAACCCTAAGTCTAGCATTTTCCAAATAAAGTTTCAAACCAATCATCTTGTTAGTTGAGCAACTGCCTTACTCAATTAGGATTGTTTACATTGCTTTAAACCATAAAAACCACAATTCACCTAGAATTGATTCTCTGATTAAATTTAATTGGTTCCCTAGCTCTTTGTGGATTCGATCCCTAAGTATTACAACTGAACCTCTTATTTGAGAGAGTAATTCACTCCTTAGTGTAATTTGAGTGAGATCAGGAGCCTCAGTGAGAATGTCAAAGTGGTGGTTCAAGGAGTAGTTGGCTTTTTGAGTTGGGAGTGGATCTTTTTCTGATCTAGATCCACTTTGTTCCTTTTTGTCGTTGTTTGGGAGCACCGGGTTGTAGCTTCATTCCTGTCCCACAGTGGTCTCCGCTGTCTCTTTGGTCGTGGCTTCACTCTTCTTTGCCGTCATAGCTCTCGTGTCCTTTTTGGTGTTGAAGTTGACTGGTTCTACTTCTATGTCCTTGGTGGCGGGTCTATAGTCTGGTGTGCAGGAGGTGATAGTGCAAGGCTCTGTTAATGCTTGTGTGGGTGTAGCTAGTAGTTGTATTCAGTGTGGTGGTTCCAACGGTCGTCTATGGCTTTTGGTGGCTTCAGGTCTTGCTACATCATCTCGTCTCCTCTCGTCAAGGCATCCTTTCCAGTTATATCCGGGTGATAAATGAAGATTTACCATCAAGATTGGATCTCCTTGTTTCTTTTTGGTTATCCCATGTCCATTGACACTGGAGCATGGTTTTCACAGCATGGTTATCGCCTTTTGGTTCTCAGAGGTCACAAATGTGGACACGGTTCTCAGGGATTCTTTGATCGTTTCTGTGTCAACATTTGGTCTCAGTTCACTTCCCAGTCCCAATAAGAGCTCAATCGATCTTTTGTGGTGGTGTACTTTAGCTTTCTTGCAGGTTTGGGAGATTTCTGGGCAGGCTGTGGTGGTAAGGAACTCGCTTTTTTTTTCATTGTTTATGGCGATATTTGAGTTCATATAGCTGGTTTCTCGGATCTCTCGGTAAGGGTAACCTCTTCTCTATGTTTGTCTAGCTCTTCATCGCTAGTGACAGTTATAAGTTTTGAAGAGTTAATCGGTAGCTAGCTACTCCAGAGACGACATGGGTAATCCCAACATCAAAGGCAACAAGGAGAACCTCACTTTCTTGTAGTTATCATTGATGGAAGAGAACAACAACCGATTCCTAAGGATTTTAAAATGGACTAGCGGAATGTGCCAGATTTAGTGGATGGGCGCAGCTAGAGTTGTAATACATTGTTTTGGAAAAAAAATTTCAAATCAGGCTTGTAATCGAATCTGAATTTCCTTTAATAAGGCCGAATAAAATTTTAATTAAACAAAAAAAAATTAACTTCTATACATATTATTTGATTTATACTTTCTCTCTATTTCACAAAAGTGTCATTTTGATATTTTTTTCTTGTTATTGTGTTACTTTACAAATCGAATGAAATTTATATTTACTTGAATTGATCCTCGATGAGATGATCACGTCCCTGAATGCTCTCCAATGATTGTGATGATGAAAATAAGCAGTGGATTGAGTTGATACTTCTAAGAGTTGCGGAATAGGCTCTCAGACTATCAGATTTGCCTGCAATGTAAGGATCAAAGATCCAAAGTACACTAGACAAGCCTTTGATCAAACAAGATTCAGAGAATGATTTGAAAAGACAAGAGTTTGATAAATTTTATTGATAATTTTCGTCCATAATATATAGAGAAGAAGACTGCTCATGCACAGATCTTGGAAACACACAAAATAGTTAAAACTAAGACTCCCTTGAAAACATAAACAAAGACCAAGTTTTGAATTTGAAAACAGGCTCCTCCCTTGCTTCCTGGACGAAACTGAAGATAGAAGTGGGCCTAGTTTGACTTAGTTTCATCAAGAGGCTTTTGTATAAGTGTTGTGTCCAAGCCTCATTAAAAACCTTGTTCGGAAAACCAAGTGGGACAAATCCAAACAAAGGAAAAGAGTGCAAGTCACAACACCTCTCTTGATGAATGATCTAGGCGGCTTGAATCACAACCAGTGTAGTTGGATAAGCACATTCTACACTGCCCTGGATAGTATATAGGAGTTGATGAAGAACTTGTTGAAATTTTGCTTGTCTGGACCTAGCCATTGGACCGAGTGGTATACTTAAGTCCTTGTCCCTTGTTTCTTTAGGTTTCACATGGTTCCTTCTTCATATTCCTTAAGCTCTGGTTCAAACTGTTCCATCTCTTCAGTTCCACTGCTTGTCAGGTGTTGGGGAAAAATACTCAGGTATTAGATTTCTCCAGACCCCGGGCAGGACACCGGCCTCTAGGTCCCTGCTAAGAGACGGCACCCGGATCCGACCCCTGCATCGGTCCCTTCCCCCGGGAAAATGGTAAACTTCAGATAGGGAGAACCTTCCATATTTCCGGATATGGAAGCTTTCTACTTCATGAAACCGACTCCTAGCAGCCTAGGGACGACTATAAAAAGGGAACCTAAAACCTAAAGCAAGGGATCGACACATCAAGACTTAGAGACTAGGGTTAGACGGCTATAATTAAGGTTTTTACTCAATACAATGTAATTTCAGATAGTTTAATCAATAAAACGTCTCTTCAAGTCTATTTCTCTCTAAATCTCTCAAACAAATATAGCTTGTCTGCCGTTCCGTAGTACTCTAGAAGTTCCTACACAAAAATCCCCTAATATCAAGATCACATCATCCTCTCCCACTGAGAAGGATTTGACCTCAAATCCGTTTCACCTGCATGATAAGGAACTAAATCAGTAACATTGAAGCTTAAACTTACACTATACTTACTTTGCAAGCCTCGTTGATAGGCATGGTTTCTGATCCATTTGGTTATCCTTTCTCCTGATGCATTACTCATTTCTGATTTATACACATTATCATATAATAGGTTATCACATGAACAATTATCATAAAGTAAGAGAAATAGTCCAAATCTGTTTTTTTATCGGTTTTGACTTAAATGTTGCATCTGGAGGTACTTCTTTGATGTGGATGAAGCAAGTGACGTCTGGATGTCTCTCCTGGTTCAAGTCAGGTGGCTTGTCTTCCTCACGCTTGTTCCTTCTCCTTATATGCTTCAAAGCTTCCTTATAATCTGCACATGGCTCTTTTGACAAAAACAAGTGCATCATATCTGTGTAATCAGTGACAAAGGGATCATTAATGACACTGTTACTTACCTTAGATTGCTCACCTGGCCGCCATATGTAGGATTGAGTTGTTCTAAACTCAGACAGTTGAGAATAAAAGAAATGTAGGTCTACCTGAGTTGCAGAATCAGTAACTTGCAATTCTGAATTGGTTTCAGCTTCAAACTGATTTCTTGTGGATATAGAAAGGAATAAGAATGTGGGACAGGTTGGTTCGTAGCTTGAATCCTTCTTTTCAAAAAGTGTAGACCTCAAAACAGTTTTACCTGTACCAATAGCAAGCAAATCAGGTTTCATGTTTTTCTTTGAGTTTAGATAGATACATCGGGTTGGTTTCTTTGGAGATTGTTGTAGACTGAGTTTATCTGGTGGTTTCTCCTTGATTTGAGAAGAAAACATGAGTTCTTATCCTGTTCCAGTGATTACTTCACCAATTTCTTCAGTGACTTCTTCATCTCCAATCATGGTTTTATATTATCTGCAATGGTACTGAAGCTGCTGCATAACTGGTGGCTTCCATATCTTGATATAGTTGAGAATCAAGGCGTGTTGTTCAGCTTCCAACTTCTTATGACCCCAGCTTATTCTAGCACGAGCAGAGCATTCTCTAAGGATGATAAGTACGCAGACATATGCTCCAGGTCTCCACGAGTAGGTCTTGCAACCTTCCATCACAATCAGATATAAGTATATCTTGGAATTGATCCAAACCGATATGTTTTGCAAAATCGACAATGTCTTGATGATCAGGTGGTCATTTGCTGCGTTATCTGGTCTGTTGAATCCATGAAAGAGTTGGTAACATTCTCCAGTTGGTTTCATAGTGAAACTCTTGCTGAGCTGAGACGTGCAACACCTTATTTCCAGATGTTGAAGGGTTACCAAAATCAATTGTTGTTTCTGCCGATTTCTCCTCAATCAATATGAGCTTGTTCCTGTGCTTCCACAACTCTCCTACAGGTTCAAATACAACATTTTTCGGGCCCAGTTCGTGTCTTGAAAGCTCCATTTCTCTGGTCTTTTGGAAATCACATGGATCAAGGATATTCAGTTGATTCATTCTGCAAGCTGTCTGTGGTTTCGTGGGTGTCTCCTCTTCTACCATGTCTTGTTTGAAAGACACCATGACGTTCTGATCTGGTTGTTCTTCTTTCTGATTGATAGGTTGTTCTTCTTGAATAGATGTTGTTGATCTGGTTTTGACACTTTGAGTTATGAGATAACTGATTCTTGATGCTGTGTTTCAATGGATGGATGTGTGTTGTGTAGGTCCTGTTGAGCTGGTTCCTCACATTCGGCATCACTCGTAACAACTCCTTTTTATCCTCCTCACTGAACCAAGAATGTTTATTATCCATAGATGGCTCAGGCACTGTCCTCTCCTTCCTTTAACAAGTTGGTGTCTTGCTGGTGGAAGCAACTCCAGTGGATGGACGTGGCCTCCTACTTTCATGTGGTTTCTGAATTGGGATTGAAGGATAGAGCTTTGTCTCTGATTGGTTTTGATCTGTGCTCCACTTGTCTCTTTCAAACCTTCTTTGTTGTGGAGCTTCTTTGATAACAATAGCATGCTTCTGGTTTCTTTCAAACTGATCATACCCTCTTTGCTTGTATTCATATCTGGATGATCTGCTTTTCCTCAGCTACTGTATGTCTTGTCTGAGTTTTCCAAACTTATCGTTGAAGACTTGACTCATTCTGGCCGTGAAGTCTTCAATCAATAACTTGTCATTCTTGCTGAGTTCTTCCTTGTGCTCCTTCACCATGGTACTTGAGACAGGAAAACAAAACCCAGTAACTAGTTCTAATAGAAGACAATTAGAAATAAATACAACACAAATTCATTTGCAGGTTGATAATCAGAAACAGATCACAGCAAAACAAAAATTTCTGATCAAGGATGTGAAGAATCTAAACTCATAAATAAGATAAAAGAACCCTAATTTCTTTTCTCTGCAATTTTGTGAATCAAGTCAGATTATTTAGCAGATTCAACACTTGTTCTAGGTAGATCTGACCCTAATAAACATGATTCTAACAAGATCTTAACTTTAGAACAAATCTGATAACAGAATATGAAAAGTATAAATTGCAGAATCAGAAAAACACAACTTGTTGATGGAGATCTGCTCTGATACCACTTGAAGTGATACTGGATGAGATGATCACGTCCCTGAAAGCTCTCCAATGATTGTGATGATGAAACTAAGCAGTGGATTGAGTTGATACTTCTAAGAGTTTCGGAATGGGCTCTCAGGCTAGCAGATTTACCTGCAATGTAAGGATCAAAGATCCAAAGTACACTAGACAAGCTTTTGATAAAACAAGATTCAGAGAATGCTTTGAAAAGCAAAGAGTTTGATAGATTTTTATTGATATTTTTCTTCCATAATATATAGAAAAGAAGACTGTACATGCACAACTTCTTGGAAACACACAAAATACTTAAAACTAAGACTCCCTTGAAAACATAAACAAAGACCAAGTTTTGAATTTGAAAACAGGCTCCTCCCTTGCTTCCTGGACGAAACTGAAGATAGAAGTGGGCCTAGTTTGTCTTAGTTTCATCAAGAGGCTTTTGTATAAGTGTTGTGTCCAAGCCTCATTAAAAACCTTGTGTGGAAAACCAAGTGGGATAAAACCAAACCAAGGAAAAGAGCGCAAGTTACAACACCTCTCTTGATGAATGATCTAGGCGGCTTGAATCACAACCAGTGTAGTTGCCCTAGATAGTATGTGGGAGTTGATGAAGAGCTTGTTGAAATCTTGCTTGTCTGGACCTAGCCAATGGACCGAGTGGTATACTTAAGTCCTTGTCCCTTGTTTCTTCAGGTTTCAGCTGCTCTATGGTTCCTTCTTCATATTTTACTTAAGCTCTGGTTCAAGCTGTTCTATCTCTTCAGTTCCACTGCTTGTCAGTATCACATCATTACTTTATTCTTAATGTTAATTACGAAATCCATTGTTCTGATAGACACTACAAGAAAACAGGCTCATACCGAGAGCTAAAATCGTCGGTATATCGTCGGAATAACCGTATTCCGACGACATACCGAGGAAACAAGTCCTCGGAAATAACTCCTCGGATTTGATTTTTCCTCGGAATTCCCTCGGAATTTTCCGACGGAATTCCGAGGAACCGTATTTCCGAGGACAAAGGTTCGTCGAAATAGTCCTCGGAATATACCGAGGAAGAGCTCTCTCGGTATATTCCGAGGACATTTCCGATGGACAAATCCTCGGAAGTTGACGTACTATTCCGAGGAAGTTATCCCTCAGAAATTTCCGAGGAAGCAAGCCCTCGGAAATTTCCGAGGAGACTTGCCCTAGGAAATTTCCGAGGAAACAAGCCCTCGGAAAATTCCGAGGAAGTGATCCCTCGGAATATACCGAGGGAACCCTTCCTCGGAATTTTCCGAGGGCTTGCTTCCTCGGAATATCAAAAATTATTAAAAAAAAATTTGAAATTTAAATTCGAAAATATAAAATTAAAATTAAAATTGAAAGCATATTAGATAATATTCAAAGTCGTACAAATAAAAATAAAACATTCGAGTTTTGAAAAAACTACAGCGTTTTCTGCTGGTCTTGCGTTCGAGAGCACCTCGTTCAGGTGCAACCTCCTCATCATCTCCATCATTTGCTCGTTCAGCTTCTTCTGTGTCTCAAAGGTCGCCTGTTGAGTCGCCATCTGGGTCTCCAACGCAGATATGCGATCATTCTTGTGGTGCATCGACCCATAAGTACTTCGGATCAACAAAGGGCGGTGGTGCAGCGAAGACGGAACCGACCGGGGCGGCGACCAAATCGAACAAACGTCCCTTCTTCTTTGGAACCGACTGAAATAGAAAATAGCCAAATTTAAATAATATAAAAGATGAATTGAACTTTTAAAAAAGAACTTACCGATTCAACGATTTCGTTGATCCGAACCCGAGGCAAGTAGGTCGTCATCCTCGGTTTGAAGCTGAGACACTTCGTCTTCCACCTGAGTGTCGATCAGGGTGACCACATCCCTCACAACACCATCATCAATCTGGCCGGTCTTCTTGTTGGTATACGCCCTCTTCATTAGGGCGAGATCATCAACCGGCTCGCCATCATTTTCTTCCGTCTTGAAAAAAACATAAATTAAACAAACATTAGTAATTAGAAGAAATGCACAAAAAACAAAATTTAAAAACTTCAATAATAGAATAAAAAGCGACTGAACTTACCATGCGATCCCCCAGAGTGGCAATAGATTGAGCACCCAAGTTATGCTTGAAGACGCCCTTCCCTTTACGGTCGCTCCTGCGGTTGGTGGAGTTGGTGGAAGAAGTTTCTTTCGTCTCTTCCTTATTCCAATGCACACCCAACTCCTGCCAGACCGTGAGGTTCATCGACTTTGGGACCTTTTAATAAAAAAAAATTGTTAAATAAATAAAAAATATTTTAAGAAATTAAAAATTGTTTAATAAATAAAAACAACCTTGTTTATTTCCCACTTCTTCTTCCACTCGTGGATCTGCTTCCCATAGTTGTCCATAACTTTATGTGAAGTGGTGATAGATATACAATGTATCATCGGCATTCCAGTTGAATTCTTGCTGAAATTAAAACACAATTAGTAGAAATTTATATTAAAAGATTAAAAATATAAGTAAAAATTAGAATACTTACATAAGCTGTTGAAACCACAAATGCTGCTTGTCGGTAGGAAGTCGTGAAAGTCGGATGTCCCTTGTCGAGGGCCGAGTACATCATACTGGTTGATCCATGCGCTGATCCGTTCGGATCGGTTGAACCTAATAAAAGAACAAATTATTAATAATGAATCAAATTTTAATGAAAAAAATACGTTTAATTACCATGTTTGACCCGTCCATGTGGATCGAGTGAGATAGGGAAGATCGTCACGACCGGGCTGTCGAACAAACTCCATAACCCTCATCACTCCCGGAGGAGCAGGAGCGAGGCGGTGCAGCAACGAGGCGGGAGGAGCAGGAGGCGGGAAATGGAGAGGAAATGTATGGTAGGAGCTTGGGGCGTCACGGAATCCTGAATGTGGCTGGACGAACCCGAGAGTGGCTCCCGTACCACCACGACTACAAGAGTGGCTCCCGTACCACGACTACGGCTAGAGGGGACTCATCATCATAAGGCGTGTAAATTAAAAATATATTTAAAATTAGTTCTAATAAATTTAAATTTTAAAAATCAATAAATAGTTTTAATCACAAAATATAAATAGTTTAATAATTACAAAAATAATTTTAATATATAAAAATAGTTTAATAATTACAAAATTAGTTTTAATATATAAAAATAGTTTAATAATTACAAAAATAGTTTTAATATATAAAAATAGTTTAAAATTACAAAAATAGTTTTAATATATAAAAATAGTTTAATAATTAAAAATAGTTTTAATATGTAAAAATAGTTTAATAATTAAAAAATAGTTTTAATATATCAAAATAGTTTAATAATTACAAAATTAGTTTTAATATGTAAGAAATAGTTTAATAATTACAAAAATAGTTTTAATATATAAAAATAGTTTAATAATTAAAAAATAGTTTTGATATACAAAAACGTTTTCATATTATATATACATAATTATCAATTAGATTTTTATAACCACAAAATTAATAAAAACGTTTTATAACCTCGAATTTCCTCGAATATTCGAAGAAATTCGAGGAACCAGGATTTTAAACCGAAAACCAATACCTTCCTCGAATGTCCTCGAATATTCCGAGGATTTCGAGGAAAATACTTTATAATCAAACCCCTAAATCGAGAAGGTCAATACCAGAAATTCGAGGAAAACCTAAAGTCCGTGAATTTCCTCGGTATTTCTAAAAAAAAGATGCTAGTCTGTTTCGAGTCATTATCACCAGATGAATCTGAATCTGGATCTTGGTGAAACTCTCCAATAACTGGTTCATCCTCTGCGTGAGCGGCTTCCTCTGAAGTCGGTTAAATCGACTACAAGGCCAACTCCAGCTACATCTTCGCTGCACTTAAGTTGCGGATGTGATTGGTTGTAGTGGGTCTTCCAGCTCAGAACTTCCCTGAACTCGGCCTCTGGGTTGAGTCTTGTAATAGTAACCCATGGATCATCTCTGTTCCTTACCGGGGTACTTGATATAACAAACCTGTAACATTTAAAAATTATTAGTAAAAGTATAAATTAATACACATGGTGATCAATCATTCTGAATAATTAACATTTACTTACCTGATCGGCCTGAGAAGCAAGAATGAAAGGATCATAATATTGCAGCTTTAGCCTAATTTACTGATGTAACACCAAATGCATCTGTTCTCACACCTCGATCCGGAGTGTTGTCGTGCCAATCACAATAGAAAACAGTACAGCATAATCCAAGCATGCCCAAATACTTGATTTCCATAATCTCATGTATGTGTCCGTAGTATACATCATCTCGATGCAGAACAACGCCAGCATCATAGGTCGATGTGACGTCTCCTCTTTTCAGTTGTGAATGCATATCCTCGAGTACAAAATCGGATATGACTTCACAACATAGTTTGGTCCAACCACCATCTCGCGTATCCAATCGTCAAATGTTTCACCTCTGGCCAAACCAGAGACACCTATTAATAACACATATATAGGTTATATCAATAAATATGAATTAGTATAAATATGTGATAAATGATATTTTAATTTGTTTAAGGCACTCACATAAGTAAACATCCATCCAGCAAATTCTCTCGATTCATTTCTTCTAGTTCCTCCTCTGTAGTATCTATATTGAACCGCTTTTCTGCCATGAAAATATTGTACATATGATGACAATAATGTAATTAATTAAGATTTAAATGTCAATTTTTAAAATAAAACTTGTAAGATAATAAACTTACCTCTCATATTGAAGAACATCTTAGGTTGGTGAGCAAATATGTTTGCAAATGACTTCGCTCTGCTCGATGAAGTCGACGGTCCTTTGGTTTTCAGCTAAGTCGTCCAACATCTGTTTAAATGTCTGGGACCTTAACATGATATGTTGCCCGTTAGCCTCTATCATCATGCCGAGCAGGTCTTCTTTTTTTGGTCTGAACTTCTGCTGGAAAGTAGTACTCGGCAAAGTTTGAAATTTCTTCATTGATCATCTGTGCGACTATAGAACCTTCCACCCTACTTAAATTTTTCACCATCTTCTTCAAATGGAACATATACCGCTCATACAGATACATCCATCTATACTGCACAAGACCACCAAGTTCCAATTCTCTTGCCAGGTGAATAACAAGATGCTCCATAACATCAAAAAATGAGGGAGGAAATATCTTCTCAAGGTTGCACTGAATCACGGCTATGTTAGTCTTCAAATTTTCAATACCTTCAAGAGTCACTGATCTGGTGCATAAATCGCGGAAGAAAGCACTTATCCCTGCAATTTCTTCATGAACATTTCGTGGTAATAATTCCTTGAAGCCAAACGGAAGGAGGCGTTGCATCAACACATGACAATCGTGACTTTTCAAGCCAATAAACTTTCCTTCATTTTTGTTGATACAGTTACGCAAATTAGATGCGTAACCGTCTGGAAACTCCACATTGTTTGAAATCCAATCAAAGAACGCATCTTTTCCCTCTGCATCAAGTCGGTATATGGGAAAAGGAGCCCTACCATTCTCATCAACATGAAGTTCTAAACGAGCACATATATCGACTAAATCCAGTCTCGACTTCAAATTATCCTTTGTTTTACCTTGAACGTTAAGGATCGTGTTCATGAGATTGTCAAAAAGTTCTTCTCAATATGCATGACATCTAAATTATGCCTTAGCAGATGATCCTCCCAGTATGGCAGATCCCAGATAATACTTTTTTTTGTGCTAGTTATGTAGTTCTCCAACAGCATCTACCGGAAAACGCTCATGTCCACCGACGTCTGGCGTCCTTGCTGCACCAAAATCTCTTAGTTGTGTCTTCAAACCTTTCCCACTAACTTCCTCAGGTGGACCATCAAACACCTGCTTGTTCTTCCTAAACAAAGTCTTACTCCGACGGTATGGATGATCTGGTGGTAGGAATCGTCTGTGAAAGTCAAACCAACACGTTTTTCTTCTGTTCTTTAGTTGGAAAGCATCTGTGTCATCTTGGCAATATGGACATGATACCCTCCCATGCGTTGTCCATCCAGATAACATACCATATGCTGGAAAATCACTTATTGTCCACATTAGTACTGCCCGCATTTGAAAGTTTTCTTTACACGAAATATCGTATGTTTCAGCACCTTCAGCCCATAGTTGTTGCAACTCATATATTAGTGAATGAAGAAACACATCAAGTGATCTCTTAGGATGCTCTGGTCCGGGAACGAGAATGGAGAGAAACAAAAACTCTCGTCGCAAGCACAAGTTTGGGGGTAAGTTGTATGGTGTAACAATGACTGGCCATAGAGAATATTGTCTTCCACTCTTGCCATACGGGCTGAAACCATCAGTACATAATCCAAGGTAGACATTTCTTCTCTCATACGCAAAGTCGGGATACTTTGATTAGAAATGCTTCCACGCTTTTGCATCTGAAGGATGTCTAATCTCACCATCTGTTGAGTGCTCCATGCCATCTCATTCGTTTATGCGTTGAAAGATACAACCTCTGCAACCTTTCCGTCAAAGGCAAATACCACATCCTTTTATATGGCACTGGAACTCTTCCACTCGTATCTTTATAACGAGGCTTCCGACAAAATTTGCATGTAACCGCTGGTCATCTGCCCTCCAATAAATCATTCAGTTATCGCTGCATACATCTATTACCTGATAAGATAAACCAACACCAGCTACGAGTTTCTGAACCTCGTAGTATGAACCTGAGCTACATTATCCTCGGTAGAATATCTTTAACAAAATCAGCTATCGCATCCACACAGTCTTCAGCCAAGTTATAATCTGTTTTAATGCCCATCAGTCTTGTAGCAGATGATAAAGCTGAATGACCATCTCTGCAACCTTCGTACAATGGTTGCTTTCCAGCATCCAACATATCATAAAATCTCCTAGCTTCTGCATTGGGTAAATCTTCCCCTCTAAAATGATCATTTACCATCTGCTCAGTACCGACACCATAATCTACATCCGTTCTAATTGGTTCTTCTAATCTAACCGACCGGCTGAGGTTCGCTAGTACTACCAAGTTCATAATCAGTTTCCTCATGATGATACCAAATTTTGTAACTTCGTGTAAACCCACTCAAATATAGATGAGTCCAAACATCCCACTCTTTAATAACCTTTCTATTTTTACAATTAGAGCAAGGACATCTTAACTTACATGTTTCTGCTTCCGGTTATCGGCGAACTAATCCCATGAATTCGGTTATACCTCGTTGGTATTCTTCCGTAAGCAATCTCGTGTTCGGATCCAAATGAAGTCGATCGATCCAAGAACGAAAATAATTTGAAGAAGACATGTTTTTTTGAAATCAAATTCGTGATAGTAGGAGGGAAGATAAAGAAATGGAGTGAATGAAGAGGAAGAGGGGTGGTTGTATTTATAGATGAAATACTGCCGACATACTGAGGAAATTCCGAGAAAAACCTACACTTCCTCGGAATTTCCTCGGAATTTTTAAAACCTCCCAACGGCTCTCTAACGGCTATAAAATGTCCTCGAAATTTTTAAAATCCCCGTCGGTTTTTTCCGACGAACATGGTTTTCTCTGTATTCCCTCGGAATATACCGAGGAAATGTGTCTTCCTCGGAATTTCCTCGGAAAATTCCGAGGAAATTCCGAGGAAACCACATTTCTTGGTTTCCTCGGTATTTCCTCGGTTTTTGGTCAGAAAATTCCGAGAAACTCATTTTCCCTCGATATGTTCCTCAGAATAACGATATTTTCTTGTAGTGAGATAATTATAAACAATTTTATTTATATCAAATACTACTATTGATATACTAATTATTTTTAGTTTGTGTGACATTTTACATTGAAATGGAGGTTCTATTACTTTTATCATAGGCTAGAGCTACAAAACAATCACACTAGATCTCTTTAGATCAGGAAAGACAAAATTTTGGCAATGCAAATATTAAATAAACTCTATAGACTTGCAAGATACTGGAAAATGGAATTGTTTCTTTTTTAAAAAATTTCAAATCACAGTGTACAACAAAAAGCCAAAAAAAAAAAGAAAGAAGAAATTATTTGATCAAGCACAGTTCAATTTTAATAAAACGAAATTACTCGAGTAAAAACCATGGAATGAAATTTTGGAAATGGATTATCATTATCTGCGAAAAAAACCATTAAAATATGGTCATAGGTTTAGATAAGGACTGGAGGATTAATGACTGCATAAGCAAGCACGTCTTGGTCACGGACGAACACGGACATGTCTTGCTCGGGTAAGCTTATCCACGCTTCTACATCTTCACCATCCTTTGAATCAATCAGCAGCACAAAAGCTGTGGTTTCCATGATATGTCCGGTGAATCCAATCCAGACCGGACTACCACATCCGAAGTCAACCTCGTAGAAAGGCTTTCTGCACCAGCTAGACATGGGGTATACGCCTGTGTCTGGTTTTAACTCCGACACTAATTTCCCCATATGACTCAACAAGTTCAGACCAAGCGTGGTTGCCGTGATGTTAGTTGCGAGATTCTCTCTGATCATTTCGTTGACCCCTTCTTTGGCCTTTCTAAACTCATCTACGATTTCCGCAATATCCATCTCGCTCTCAGAGTCTTTCTTGAGAAAGAATGATGCTTGTAAGTTCCCGACCGCGTCCTTTGGCAAAACAGCAGAGGGAAGCCTAAGCCGCAAGTCCATGGGTTGTATCATCAGCGTAGACTTTGGAACAGCCGAGTTGGAACGTGTAGAGATTGTAGCGCATCTCCACATAAGTGACATGATGGCTTCGACACGTGTAGGGACCGGGACAGTCTTACTGGTGGCTCTGCGTTTGAGCTCAGCGATCTTAGAGGATTTGAATAGGAATCTATTGGTTACACACTTGCTTCCAACCTCGTAAAGGCCATCCATTGAAGAACTTTGGAAAGAGCTAAGAGGAGGAGGGTAAATGGAAGTTGTAGCAAATGTAGGAATATTCATCGCCACGTCATTAGATTTGGCTTTCGCTGTAGCGGCCCAGCCACTGACAAAAGTCAAGACCGAGGCCGCATCGCAGATTCTGTGAGAGACGAAAACGGTGACCGCCAATCCTGATCCGGATCCGAAGAAATTAACCTTAACGCTCAGCAATGGCCATGTCCCGGCAGATTCACCTGGTGCAATTGTGGGGAGGAACTCTGGAAGAGAGTTGGTATTGTTTTTGAGGAAATCGGAGAGGAGAAGATCTGTGCGTGCTTCGGTGAAGACGGCTCCTTCGTCGTTGCATATGATTTTGTCGACTTCCATTCTTCCAGCCAGAGGGTAGAAACGTGAGAGTGTCTGCGACAGAGAGGTTTTAAGCCTCCCAGAGATGATCTCACGGGACTCTCCGGAGACGGATTTGAAGAAAAAGATTGTTGAAACGTAAGTTGCTGGACCATAGACATCAGCCAAGGAGAGTTGAAGGAAATCTTGAGGTGAGGGTGAAGCTGGTTTGATCACTTCTCTCCCCAGAATCTCTAGCTTCATTTCCATTGTCTTCCTTGGAAATCTGAAAGTCAACTCAAAAATACAACCAACGAAGGTGATAGGTTGGTATGATTAAGTGTCAAGAAGAATTTGAAGAAACCATGATTTATATATCTCTCTTCTAACTTGGTCATAAAGATCTTCTCTATTAAAAGAGAACTACAATTTTATCTACCATAAAGTCATAGTAGATTTATTTTATCAGTTACATCTGTTTAATTATTTATATTATCAAAATCTATTAAGAAAAAAATCTAACAAAATCTTATTAAATTATTTAAATATTGTTTTAAATTAGTGTATTGGTTAATTTCGTAATTAATAATTTAATGTTAAATAAAAATTTATCATAAATAAAAATATGTTATTTTATAAATTTTATAGTTATAGTATATATTAAAGTTAAAATTTATAAAATAGAAAGTTACCCGCACATCCGTGCGGATCAAAGTTTAGTGTGTAAATTAATTATTCTCCAGATTAGATCTAACCATCAATTAATTGTGTGCGGAATTCAATTTTTGCATTTCTTTTTATTAGTTGAGTATCATTCACATTATATTTATTTAATACTGGGTGTTGGTCTCCTCTTCGAGCGAAAAGTTTATTTTTATTAATTTTTCATTTAACATTTGTTTTAGCTTAAATTGTTTTGTTATGTCATTATTTTTATAGTTGTTCTTCTTAATATTTTACCATAGATTTCTGTTTTTTGTAAGGATATTCATCTTCACTCTCATTGTGGTTGACTAAATTTCCTAATAGAAAAAATGACGGTCGGTAATCTGATTAATGCCGAATAAAAAGAATGGGATGTTGTACAACTAGAACAATATGTCAATCTTAAGAATATACCGATGATCCGGAGTTTAGCTATAAGTCCTACTTATCGGCGAGATACATTATGTTGGAAGTATACTAAGAACAATCAATACACTGTCGAATCTGGATACTGGATGGCTCGAAACATTCTGCAAAATGATGAAGAAAAGAGGGTTCTGGAGCCTAGTATAACCAAATTTCAAGCCTTCCCTTGGAAAATAACAGCACCTCAGAAGATATGTCATCTCATTTGGCAATTGATAACAGGGCATGTAGTAGTCACAAGGAATCTGGTCTGCCGAAATATGCGATATGATAATTATTGTCCAAGATGTGGAGAATCAGAGGAATCTATTACTCATGCGGTCTTTGAATATCCACCAACTCTACAAGCATGGTCTCTATCAGCAACTCCATCTAGTCCTGACACTTTCCCACTACCGAACATCTATACTAACATGGATTATTTCTTCTGGAAGAAGAACTATATTTTGGAACCATAATTGAACAGAGACCTTTATCTAGATAATCAATATTTGAACTACCGTCAAATAATTATACAAAAAATCAGTATGTAAATTTATTTTCCACATCTATTTAGATACAATAATCGTATATCTGTTTTGCATCATAAAACAAAAATTTTATTTGTTCATAGTGGTAAAAATGACACATATTTTCAGATCATATATTTCTTTCAGTGTTAAGATCTTTAATAAAAATGTAATTACTTTTTTTATTATTACATCCATATTTTAATACATGACGTTTATAGGACTTTATTCCAAAATAATTGACTTTTTAATTAAGTATCAAATTGACTGAGAACTTTTTTTAAGAAGGCCATTTATATAGAGAGATCAAAGGAAAAAAACATAGAAAATCCTAGTTTGCCGGTTTTTTTTGTGTGAATTCATTAATTATTAATTAATAGTACAAAGATACAAAAAGCCCCAAAATATTAAAAAGACTCCTTAATACTTTCATTGTTTCATTTTAATTGTCATTTTAAGTTTATGCTCATAAATTAAGAAATTATTTACTTTTGTATATTTTCAAAATAAAAATATCATTACCATAATTTGAAACATATTTTAATAAATATAAAAATAATATGGAGAATATTGTTAATAAATTTTTCATGGAAATTCTAAAACGATACTTAAAATAAGAAACATAACCCGCATTTTTAAGTTGTGTAATATTATCAAATAAATTAAATATTTAATCAAATAAGTTAATATAACACAGTAAATTTGTTTAGCTGATTTTGTAAATGAAAAAAAAAAGAAACATAACATGCTTTTTAATGCAGATCGTATCCTAATAAGTAATTGTTGAAATAACATTTTTTTATAATATCTCGAGCACAAAATAGATTGTCCATTAGAATATAATTCTAAAAATAATATAATTGATTGATAACGAATAAAAATAGAATTTTATATTAATAGAATAGATTGTCCAAACTGTATTATTTTGTTGTCTACTCAAAATCTCAAGTTATACTGGTTATCGTGTTAGCTAAACAGATCCCGCAGAATCTGGCGGTCCAGATGCTGTTCTAATTATGTAAAAGGATATGTACCATAATGGTCCAAAGTCCAAAAGGATTATCTATTCATATTTTTGAATCACACTTTGTCAACGTGTTAGCTATACGCCAGCTATGCTAGCCAAAGATAAGAACAAACCATTGTCGCTCCAAATACTCTCAAGATTTTACATATGACATGCTATCAATAAAAGACCTCACTCAAGCAAATCAATGTTGGCTTCAAAGAATGGGAAGGGTTAATGGGCATGGGAGCGCCATTTGGGTTAACAAAAAGTGGTACAATAGAATAAGATAACCCAAATGTGTATGAGATCCATGACCAAGTATGCAAGTGTCCATATGCAAGAGAGATTAAGTTTATTGAGTCCAAGTTCAATTTGGAGTTGGTTTTCAAGAATAATGTCAATATCAAGCAATCAACAAGTTTCAAGAAGAGTTTTCAAGGCTCGAAGTTTACAGGCTTTTTCAAAAGATGCTCAAGCTACTTGATATATTTAGCTAGGGTGTCAAATTGAGCTCTAGATATGTGTTCTCTACTAGGTTTCTCCCAATGCATGAATGCAATCTAAATGACTCTAGACTCAATCCTAACGATGCAAATAATGTAACTAAATGCTTATTTTTGAGATTTTCAAAATTTTCAATTTTTTTGGTTTTTCTTTGCAATAAGTATGCAATGCAATGCATGAGACTCATGACAAGTAAACAAAACTAGAAAACGATGTGAGATAGATTACTTCACACAGTCCCTTATGTGAGAGTAAGTTCAAAGAAGAGATCTAAGGGAAAGAAGTAAACATGATAACTAAATATGTACAAGGTTTGAGTGACACATACTTGGAGTTATTGGCTGAATTGGGTGGTAGAGGACCCTTCGGCCTCAGATTTGTTCCACCGGGAGAGAGGGGCTGAAGCGGAGAAGTGAAGGCGGGTGTCTAGAGTTGCAATGCTTGGCCGTCTTTCGCCTCTTGTCTAGCTTTAGACCCAACCTGAAAAACTTCAACCATATTTATTAAAAAATTTAAAAAAGAAAGAAAGAAAAAGAAATATATACAATGGATAAACAGGGGAATGCCTCCCAAGCGCGCTTGTTTTAAGTCTCTAGCTTGACTTTGTGTGCTTCATAATCATAAGTATCAAAAGGCTGAGCCAATGCACTTTTGGTCCTTCTCCTACAAGAACAAGAAACCAAGTGCGCAAAGGAGCACACTACTGTCCATAGAAAATAGACAGATTTTTCCTCAAAGAGCTTCACTAAAGATGTAGCATGAATTATGAGATGCTCCTTAAGGTTCAGATGATCATGAGAATCAAAAGCATTTGGTGGAAACACAAAGTCAACTACAGGCTCAAACGAAGTTTTAATAAAGTAGTCAACTCTATCTCCATCAATCAAATAAAACACATTGTTCTCATTCTCATGAATGTTTTTGACAAGGGGGTTTCCATCTCAAGCAAGAGTTTATCCACATCAAGTTCATCCCCTAAATCAGCAAGTTCAAGAAGAGGTCTAGGTTCATCAAGCATCAAAAACTCTGATTCGAGATCAATTGAAGCACAAAGATAGTTCTTGTCAAAACAAACTTCAATATGATCTCTAACAAGCTTTTCTACTCTCAACTCATCTAGTTTCCTAGTTTCACATATCAGATTAAGACATTCATTGATGAGCACAAGAGAATCAAGATCAGAGGCAATATCTTCCACACATGGCAAGCAAATATCCTCAAATTAAAGTTCTAAAATGGAATTGCATATACCTTCCAGCTGGGTTGGTGGAACCCAATACAATACCTCTTTAAGGTTATAAGCAACATCAAACTCATACTATGTAACCTCCCTTCCTTCAAACTCTGCCCGATCCCTAATAAGGTCCACCCAGATCGTTCGTGCCAGGGATCTCTTTGTCGTCCACGGGTTCTTTTTCTCAAGCTCATATAACTTCACACGCTGTGCTGGTGTGAGTATACTTGCATCAAAGGGTGGTGGTTCCACATATGGCTCATCTTCAATGTGATATTCAAATATGTCTTCCTCTTCTTGTGGTCTCTCAAAGTAGCTTGAAGCCATCACTGCAAGAATAAAAGTTAGAAGTAAAGGTTAGTAACTATACAAAACAAAAACAAAGCATAAGAAAATAAAGCTTAATCTTAAGAAAGTTCGAAATCCTAATGACAAATCTACTTAGTTCCTCGGCAACAGCGCCAAATTGATTAATGCTTTTAACACATGTCAATTAACCTAATGTGCCAACAATACCACAATCGAATGGTATGTCACTGCAGCATTTTAGGATCGAATCCACTGGGAACTAGCGATTTGATAATACTAAGAATACACAAAATTTCCTAATCTAAGGAAATAGAAAGATGACTGATTTGTAACAAGCTAAGATCTTAGAAATATAAATAAGGTGATCTCAAATCCAATCAAGAAATAAGTTCAAGAACTAAACTTTCAATCAAATTCTAAGGTAGAACCCTAATGAGTGTCATATATATATATATATATATCGGTTTTTATATTGATTTCTAGTTGAATTTGATTAGTTTTTACTATGTATTCTGGTCATTTTCGAGTCCTCTTGGGTTATATAGTATTTATTCAGGTCATAGGGGCTAAACTGCATAATCAAGAGTTTTGGGGCGAAATCAAGGACTAATCTGCACAAACAGAAGTTTTGGGTTCAATTCGTAAATCATCAAGAGTTCAAGGACCAAAGGTGCAGAATGGTGAAAGTTGGCCACGGCTGGTGTCGTGAGTTGCAGAGTGCTCAATGTGAGAACCCAGATCCCTCGATCCGTTCTGCTCGATCCTTCCAGCTCAACCCAAGCGTCAGTCTAGACAATCCGAGAGTTGCAAGCGATCGATGAGCACATATCTGGCTTGCTCGCTTCATCTTCCTCGATCCAAACCTCAAGCTTTGGTTCGTGAGGAACAAAGCGACCGATGAACTCAAACCGGTCTGCTCGATTCAGCTCCCTCGGCCTAAGCTTCAGCCCGACCAGCCTGCATCGGCCACTTCAAGAATATGAATGCTCGATGGTGTCCCCTCGGTTCGAACAGCAGCTCCGACGAGGAGAGAAGATGAGCAGACGCGAAGGCGAAACAAGAAGCTCCGGCTTGGACGCGGGAGATACGAAGGCGAGCAGCTGCAGTGGTTGCGACGGAGGAGTTGAGACTCGATCTCAGTCGAAGCTTGAGACGCGCCAGGAGAAGTGGAGAAGAAGAGGGAATGCAATCACCAAACGCGATTCTGCAAAACGCTGCGTTTTCAAACACAGTCTCTGATCACAGAAAATAGCGTTTGCGTTTGGCGTTTAGCTTATGACTTCTGACCTAATTTTCAGGACTATATATATGTCTGTTAAAGGGAAAAACCCTAAGCTTTTATCTCGTACTTTTATTCTTAACGTTAAGGATCATTTGGTGATCGATCCATGAACAAGCCCAGGTCATCAAAGCCCGTTCATCCATCCAGCAGACCCAATTTCTAATGCCTTAGAAGATTGGGATATTTCCATATTTATCTATATGTTAATGTTTATCCTTTTACATATTGTATAAGGAATATATATGTACTATTTCCTATTACTATTAGGACTAGGATTTATTTCATGTATATATATATATAGACCTCTGGTCGAATGAAATAAGAAGAATAAGATTTACACAACTCTCTTTATTCACAACACGTTATCAGCACGAGCCTCCAAAACTCGAGCTAACCTAAAAAAAAATCTCTAAAACCCTAGTTCGGCCGCCACCTTCAATCTACTCGTTCTCCTCAACCACAAGGAACCAGTAGATGAACGACCTACCGAATCAAAGCCCTTGAAGAGAGGAATCCAACGCCGCCGACCTCGACTCCATACGATCTCGGACGCGACCTCTAGCCCCTGTTCTTTGAAGCGCCGTCAACTTGTACTTGCGCAAGGAACTAGGACAAATTCAATTCCATCTCTTCTCTATCTCGGTGGTCCAGTTCAGATTCTTCAAAGTTAAGGTAAATAAAATCTGAAACTCTACAGAGAACCATAATCGAATTTGAGATTGATTGATTAAAGGATATGACTTCTAAAACTTTGCAAAACCCATAAAAACCCTAGTTTTAATAAGTCCAATCCCTTCCATGAGTAAATCGGAGCTCATTAACCATAAGTTCGATTAGAGATTGGGAAACCAATTAAAATCAAAGCAATATTTGCTTCTGAATCTCGAAAACAATTGATTTGAGAAAACTCAATCAAACCCCAAACTGAAACCAAAAGAAATCGATCAAACCCCTTAAAAACATAAATTTTGATCGAATTCTTCAAGAACCCTAATTTATTTAAACTTGATTTCGTTTTTTTACTTTCCTGATTGCTTGATTTGATTTTTAGAATTGTTAATTGAGTAATTTGGAACTGTTTAAATCGAATTGGAAGTTTAAAATTTGACAAAGTTGATTAAAATCGAAATTTTCCTTTTTTTTAATCCGATTTTCTATTTTTTTAGCACAATTTCCATATTGTTTTGCTGATTGATTAAAAATAGAAATTTGTTAAATCTGAGGTTCTAGTTTCATATTAAAATTTCGAACTGATTAAAATTTGGAAATATGGTATTTTATTTTTTTTCCATATTGAGACTATGTGAAATTGTTAAATTTCTGAAATTGCTAGATTTTGTTAAATTGCAATATGCTAGTCCTGAAATTAAACCAAATTTTCGAAAACCCTAAAAGAGTTTTTTAAGTATGGTTCGAATTTTCTCCTTGATTTGCATCTAGTATTGTTTATTTTTTTTTCAATAACTTGATTGCATAAACCACCTAGAAACTGTTTTGCTAAGGTTGCTTAACTAAAATCAATTCTTCTTGATTGTTTTAATCTGATTTATTTAAAGGGTAACTATTTTAAAATCAGAATTTGAAAACCTAAAGAGTTTTACATTTTAAATCCAAAAGGTTTTATGTTTAAACCAAACCCGGGGCTTACCCGGGGTTAACCCTAACGGCCTGACCCTTACACGGGCTTATTGAGGTTTAACCTTCGACCCTGACCCGGGTTTATCCTCAACCCTGGCTAACCCTTACCCTGTCTCGACCCTAAACCTGTGTCGACCCCGACCCTGGTTCAACCCTGAACCTGGTTCGACCCTCGACCCCATGCGGACCCTAAAACCAAATATCACCCGATTTTACATGTTTGATATTTTGTGTTGATTGCTCGCATTCTGGTCGACTTAGTAAATTATTTTGCTTGATCTGAATAATTATTGAGATTTTTATTGATTGATTCAAGCATCCTGGTCATATAGTTTGATTTATAAATCTATTATTTAGTTCTAGATTGTTTAAATCACTTGTTTGAAATCTCATATTGATGAGTGGCCATGGGAGCCTTGATTATATAATGGCTTTATAATCAAACGATATTTATTGTCTATATGGCCGTGGGAGCCTAAGTTTCCTTACATAGCCATATGGCATGAGAAACTAACTGATCATTGTTTAATATGATTCAGATGTCGAGATCGACAACTCGAATACGATGTCCTAAATCTCTCCGAGACAACTATGTTGTATGGACCATGAACACTTCTGGCACATTAAAGTCTAGGGACTGTGGGAGTGTGTCAAATTCAACAATGATACCATTGCGTGTGAGAGGCAATGGGCCCTCGAATCATGAAGAATCATCTCTGTGAGGAACTGAGAACGATGTACAAGTACATTAAGGATCCTCATGATCTCTGGTATTCATTGAATAACAAATACTCAGAATCAGTAGTACATGAAGCTGAAAGAGAATGGCGTGAGCTCAGGTTCCAGGATTATGAGTCCGTGGGAGACTATCATTCTGACCTTATGAGAATCTCTTATACTCTTAATCTGTGTGGTGAATTGATAACCAACGAGGACAAGCTCGTTAAGACTCGTGAAACGATCCATCCGCAGGATGTGAGGTTATCATATCACGCCAGAATGTGCACCACTTACTTCGACTTACTCAACATCCTATTGGTGGTTGAGAAGAAGGAGCAGATAAGAGCAAAGAACATCAAGGAATTTGATGAGATCATGTACATACACAGGCTGAGACAAGAATTTGATCAGATATTTCCTGAAGCTGATGAAGCTGAGGAGGAAGAATCCGAGTGGACTCACGTGGATAGTGATCTTGATTTATTCATCGAATAAATGGATTTTGATGTTCTGAATTTTATTTTATGATTTGGTGTTGTTTTCATTTTAACTTGTCATTTACAAAGCATTAATAAAAGGTTTTTATTTATTTGCTTGATGGAAATTTTTTTTCTTATGACAAATGAAAACATGGGATCAATTTCTTGACCAAAGATTTTTTTTACCCACACATATAAGTCCTATTGAGTATTGGGATCAGTATGATCAACTCAAGAGAAAAATGGTTTCCATGGACTAAGGGAAGAAAAATCCTACAGATTTTTCATGGATTAAGGGAAGAAAAATCCTACAGATTTTTTTTAAGGAAAATCGCCAAAGGGGTCAAGATTTTACTCTCCATATTGATCTAGACTATGCAAGGGATCAGTATGATAAGGAACAAGTGGTTTTAAGGTAACCTGAAAGGTTGACCACGAAATTATACTTAATGGTACGACAGAATTAGTCATTCTGATCGAAAAATAAACTTGATGCAAAGTTTAGAGGCACAAAAGAATTATCCCATAAATCTCACATTGTGAAATATGTACACAAGGGAAATTCATAAGGTTTGATTGTCACAAAGCATCACGAAATGGCATATTATCTTTGTGTAAGGGACAAACGATTTTATAGCATGTTCATGAGGGGGAGAATAGACACTCCGTGTGGCACATGACCATACTATAAAACCATGAACATGATAGCCAAAACGTGATAACTTGGCCTATAGAGCCATAACCTATGAGGTTTAGACTATAAAAGAGAAAAGTCATGAGCATCCGCAGATCACAGTATGTTCATGAGGGGGAGAGAGGATAACCCTATGATACATGAACACAGCATAATCTAGCGGCCAAGTTAAACTCAAATATATTGTCCTTTAAAGACAATCAGATATATGAACTTCTAGTTCTCTGACTCTCCATACAGAGGTCACAAAGATATTTGATTAAGGACATTTAAAGACTAAAAGTCTATATGCTTGGAGACATCAAAGTATTTACATGTATGAAAGGAATGATGCATCAGACCATTAAAGTAAAGCATAGATATTCCCATCTAAAGTATGATAAAGGGTCATAATCCAGACACCATCCTAAGAGATTATATATAGACCACCACAAATATATGTGCCGTCTAGGATGGAACCTCATAAGGAAATGAGATAGAATGGAAATATATGTTGGATAAGGAAAATGTCTTTCTCCCACGAATCCAAAGGAACCATGAACCTAACATGGGTGATTAGATTATGGTTAAAGGACACGGATTGTATATCCGTCTATCCAACATTAAATGGAGAAAGCTATAAGCTGGTAAATAATATATGAAACGGATTGGTATGAACCATCCCTGTCTTGGCAAGATCCTCGGACCATAGATTATAAATCATGGACGCCCATACTAAGAAAAATCATATTAGATGATAGCCAGACAGATTAGACCCAATGACTAAGTCATTCCAGCTTAGCACCACGAAATAAATGTCCTGGTAGAGACATAATCAAGTGCTATAAAGTCTAAAGGATAGACGAGTATATTCCATAAGAAAAGGAACCTCGATAGAAAGAGAAAAGGTGCTCATAATAAAGGATCCGGGTTCACTAAGGAAACCAGCAGACATTGAGAAAAGGCTGCAGCTAAACATCTAAGGTACCAAACCATATAGTCTTGGGACGCCAAGCTATAAAGGTAAACAAAGGTCCTTGATAAGAATCTCAAATTGATCAAGATCATGTCTGGAACATAATGGAACAACATAAGAGTGTTAACACCAATGATGTATATATACATAAAGCTCATGAGAAAGAAAGCACTTGAGTAAAGAGAGGATCATTAACCCACGTTAGATTACTCATAAAATCATAAAGGAACGTGAGGTTTTAAGGTTAAATAAAGGAGATGGGCGATGGGACATATATAATATGGAAACGCCATCGACCAGTGACATAAGAGTCTTGTGATACCGTGAGATGTAGGACATAACCGGATAGGCAAAGGGTCGTCCATGTCCATACCTAAAGCATTCAATGAATGGCTTAATACACAAGGTTATCCAAAAAGACTAAGGAACATGTTACAAGGAAATAAATTCCTATGTGGTGGATGCTACTACAATCCGAAATTGGATAAGGTCTGGAAAGAAATAATGAAGTAGTAAGCACTATGATATTCACTGGATAAAGGATATAGAGGTACCTATATAACTTATGATCCAAGAGATCTTAAAGGATGAGAAAAGGAATTCTCATAAAACAGTGTCGTTCCCGAGCTGTTCATGGACTGTATTAGAAACAGCTGTATATAAAGGACTAAGTTATACTTAGTAAATAAGTTCTATCAAGAACAACCAATCCATAAATTATGAAGGAAAATCCTTGTGTATATACTGGACAAATCCATAGAAAGTTTGAATGGTTCAAACCATTGGATAAACAGACCATATTTATATGTGTTATGACTGCAATAAAATTGCAGCAAACCATAGGCGTGTTTATAAGTGATAACCACGTCCTAAACCATATAATGAGGTGGAAGATGACAGAGAAAGTCATCTGGTCCACGCCATTAAGTCCTTGCCGACCATGACCATGTCCGACTTAGTTTTCAGCTCAAATATTCATATGGCAAAAGGATATGAGCTTAGGTCATGGAATGGAATTAAGGTACTAACTATCAGTATAGATAATCTGAAGTATAAGTGATAGAAATAAGGTTCTAAAGGAAGCATAGGTTGTATGCAAACCTCACTTATATAATCACCACGTATAAGCCATGTTGTTACAGCAACATTGAGCAATGAATACCTCGACCATTGATTGGCGAGATGCAGGCATGAATGGACTAAGTCCATAACCTGACCCTCATGCATATGCACGTGGTTTTTGATATGTAATAAAGAAGGTCATGGGAAGTCATCAAAGGAAAGCTTTGGATCACTTTGTTTTAAGCAAAAATTATTGTGTGGGATTATAAAGGAAAGCTTTGGAACCCTTATATTTATCAATGGATAAAAGAAATCCACAATGGTACAAGAGTGTAACCAGAAAACATATTTAGTTAAAGCTAAATAGATCCATAGTTTGATGAGCAAGTATATATTAAAGTGTCAACAGTATGGCTAAGCCATATGACCTATATATATACATATGTCCGTGGGACATGAAAGAAACTGCAGGTACAGTTTGATCAAGGATTGAAAATCTATCCGAGTACAAGTCATTAGCCGTCCGACCATCACATGGAGTGACCAGCTATAGAGAGACCAGTTCACGGAGTGATCAGATGTAGGGCTACACGTCTTGACCATGTCTCAATGGAGTTCCAGAAGATATGGGAGACATGTTACAATCCGACAAAGGAACTATTGCTACATCAACAAGCAAGAAGATCATCTACAATAATGGAGTGCACCAAATAGAAGGATCTTCGAAGATGTAGTCATCAGGGGAGTTCATGTGTTGTACTCTTTTCCTGTCCTTGGTTTCCTTTTACCACATTGGGTTTTGGGTTTTTCAGAAGAGGTTTTAATGAGGCAACATCAAAGCATGAATGAACCTTGAGTCTGGATGTGTCGATCAAGGGGGAATGTTAAGGATCACTTGGTGATCGACCCATGAACAAGGCCAAGTCATCAAAGCCCGTTCATCCATCCAGCAGGCCCAATCTCTAATGCCTTAGAAGATTGGGATATTTCCATATTTATCTATATGTTAATGTTTATCCTTTTACATATTGTATAAGGAATATATATGTATTATTTCCTATTACCATTAGGACTAGGATTTATCTCATGTATATATATATAGACCTCTGGTCGAATGGAATAAGAAGAATAAGATTTACACAACTCTCTTTATTCACAACACTTAATCTTATTTTAGATCTGAGATTTGAGAAGGAGATTTGTGAACCTTCTCTTAATTACTCTAATATAATCTCATTATGTTTTCTTTTGATTCATCTTGTGATTGTTTTATGAGTATGTGTGAGTAGTTTTCTAGTTGGGTTTGAGGTTTCTCAGAAGGGGATTTCATGAGTTGTTGACTTTGGATTGTTACATCTAGGGATTTATTTTATGATTCTTCATCTATTGGTGTTCTTAATGTTGAAGTTTAATTAGCTACCCTGTTTTTGAACCTTAGTTATTTCTCGCCCGACAGATGCTCCATGAGATGCGTGAAACAATCTTAGATGAGCAAAGTGTCCTTAGCTAACAACAGTTGATGTTATTGCTCTTTGTGAACATATCAAACTCGAACTTACTGCTGGTTTAGAATACGAAGCTCAACGACAGTTAGTGTGGAGGATTCTATAACTTAGAGAGTTAGTGCTACGACAGTAGGTTGATTCTATTATCGTGTTTGAGTTCAAGACGTTGCTTAACACTACCCCTTGGTAAATTTATCTATCTGTCAACAACGAAATGATTTCTCCGAGAATACCTTGTGCCCAACGCTTTTCTTAATTATCTTAAATCTTTACTTTAATTATTTCTTTAGTTCTGTAGTTGCAATTTCCAAACAAACTTTCTTATTTGCTTTAGCTAGTAGTCCATCTTATAAACTCTTCGTGTGATCATCAGTCCTTGTGGATTCGATCCCGTATTACTACTGTGTACTTTACTGTCCACTTGCAGTTAGTCTTTCAGGTTAAAACCTGATCGTATCAAACCCATGGGATTAAGGCAATTGATCTAAGGAAATTTCCAAGTCAAGGTGTTAAGGCTAATTATTCACAAGTATCTGTAGGTCTAGATCTCATTCAATATAGATTAATCCACTGTGTGGCAAAAACCCCTATGCTAATAATGCATCAAATATCAGCTGTCGTTGGCCTAACGCAATCACGCATACATGAATCACAAGTCTATTAACCATCTAGCAATCCTAACATCAAATGTCTTTGGTTATTCAAGCTAGAGTAATACTAAGTTCTTTCGAGCATTTTAACAAACACCTTCCCGACATAAAATAGTTTAAGGTCTAGGTGAGATTGATCAAGTCTAATCTAGCATTAAGGACACTTAGCAAGCATAGAAACAAAGAGATCTAACAATAAACACCTTAACTCTTCACTAATCATCCTAGATCTACCTAACCCATGGATGCAAAATGTGTATATTCAATAATCTCAATGAGAAACTTTAAATCTATGATAGATTCAATGCTAATCATGTTAATGAGCAAGAGAAACAAGTTATAAGATGAAGTATTTCCTTAAAATGATAAAGAGGTTCAAGCTTTTACGAAATCAGGCAAGGTCTTGAGAGAAAATGAGATACATCTGAGGTTTGGTTTATAGGTCAAAATCTATTTATAGAGAAGTAGAACTCTGCTATTTGATCCCACAAACCGGAGTCAAACCGGATTAAACCGGTCAACATTTTAAATCCAGAAAACAGCGGCCTTTGTACCAACCGCTGTATCTCTTCTTCCTCGCGTTCACCATCTCCCCGCTGGATCGAACCGCTGAGCCCCCGCATTTTCTGGTACTCTTCTGTAGCGGTCTAGTCCGAGCCGCTGCGCCCCTGGTCTTGAACGAGCTCTCCAACCACGTCGGGCTTCTTCCTCTCTCCTTCGTGGTTCTTCTCAAAGTCGTGATTTCCACCTTAACCATCAGCCACGACGAAGCTCCTCACCACGGCCTTCACTCGGAACTGTTCTTCTCCGGCCAGAAGCGCTGCCGCGAAGCTCCGGAACCAGACTCGTCACTTTGTTATCTTCGTCGCAATCCACTGGAATCAAAGCTCCACGCCATTGTGATAACACCACCCAAGCCGTCTCTTACATCACCGTGCTCATCCTCGCCGGTAAGGCTCGTCGTCGTCGTCGGAGTGCTGCAGATCCGGCGAGAAGAAAGCTCGTGAGCTCCAATGGCGACTTCTTCTTATTTTCAAAACAAGCCCTTAAAGTCTTGTGTATTCACGAATTTTCCCCAACTATTAATACTTGCAGATTGGTCGTCTCGATTTAGTCCCAACCATTTCAATTGCGCAGACCAGACCCAGCCGATTATTCCTATTTTGTAACATTGGTCCCTGAACATTTGATAACTTTGTTCCTGACCCTATACTTTTAAAGTTGCAGAAACGACCTTGCCAATTGACCCAAAACTCACAATTGTGAATTCCAAACCCTGTTAAATGCAATATAAAATGACTTAACATGATTAAGAAATAGATGCTAAAAACTATTAAAATTATGAAATATCTGGTATTTGAATTTTTCAGATCTATTTCTAGAGAAGTCTTCTTGTCATTATATATGTTAGTTTTGCAACTGACGTGTATTTTTCATAGAAGACTTTTCTAGAAAAATTCTAGCTTTTCTTTGTAACAAAAAATCGCATGAACTTCTCTAATATTGTTCTCCGATAAACAGGTTTATTTTACAATTGACCTAAGTTTTGCATACATTTGAGTTTTCAAAAGAATACTTCTGAAAAAGTCTTCTACTCGAAAACTCATTGAGAAATCTTCTTACAATCACATGAAGTCTTCGAAGTCTGTTAAGAACTATGCGTAAATTAGTTTTGCAGCTGATAATAAATAATAAAATATTTATTATTAAAATTAAATAATTAGAAGACTACTTGACAAGCCATCTTTCATTTTATTTTGAAATTCAGGTCAAACCTTTGGTTTTGAAAACAAACTTCTAAAGAAGTCTTCCCGTAAAATACTTCTCTAGAAATTTTCTTTTATATTACGTGAAATCTCAAAAAAATCTTCCAATAGAAGAATTCTTTGAAACGTATTCTATGAAAATTTCAAATTTCAGCAAAATTTCGGTCAGTTGCAAAATTAAAATAATTATCAAAGTAGACTTCTCTTCTCTGGCAAAAACAAAAAAATAAAATATTAAAATATATATATAAGGAGAACTCTCTCTTCATATAGATTGCCACGTCATCAGTAGAGAAAGGCAAAATTCGATATGTGGCTTCTTCATTTCAAGTTTTTTTTGTGTTTGTTTTCTATTGAATGTGGGCTTTGCAGTATATATTATGGGCCTTGACGTTTTTGGGTTGTTTAGAAAACTAAATCTCAGCTATTATCTTAGTCATCTTCTTCGAGTGGGAGCCATCGATATCTAGGGTTTGTTGTCTTATATGAGCTCTCATTCATCTCCGAGAATGGAGTTTGGGAGAGTGAACTGAGACGATTTCGTATCAAAACCCTCGTTCGAGATGCTTTGGTGTCTTTTCCTTTCAATTTCTTCTCCCAGGAACCCTTACGGGATGCATTGTCTCACTACCATAAACGACAATCTTAACTCATTCGACCCACTACAGGTACTATTTTACACTCAAAAATAAATCATGAAAAAGACAATTTTAAGCTAAAATAATAACAAAATAATCACATTAATTATCTCTATAACTTTATCGTTATTTAACACACAAAAACACAAAAATAATAAAAATAAGAATTTATCAGTTTTGGCAATTTGCATATCAGACTTCTCTATAAACGTTTTTGAGAAGTCTTCTAGAGAAGTATGCAAATGAAGTCTGAATTTCAATCTTGTCCTCATGTCTAAAGAAACCCTTATATATCATAAACATTCAAATGATTTCAAAATAGAGAAAACTTCTAAGTTAAAATTTTTAGTCTTAAATAATAATTAAAAAAATCATATTATGTTGAATCTATAGTTTTATTCGAATCTAACAAACAAAAACACAAAATATATATACAAAATTTATAAATCTACCTTTTGAGAAATGGAAGATGAACACCATGGAATGAAAAAACCTGCAAAAAAAAAGGAATTTGATATAAAGTTTAATGTCTTCAAATTCAAAGAGATTATAGAGGCTGGAAAGCTCTAGAGAGTAAGAAACATTTTTGTTGCAGCTATTTGAAAGAAAGTGAGAGAACATGTAAATTTTCTTTTTTTACAAAAATTAAAATATAAGAGGATGTTGATGTCTATTGAAACTTGGCCTGTTGGGCATGTTTTAATGAAACTAACAAAAAAAAAGAGAGACTTTTCATCAAGTAAAATTTTCAAATATATACCAATTTCTAAATAATTTTCATATCAATTTTAGATATGTTTAGTCAAAATATAATATTTTATATGATATTATAGAATTTTGTTGTTGATAATTAATAATTAAACTATTAAAATTTTATTTGTAATATCGACATTTTTAGTAATTTTCTCGGTGATCTTAATAATTTGCTGAACGAAACCTGTTCTAACACACTTTTTTAAAAAAGTGTAATAGTAATATATTTACTCTTTATTTTAAATAATTAAGTTTGTAGTTTTCATTTAAGGTTATTTTTATTTTTGTTATTTTTGATCTTTTCTATATTTTATTTTTAAGATTTTATGTCATCTTATTTTAAAATTTATTTGTTTCTTATACTCTTTTTGTTTATCTAAATCTCAATTTTATAGTCTTGTGATCTACTTGAGGGTTCATTACTATTTTTACATCTGGAGGTATTGATTTCAAATCCAATAGAATGCAAATTATAAAGATTAGTAAAGAAAACATTTACAAAAAATCTTCATTATAGTGCAAAATGTGTTATTATGCATAGATATCACAAAGTGGTTCATGGTGGTACAGTCAAACATGAACTCTAATAAAATAAATAGAAATTTTGGCTGTCAAGTGTCTATATAATATTTGTCGTAGTTTGACTGTCAAATGTCTATGGTAATCAATAGTCGTACATGAAATAGTTTATGTGAGAAAGCAAGACTATTAGTAAGCTTTTTGCAAAAAGAAAAACGATTTATAGTTTTATTATGCGATAAATGATTCTCAATTCATACTTTTTTTTTTATCCGAGGGTCCCATGCCGGAGCCCAGACATCTCTCGAGGTCCACAACAGCCACGTCATTTCCACCCCAGGAAGTAGCAGGGTGGGCCCGGATGACCCGACAATGGGGTATATCTAAGGGGGAGGTTCGAACTCGCTGCCCTTAGTGAAGGACCCTAGGAACGGATCACTCAAACGGTACGGTTGGATATGAACTCAGTCCGATTGGAAAGAGAACTGATGGATCGATGGGTGACACAATGGGATGCGGAAAACCCACTGATACTACCAGACTTCTTTGTTGTCGGATGTGACGCACCGGTCCAACGAAAGAAGGATCATTTGCTCGGAGATAACCTCACAAAAGAAACTAGGGATGTTCGAAGCAAAGAACAATGAGAGTAAAAACTCAATCAAAATCAAAAGGAAAAATCGAATAGATTGATCAAATGAGAGTTTACATACTTATACATCTTTGTGGTCAGATGAAATAAATAGAAAATGATAAAAATAATACACAGAAATCACAACTTGGACCAGATCTAGTCAAGGCACGGAAAATGGGGTTGACTGGCCGATTGAACCCTTCGGCTACTCTTTTCCAGGTTCGATGAACCTTGATGCACGACCCGCGGTAAGGACAAGGACGAACGGTGGGTCGGCCGCGGGACTTACCGTGTGTGATCCATGAACGGATGGTTACTTCACTCGATCCAAACCTTCAGAAAGCTTAAGAATCCTTGCCTTAGAGAGATTTGGAGATTCAAAATTCATGAACTGATCGAAATGTTGGATCAGTTCATCAGCATGGCCGCCGGTATGGTACAAACGGCCCAAGAGAGAGAAGCCACAGCCTGATTCTTGTTACACTCATTCAAACTCGGTTCTGTCTTAACTGATGGCCTTAGATTGGCGAGTTGGTAGGGAAAGACGAGCTTCAGTCCGGTCAATTTGGTCGTTAGGTCGTGGGTCTTGCTGAAGCTCCATTCCAGACGTACGCAGGTCGAATCGGTAAACGGCTCGGTCCGTCTGATCGGTACGGTCTTAAGGCTGAACCTCGGCTGCAAAGTCCTGATCTTCAAGCTGGTCTTGTTCCACGGACTGATCCTCGAACTGGGGCACATCATTCCCCCCTTCTTCAAAAGGATTTGTCCACAAATCCGGATCATCTACAAAAAAGGAGAAAGATCAGAAACGTTAAAGTTTGAAGAAATGTATACTTACCTTAATGATCGAGCTGATAAGCATTGTCATTGATCTTTTTAAGGATCTAAAATGGACCATCAACCCGATGCATGAGCTTAGACTTTCTTTCCTCCGGAAACCGTTCCTTCCTCAAGTGAACCCAAAAAAGATCACCTTCTTTGAAAACAACTTCTTTTCTTTTCTGGTTGGCATATCTTTTGTAACTATCGGTTTTGGCCATGATGTTGGAATGAACTCGTTCATGTAGTTGTTTGATCGTGTCCGCCTTCCTTTTTCCATCTGTACTAACTCTTTCACTCAAAGGCAAACGTAAAAGATCAAATGGAGACAAGGGATTAAATCCATAAACAACTTTAAAAGGAGAGAACTTAGTAGCAGAATGCATAGCATGATTATAAGCAAATTCAACATGAGGCAAGCATTCTTCCCAAGTCCTAAGGTTTTTCTTGACCAATGATCTAAGCAATGCGGACAAGGTTCGATTTACTACTTCAGTTTGACCATCGGTCTGTGGGTGACAAGTAGTAGAAAACAACAATTTCATCCCTAACTTAGTCCACAAAGTTTTCCAAACATAGCTAAGGAACTTAGCATCACGAGCAAAAACAATTGTCTTTGGCATTCCATGCACTCTAACAATTTCTCTAAAGAACAATTCAGCAACTTGAACAGCATCATCAGTTTTATGACATGGAATGAGCCATTTTCGAAATCTATCTACAACTACAAAGATAGAATCTCGACCAGCTTTAGACCTAGGCAATCCAAACACAAAATCCATAAAAATGTCTACCCAAGGATGAGAGGGAATGGGTAGAGCAGAATACAAACCGTGGTTTGAATCTTTGGTTTTGGACTGTTTGCACACCACACATCGAACACAAATCCTCTCCATGTCTTTCTTCAAACTCGGCCAGTAGAAATGGTCATAAACCGCCTTGTAAGTTTTCTTGATTCCAAAGTGTCCCATAAGACCTCCTCCATGAGCTTCCATGAGAAACAACTCCCTCAAAGAACATTGGAGGTACACACAAACGGTTATCAAAGAATAAAAATCCGGAATCTTGAAAATATTTTCCATAAGAAACTTTGGAACATTTTCGAAAAATCTCTTTGAAATCCTGGTTAGAAGCATACAAGTCCTTGATAAATTCGAAACCAAGTAATTTAGCTTCAAGGGCTGAGAGAAGAGTGTACCTTCTGGACAAGGCATCAGCCACGACATTTTCCTTACCTTTCTTGTACTTGATCACATAAGGAAATGTTTCAATGAATTCCATCCAACGAGCATGCCTTTTGTTCAACTTTTGCTGACCCTTAAGGTGTTTCATAGACTGATGGTCGATATGAATGATGAACTCCTTTGGCCAGAGATAGTGCTGCCACGTTTGAAGAGCTCTTACCAAAGCATACAACTTCTGGTCATAAGTTGGGTAGTTAAGCGAGGCCCCTCCAAGCTTACAACTGAGGTAGGCAATGTGCTTCTTATCCTGCATCAAAACAGCACCAATACCCACTCCGGGGGCATCACATTCGATCTCAAAGACTTTAGAACAATCAGGAAGTACAAGTAAAGGAGCTTGAGTCAACTTCCCTTTGAGAATCTGGAATGCCTCTTCTTGAGCTTGTTCCCACTTGAACCCAACATTCTTCTTGATCACTTCAGTGAGTGGAGTGGCTATGGCACTGAAGTTTGGAACAAATCTTCGATAGAAACCAGCAAGGCCATGGAAGCTCCTCACCTCACTAACGAACGTTGTACTCGGCCAATCACGGATGGCTTTGATCTTTTCCTCGTCCACTCTAAGTCCATCAGCACCTACAACAAAACCCAATAACACCACGTGATCTGTCCCAAAAGAGCATTTGCTAATGTTTGCAAAGAGTTTTTCTTTCCTAAGCACTTCAAAAACATATTTCAAATGCAATCTATGATCATCAAGGTTTTTGCTGTAGATAAGAATGTCATCAAAATAAACAACAACAAAATGACCAATGAATGATCTCAAGATATGGTTCATCAGGCGCATGAAAGTAATAGGTGCATTAGTGAGACCAAAGGGCATGACAAGCCACTCATACAACCCTAGTTTAGTATTAAATGCAGTTTTCCATTCATCAACTTCTTTCATCCTAATTTGACGATAACCACTTTTCAAATCATTTTTAGAAAAGACACAGGAACCATGAAGCTCATCAAGCATATCATCAAGTATACGGATAGGATGTCGATACTTAACTGTTATGTTGTTGATGGCACGACAGTCCACACACATCCTCCAAGAGCCATCCTTTTTGGTTACCAGCAGGACAGGCACGACACAAGGACTGAGGCTCTCCATGATAGATCGCTTCTCAAGAAGCTCTCCAATCTGCTTCTGTAGTTCCTCTGTCTCCACCGGATTAGTATGGTACGCCGGCCGGTTTGGAAGAGACGCCCCCGGGATGAAATCGATCTGATGCTCAATGCCTCTTACTGGTGGCAATCCCTTAGGATTCTCATCTGGAAAAACATCAGAAAAATCCTGCAAAACATCTAGAAACTCACTCGGAATCTCCGGTGCAAGGTTAGAAGAAGTAGCCATAAGAGATTCTTTATACACGAGTAAAGAAATGGCTTTTGAGTAACAAGTGATTTTCTAACCGGTTTCTCCTTGATAAAGAAGTTGGAATTTCTAGTAGATGTCTCAGGCTTGTCCGGTTTAGGCTCTTGGTCTCGACCCTTCTTAAGCTGAAGCTGATCTTGATGTACTTCCAAAGGTGTCAAAGGGACCAAAGTGATTTTCTTTCCCTTGTGTTCAAAAGAGTGTCGGTTCGTGAATCCATCATGCGCGGCCTTCTTATCAAACTATCATGGTCGAGCCAAGAGAATATGGCATGCGTCCATGAGAAGGACATTGCAAACGACCTCGTCCTCATATCGGCCAATGGTGAGTGGGCCGGTGACTTTCTCCTTCACGTATTGCTCTCCATCCTCATTGAGCCATTCCAACCTGAAAGGACGAAAAAAGAGGCCGAATAACAAGCCCAAGTTTATTCACAAGGGTGTCACTAGCCACATTAGTGCAACTACCTCCATCAACGATCAAAGAATAACCTTTATCAGAAATAAGGCATCTAGAGTGAAAAGATTCTCCCTTTGTTCTTTGTCGTTGGTCTTTGGTTGTACACTCAATTATCTCCTAGTAACCAATAGTGGTCCATGAGCTGGATGGTCAAAGTTGTCTTCGTCATATACCGGACCGGTATCCTCCAACAAGGTCGAGCAAAACTCATCAATCACTTCATCGACCTCTTCATCGAAGATGGGACAAAATGCATCCACTACAAGAAAACATATTTTTTACGAGGGCGGTATTCCATGTTAATTCGTCGTAATAGGGGCTTTACGACGAATTAACGTGGAAACGCGTTTCGTTGTTAAACACTCGTCGTAACGGAGGATTCGTCGTAAAGTCCACGTAACGTTTACGAGGAAAGAATTTCCTCGTAAAGCGGAAGGAAAGTTTTCGTCGTAATGCACTCGTAAATTTCGACGTAAATACCTCGTAGTATTTCGTTGTAAAAGACACGTAATACTTCCACGTAAAGTCGATGTAAAGTTTACGAGGAGTTTACATCGACGCCATGTAAATTCCTCGTAAAGTTTACGAGGATTTTACGTGGAAGCTTACAACGAATTTACAATTCGAAAGATATAATATTAATTAATTATAATTATATTAATTTATAATATTTGAAATAAAATTAAATATAAAACCAAAATCAAATTTTTAAAAATTATAAATTCATAAAATAATATTTAAATTTATAATACAAAACAATGTCTAAAAAGGACTAAAGGCCAACATCGCCGGCGTTGGCCGGCGCGGGTCCGAAGAAGTTCGATCCGGCTGTTGCATCCTCGAGCTGCTCTGTTCGCCAAAGCGCCTGCATGGTCGGGTTTCCCACCGCCATAATATCCAGCAAACTCTCTCGAGAGTCCAAACGCTCCTGCTTGGTATCCAAGCGAGCCTGCATCCGCTCGTTGTCCTGGTCCCGTCTCGAATGGTATGACAAAGTCGCCTTGCAACTTCGTTAACGGAACCTATTCCGACCATCCGTCCCTTCTTTCTAGGAGCCACCTGTATATAAAGAACGATTTAGAGTTAATAATATATATACTCAAACAATAAAAATTAAATTTTTAAAATTATAAAATTTTACCTCCTCAAGATCCGGTCGATCTCTTCGGTTGACAACTTGACGGGTAACCCATCTGCAGACTGTTGGGTAATGCCTCTCGCTCTACAATCCGAGTAGCCACCGTTGAAGAGTTTCTCGGATGCAGGATCAACAAAACCCTCTAGTGAGGCGTGAGTCATCTTGAATAGGCCGAGAGAGATGGCGAACTCCTGTCTTCTCCGCTAATAAACAAAAATAATAAATAAATTTAATTAATAAATATAAATTTAAAAGAATTTAAATTTTAATTTTAATTAAAACTTACAACTTCAAGACGAATCGGCATGTGGTTTTGGCGGTTCTATGAACCATGGGCAAATTGCCATCCTTATCCTTCGTTCGGAAGCGGAGCAGGAGTTGGCTTTACGGATGGAGCTGGGTAGTTGCCAAAAGGCAATGAGACCATCCCATGCTTCCTTTGTGACCCGCTCGCTTCCCCTCATAGCCAGAATCTCCCACTTGTCCTTCCAGTCCGATACGGTGTTGCAAAGACGAGGCTTTGCCTTTGCAATGAACTCCCTCTTCACCCTCTCGGTGATTCCTACGGACCAGTTCCACTTTTGCTGAAAAAACAAATTTTAAAAGATTAGAAAAATAGTTAATTATTTAAAAATATAAATATGAATAATTATATGTAAATATTACCAAATTTCTTAAACCACGCGTCTTGACGTGTTCGAGTCGAGCTCCAGTTGGGATAAGGGCCGTAATATCCCTTCATTGTCTCGAACGCCCGCCAACACGGTTGTTAGCCCCAAACCTGCAAATATAACAAATTTGTTAAAAATTGAAAAATTTAAAATTTAAAATTAAATAATTTAATGTACTTACCAATAAGTACCCGGGTCTATCGGGTCCAGAACGTCTAAACCCTCTCGCTCAGGCTGGGCAAGCAAATCCTCGACGGTGTATCTCGCGAATGGTGCATAAGCAGGCACCCGCAATCGGGATGAACTGGCGGTGGAGCAGGCTGATCCGGGCGACAGGTGGAGCTGGTGGGGAAGGCATCTGAGGTGGAATAGGAGGAGGGTCGAAGAAACTCCCGAGATGCCTGAGAGTCCGGAACAGTCCCCAAGAAGACGACGGACCGGTAGATGAAGATGTGCCATCGCCAAACAAGTCGGCATACGCGGTGCATCAGAAACTGGTTTCCTCTTCCTAGGAGCCATCTATAAAAATTAAAAAAAAATTAATATCTTTAAAGAATTCTTTAATCTAATTTCCTAAACTAAATACCTAAACTAATCCCTAAACTAATAACCTAAACTAATTCTCTAAACTAACCACCTAAACTTAAAAAAAAAAAAGTTAGAGAGGAAGTACCTTTGTACAAGGGGAGGATTTTGAGAGGAAGTTACGAGCAAAGCTCGTAACAAATGAGCTCTGCTATATATATAGAACGTTGTCCTCGTAATTTCGTGTAACGCTACGGAAATTACCAGGCCCGCTTTTAAAGTTCTGACGAATTTACCAGGCCCGCTTTTCTGTATTACGGAATTTACCAGGCCCGTATATTTTATTTTTTTACGAATTTACCAGGCCCGCTTATTTGTATTACGGCAATTTACGAGGAAAAGTATGAAACCCGAAAATCAAATCCCTAAACCCCAAACTTACTCATCCTTACCATTATCACTCTTTCTATCTTTTATCCTCTTTATCCAACTAAAACCCTTAACTTCAACAAATTAAAATTTTAACCCCAAATAAATAGATATTATACAAGACAATATATAGTACACATACATTAAGTATCTCATTTAAGTAATAAAAACAACATTTAAGATAAATACAACATTTGTTACATATATTACATCATTCTGAATTGTTTGAGTTCTCATCAACATCAGAACAATCATCGTCGTCACTACACTCAACTCGCTTCATCATCTTCGGAAGATCTTCATATTGATGGTTATTTGGGTCGATCAAAAGAATTTCATCAGTTTGTTGATCAGGAACCTCAACTTCATTAATAGCATCTTCTTCTTGCAATGGTGGTTCTTCTCCAGCAACAATTTCCACGAGGTGTAATTTTTAGTAGCCAACCAATTAATCCCAGCGAGGTATGGAAGAAAACTAACTTGTTCGCCTGGGAAGCTAGGATGAAAGGCTCAAATTTGTTGTATCTTCTCCCGAGTTGACATCCACAACACCAAATTTGTTAAACCGAACACCTCGATTCTCAACGGATCGAACCACTCACATTTGAAGAGGACACATTTTAGCTTCAATAACCCTGGAAATTCCACTTCAATAATCTCCTGCAAGATCCCGTAAAAGTCTGTTTCGCCTTTCACACATATTCCATAGTTACTTGTTGCCCGATGACTTCCATACTCGTATGTGTGAAAGGTAAAACCTCGTGTGAAGTACATATGTGATGTGGTGACCTTTGCTACTGGACCTTGGACCAATTCGTGAAACCATACAGGGTAATATGGATCATCATACTCAACCTACAAAATACATCACCGTTAGAATAGTACCAAAGATTGCTTAATTTTAATTAAATATAATACCTGTGATTTTAACCACTTGACAAAGTGCTTTTCTTTTCTTCCTTCCACTTCAGTTTCAGATATTCCCGGTATTGCTTCTTCAACTTGAGATACAAACATGCTGCAAATTAAACAAATGTATCATATCATATAATTAACAACAATAAATATAATTAACAACAATAAAGATAATTTTACCTTTCAAACAAAGACGTGATTGCATCCCCACAGTTCAGCATAATATATGTGTGGGCACTATGCTTGTCCTCTTCACTAGACCACCAGACTTCTTTCAGCTTACCACCAAATCGTCCAATTTGACAAAATGTCAGGAACACCGTCTATGGCATATGACGAAGGTACTCCACCATCATCATATCTTCTAGGAACTATTTTCCTTGACGGACGGTTGGAGCAAAGTAGTAAGACGTGAAGTTAGAAGTTTCTACTGTCAAACTCCCAGCAATGATCGAACCTTCCACCTTTGCTAAATTTTTTGCTTTCCCCTTCAAATGTTTCATGTACCTCTCATATGGATACATCCATCCGTTGTGAACAGGTCCACAGTAATGCTTCAGACGGGAGGTGAACGACTAGATGCTGCATCACATCAAAAATGATGGAGGAAATATCTTCTCCGGTTGCACAATATGATGGGAATGTTCTCATGAAGTTGTTCGATGACTTCTTCCTTGAACGTCGTGTGCTAAGATCTCTGAAGAATGCTCCAATTGCTGTATGTTGCAAAATAACCCAATTAATAACATTTTATAAACATATGAAATATACTATTAATTAATATTTACCGCAAGTGCTTCATGTACATTTGTTGGAAGGAGCTCAGCAAAGCGAATGGAAGTAGTCGTTGCATAAACACATGACAATCATGACTCTTCATTCGAGAACTTTTGACCCTTTTCAACACATCTTGACAGATTTGAAACATAACCATCAGGGAACTTAACTTCTGATGAGACCCATTTAAACAAAGTTGTTTTCGCTTCGATGACAACCGGAAGATGGGAACAGAACGCTGCCATTGCTCTTGATATGTAACTCACTTCTCCAGCAAATAGAAGGTAAGTCCATCCTTGACTTTTGTTATCTTTTGTCTTTCTGGGACGCTCAATATTGTATTCATGATGTTGTCAAAAGTTCTTCTCTATGTGCATCACATCCAAGTTGTGGCCTAAAAGAAGATCCTTCCAGTAAGGCAGCTCCCAAAATATACTCTTCTTATGCCAATTGTGAGAGACTCCATACCCTTCAGGCAAATTTCCCGGAACGTGCCAGTTTCCTCCATGCGGCACAGTTTCCAGAGCGCCATAATAATCAATTTCTGCTAGGGTCTGTTGCCCGGTGAGATATGGAGGAGGACTATCTCGACAACTTTTTTGTATCTAAACAATGTCTTATTTCTTCCGTACGGATGGGAAATGGGAAGAAATCGACGATGACAATCAAACCAACAACTCTTTCTGCCATTCTTCAGTTGAAAAGCATCTGTCGATCCACGACAAATTGGACAAGATAATCTTCCATGAGTTGTCCACCCAGACAGCAGATCATGCAGTTGTCGATGCAAACATCTATCATCTCCGAAGGCAACCCCAGACTATAAACCAATTTCTGAATCTCATAATAAGATTCAGCCGACAAATTGTCTTCTGGCAAGTACTCTTTCAACAACTCCGCCCAAGAATCCATGCAATTCTCAGATAAATTATGATCCGTTTTAATATTCATCATCCTAGCTGCTAGAGACAATTTAGAGAGACCTTCTCTACAACCAGTGTAGATTGGTTGATTTGCAGCATCTAGCATTTCATAAAACCTTTTTGCATCCAAATTAGGTTCTTCTACATTTTCAGTTTCATGAGCTATTGTTGTAGTTGTTTCTAAAAATGCATCAGTAATCATGTCTTGAATCCTATCATGATCTACCATCTGCTCATTCTGATTCGGTTCTTCATTATTACCAGGATCCTCAAAATGATTATTACTACTGCTAGCTTCATTTCCACCATAACCCTCTCCATGTTGATACCAAATATAGTAATGCGGTGTGAATCCTCTATTTACTAAATGCTTCCATACAGTTTCACTAAGTGAAAATTTTGAATTTTTGCATTTCCGACAAGGGCAGAACATCTTACCGCTTTCCTGTGTGAGCGGTGTAGAGCCTGCCTGCTGCATGAATGTCTCTAGCCCCCTCAGAAAGGTCTCCGTCACTCTACCTGGAATCTTTATGTGAATACATCCAACTCCGTATCTCGTAGATATTGTATCCATCAGCCATTTTTTTTTGAAGTTGTGTGTTTTCAGTTTTTTTTTCTTAGATTTGTTGGTGTGTTTTTAGCATTGAGAAATGACATATATATAGAAGATTTTCGAGTTTGGTAGGTAAAGGTATAACAAGTATTTTACAACGAAATGTTTTACTACGGATTTACAACTCTTTTATATCGAGTGTACATCAACTTTACAACGAATTCAGTTAGGTATAAAGCACACTAAATACACGTTTGGACCAAGTATAACTGTAACAAGGTTCGTCGTAAAGTAGTTGTAAAATTACAACTGCTTTACGAGGAATGGTAATTAGCAGGTTTCGTCGTAAAGTAGTTGTAAAGTTACAACGCGTTTACGTGGTATATAATATTCCTCGTAAAGCCGTTGTAACTTTACAACTACTTTACGACGAAACATGTTCGATGTATTATTACCTCCGATTTACGACGAAACAACATTTCGTCGTAAAGTTCTCGTAATGGACTCGTAATTTTACGAGGAAATAATTTTGTCGTAACTTTTTGTTGTAATGCCCGCGTTTTCTTGTAGTGATCGTCTAATGGCTTTCTAGCAAAAAGAAGGGGACCATGAGCTGGATAGGAAAGTGTCTCATCATCCTCATCAAAGACTGGTCCAAGATCCTCCTTGTCGTCATCCTTATCATCCTCGGACTCTACTTCACCATTCTCCAAAAGTACCATCACCTTTTGATTTGGACATCGGTTGGCAATATGGCATAGTGGCCCAGCCCATGACATCTGAAGCACTGAATGTCTCTGGTTCGTTTGGAAGTCTCCTCTTTCTTTTCTCTATCAACACGAGCAGGAACATTAGTTTTAAAATCCGTATTTGTTATGGAAGGAGACTTACCCTTGTCTTGGTAGTTTTCTTTGGTAGCAAAAGAGGGTTTGGGAGCAAAGGACGGCTTAGAGAGACTCGTTCTTTTAACTTTCTGCTGATCAAGATGGCCTTGTGTAACATTTTCTCCACACTGCTATACTCTTGAAGCTCCATGTGGTCTTGGATGTCCCTGTTGAGACCTGAAAGGAATCGAGCCATAGTGGCATCCATTGGCTCATCCACATCCGCCTTGATCATCAAAATCTCCATCTCTTGGTAGTAGTCCTCCACTGACTTGGTTCCTTGCAGCAGTCGTCTGAGCTTCTGATGGAGGTCTCGGTGGTAGTGAGTAGGCACAAATCGTCTCCTCATCAGCATGGAGATCTCATCCCATGTCTCGATCTGCCTTTCACCTGTGAGTTAACACTTGATCATACCAGTTAATAGCATAGCCAGTAAACTCAGCAGCAGCTAGTCGAACTTGTCTAAGATCAGAAAGATTTTGACAATCGAAAACATGTTCAATTCTTCTTTCCCGTTCAAGGAAAGCTTCAGGATCATTTTTACCATCAAAACTTGGAATTTTCAATTTCAATCCTCCTAAACCATTATCAGGTCGTTCATCTAGTTCTTCCCTAGCAAAAGGATTAACATGACCTGGGTTTTGGTTTTGACGTCTACGTCTAGGTCGGTTGATGGAACGAGTATCGTCCTCTTGGTATTCCTCATCTAGATCGGTACTATGGTTCCTCCTTGGCCGATCTCTTCTTGCTCTGGTTCTGGTTTGGGCCTGGCTAACCTGCATCTCATCGAGCCGTTGATGGATCTGTTCTAAACCTGAATTCACAAGGTTAGTAATATTATCATTCAGAGCCCGCATCTGCAAGTTAGATAAACCAGCATAAGAATTTCCGGGTCGGTTCCTTTCTTCTTCACTACTCATGGTTTCCTGTAAAGTATTAAACAATAAACGTTAGATGAAACCTCACACACTCAAGTGTTTATCCTCACCCACACACGTGTTTCACTCGGTTTTAAGTGATCACTCAAGAGTTTCTCTCAAGGTTCTAAGAGAACAAAAAGCAATCCAATGGGTATTCCAAGCAAACAACCAAATGGTAAAGATAGAAAGTTAAGAGATTTAAAATGGGGAATCCGTTTTAACCACTTCAAAGGCTGAATTTCTCCTCATCCAGCAGGCTTTCTCTTCCACCACCAATCCACAAATTGAAACCTTTTGATATTTTTTTTTATGCTTTTCTCTTTTCTTTTTTATTTTTTTTTATATATAAGATGGATGGTAATGAGGGGCCCGGATTCAAGAAAGGTAGAAGAAGAAGTGTTTATAAGAGAAAGATGGAATGAAAAAGATGGTACCGTAAGAGCTGCTCTGATACCACTTGAAGGACCCTAGGAACGAAACACTCAGACGGTACGGTTGGATATGAACTCAGTCCGATTGGAAAGAGGACTGATGGATTGATGGGTGACACAATGGGATGCGGAAAGCCCACTGATACTACCAGACTTCTTTGTTGCCGGATGTGACTCACCGGTCCAACAAAAGAAGGATTGTTTGCTCGGAAATAACCTCACCAAGGAAACTAGGGATGTTTAAAGCAAATAACAATGAGAGTAAAAAGTCAACCAAAATCAAAAGGAAAAATCAAATAGATTGATCAAATGAGAGTTTACATACTTATACATCTTTGTGGTCAAATGAAATAAATAGTCAATGCACGGAAAATGGGGTTGACTGGCTGATTGAACCCTTCGGCTACTCTTGTCCAGGTTCGATGAACCTTGATGCACGACCCGCGGTAAGGACAAGGACAAACGGTGGATCGGCCGCGGGACTGGCCGTGTGTGATCCATGAACGGATGGTGACTTCACTCGACCCAAACCTTCAGAAAGCTTAAGGATCCTTGCCTTAGAGAAATTTGGAGATTCAAAATTCATGAACTGATCGAAGTGTTGGATCAGTTCATCAGCATGGCCGCCGGTACGGTACAAACGGCCCAAGAGAGAGAAGCCACGGTCTGATTCTTGTTTCACTCGTTCAAACTCGGTTCTGTCTTGACTGGTGACCTTAGATTGGCCGGGAAAGACGAGCTTCAGTACGGTCAATTTGGTCGTTAGGTCGTGGGTCTTGCTGAAGCTCCATTCCGGACGTACGCGGGTCGAATCGGTATACGGCTCAGTCCGTCTGATCGGTACGGTCTGAAGACTGAACCTTGACTGCAAAGTCCTGATCTTTAAAATGGTCCACGGACTAATCCTCGAACTGGGGCACATCACTTAGGACCATTGCAAGCCGCCTCACGCCACTCGACCACGAACGTAGGGTTACAAACAAAAGCTTATTAATTTATTTTTCTTATCCACTTTATTCAACCATAGTAACACAAGATTACATAAAACTTTATGCAAGCATAATTTTACAAACCTTATTCATTCAAATCAAACACCTTTCACTTCACACAATACAAACCAAAACGGTTTATTTATTCCAATAAGCGAAAACGTACGACGAATATAAAAAGTTTGTAGCCACCATATATTGAAGCAGAGGTTGCAAAAACCTTTTATTTCTGCTTCCGTCCCTTAATTTGTTTGACGATTAGAGAATCAACCATCAACCTTCATATCGGTTTCAGAGTCCCACTTGAATGCTCCACTTGGCTGAGCCGCGTCTGCTATATCCTCCAACGTCAGGTGTGAGTTCGGTGTCTTCAACGGCACAATCTCATGGCCGTACTTCTCGGCATCTCCACAGTAATCCTTAATTATAATGTCTATTTCAAAGACATATTATGTTTTATAACATAAACATAAAGAAAACGAAGAATTCCATGTGTATTGACTTTGAAGTACACTTACTTGGTCAGCGTGCATTTTCCTCACAAACTTCTTGAACAGTTCAAAGTTGTTTTCTTGAAAGACCGTATCGGACAACCGTAGGTAAGTAAAGCCGTACATTCTCAGCTTCGGCTTACCATTATGGTTAACCCCGTTAGGCCTCACATTAAGTAGAATCTGATTGTAACCTTTGGTTCCATAGGTCTCTAATGCATTCTCACCAGCAACTTCGAGGCCTTCTTTCCATGCTTTGCTCAATACCTAAATAAATGATTTACCAAAATAAATCAAGATACAGACCGTTGAACGTGAATGCACAAATCTATTCTCTTGGTGTACCATCTGAACAAGTTCTTGTGGAGCACTTAGGGCTTCAGCAGTATTGTCGGTATCTTTCATCTCAAGGCAAGTGAAGTTGAGAGTGCCGTAGTGTTTTGAGAGCATCCGAGCGATCGGGCGATAACCATCTCTCTCGTAAAGATTATAATATCCGGCAGTAAGCTCCGCAGCGTGACTGTGGTGGTTGTACAACCAATGAATTCCAGAAACCTATCTCGTTCACATAAACAATTTAGATTCATAAACTAGTTACCTTGCAAGACAAGTTAACTTGCAAAGTGTTTTGATATATTTATTTTGTTACTAACATTAAAGCCAAAATGGAACCAATAGTGATTAAGCTAGTTTCTGTTAATACTGATGTAGCTTTTTTGCCAGGTCTGTTTCATGCAATTTGAATGTATTTTGCTTTAGTTATCATTTATCAAATATGACTTGATCCATGTATATGTCATTTGTTTTTAGTAATAGTAATACCTTGGCAGCCAAGTTAACTTTAAGTCCAGCGAAGATCTTGTTGGCTTCTCCTATGATCTGATCTCCATGAAAGATAAGTTTGTTCGAGTACCATGTCAAGAAAAACTTCCCCTCCTCCGAGACATAGGTCCCGTTTGTCCTGAAAAACCCAGTTTCCTCCGGCTTGTCGTTGTATTCTCCGGCGTCCTCCGGAAGATCCCACTCCGGATGACCTGCTTTCGCTGCTGCTTCCTTGAACTCGTTCTTCAAATACTTGTCATAACACTGGAACCACCAAAACGCAACGTTTCAGTGGAAAAATCGTATCAAATATAAACATGTATGTTATTATATACCAACTAACCTGAAACTCTCCAATGCCTGGAAACACCCATCCTTGGCTTTGTGGGTAAGCAGGGTAACGAAGTTCACCAGCAGGGCCAAGACCGACCTCAATGTCAACAATGGTTCCAGCTTCTAGCAACTCCAACATGTTTTCTTTGAAGCTACTCATGTAGTCAGTATACATCTGAATGATGAAAATGTAAATCTATTTAATAAATCGCAGATCGGCGTTTTCTCCAGAATGCAAACGCTATTATTCTACTTACCTGAACAGGAGTTCTTCCAGCAAAGAGAGGAAGATTGTCGACACCGAGTGAGAGATACTCAATATCTCTTGTTCCTCTACGGTTAGTGTAGTAGATATCTGGATCGTTATCGCCGACCTCACGAACCCATTTCGGGATCGGGATTGTGACGATGTCGCCAACGTTTCCACCGCATTGGTGAAATGACATGATTGCTTGGATTTTGAGTCCTAAACGTGCGATTAGCTGGAAAAGCGTTTTGTAAGCGCTCCAGTCATACTGTTTAGGGCCTTTGGATTCAATGATTCCCCACCAAACGTCGACCATAACGCCGTCGATTCCAGCTTCTTCTTTGAGACACTTTAGCTGCGTTTCAAGCGTTTCAGGGTCCGCGAATACGTTTTCCACGTTCACCACTCCCAACTGCATTCAACTTTATTTTAATTTTCTAATAATAACAAAGAAAAAAAACTCAGTTCAAAAAAAAACAAAGAAAAAAACCTTAAATCATTTATAAACTATAAGATGGAGCAGAAGGAATATTTTATTTATGAAATAAAATAGTGTTATACACTGACAGTCTGACGAGTGGTAGCAGTTGAACCTGGACTATCATAGGTTAAAATTCATGAAGTACTATCAGCTTTATTCGCCAAAATTAATATAAAAATATAAGATATGATTGCAAAATTTTTATGTATAAATTTGTTTCTTTTTACTTGTATATGGCGAGACGTGAACTGAACTACAGAAACATTAACTAAATGATGTAAACCCAAATAGTGATCGGTGATGAGTTACCGGAAGCATAACGTATACGGGAACATAGTTGAGAAGAAGCTTATCGTTGTAATGTGCAGCCATTTTAAAGCTTTTTAGGAATTAATAAGCAAGAAGTAGTAGTAGCTGAAGCTCACTTGTCTCTCATAAACAAAGCTTTCGTGCTCTTTATATAGCAACAAGAGTGTTATTGCAATTTGCGAGTAGTTGTAAAACGATTGGTGCTCTTGTTTCCACCGTTCACTGAGGGCTTATAATGACTTTATCACCCTCTGTTATTTGGCGTCTTCCTTGTCTTCTTTCGTCATTTGTCGAAACCTTTGCAATAATTGGGGGGCATCACGAATTATGATTTTCGACATTTATTGTCTTTTTGCCGGCCTTTTGCTGTTCTCCATGTGTTTATTAAGCACGTGGAGGAAATACAAAATGATTGAGTTGATGTTGTATAGTCCGTCATCGTTCAAATTATGACTAATAATCACACTCGATTTCTATGCTCTCAGCTCAATCTTTATATGACTAATAATCAAACTCGATTGATCCTAAACAGAATCAATCATTTATAGATTATTTTTTTATAAACTCAATACATTATGTAGACAACACACGTTAAATTTATAACCTCCCGTACGTGCCAAAACCGAAATATTCAACTCCAGTGTACTTTTAATCTTATAAATGTTGATTGTGCGTAGAGTGTGGAACGACTTGAGCGGGAATAGGTATAGATCAAAAAGGGAGCTTAAGGGACCGGTTGAAATGCAGAGTGCAGTTGTGTTTGTGTGAGTTTCACTACAAGAAAACAGGGCGATACCGACGGACGAATTCGTCAGAATGTCGTCGGAATAAGCATATTTTGACGAAATTCTGACGAAAGCGGTCGTCAGTATTATTTCGTCGGAATTTAAAGATTCGTCAAAATTTCGTCAGAGACTCCGACAACATTCTGACGAATACCGAGAAACCACATTCTCACGAACTTCCGACGAAAGTCCGACAACAAATTCCGAGAACATAGTTCATCGGAAACACTACATTCCGACGACCAAGGTTCGTCGGAATATACCGGCGAACCTTAGTTCGTCAGAATAGTGCATTTTTAAAAAATATTTAATTTTTTAATATTAAATATTAATAAATAAATAAAATCCGAAATTAAAATTAATAATATTATAGAATTTTAAAATTCATACAAACTGAAATAGAAAAACATTCGAAAGTTTTAAAATTCACAAAAAAACTAGGAACCGAAGGAAACAAACGATCTAGCTTCTCCATTATCTCCGTTGGTCTTCCTTGAATCCGCTAACTCAGCAAGAATTGTGGCATTCCTCCTCCAATGCCAAAATCTGTTCATCTCTGTAGCTGCTCGGAATCATGGGATCGGCATATGGAGCTTCAAGAAGAAGTCGGATCTGAAGAAGCACTGGCCAACCTAACTAATAGCCTTCTTTCCTTTAGAACCCCTACAAAAATATTTAAAGTTAGTAAACAGTATTATAAAAGAAATAAATTTTATTTTAAAAATTACCTTTTCACCATCTCGTTTATTTGCATGAACATGGTGGTTGAAGCACGTAGAATCGCCGTCATCGAGAGAAATAGATAAGCTTCTTTTGAAATTCCACCAACTCAACGACCTCTCTCGGGATCCGAACTTGTCCGTCTTCTTGTTAGTGTGAGCCTCTTTAATGAGCGAGACGATCTACGGATTACCGTCGTTTGCTTAAGTCTAAAAACATTAGTTAAGGAATATATAAAAAAATTTATTTAAACAAATGTAAAGATAAATAAATATTAAAAAGAATATCACTTACTAGTTGATCCTCCTTAGAGGACATAGAGCAAGCACCGAGGTTGTGCACATAAATACCTTTCCCGCCACGATCACTCTTCCGGTTCTTGGAGTTCTTACGAGACGTCACTGCAGTGTCGTCCTTCTCCCAATGGACTATCAACTGCTCCCACACCGTCCCGTTGATGAACCGTGGCCTCTTGTTCTTCAGCCATACTGTCTTCCACGAGTTGATCTGCTTCGTATAAGAGTCCATGGCCTTCTCGTTGAATTTCTGACGGACTTTTTCCGTCAGACCGGACTCCCAAGTGAATTCTTGCTACAAAACACACATAGTTTTAATTAGTACATATATAAAAAGAAATTGAAAAATGTTTTTAAAAAATTAAAAAATGCTTTAAAAAAATGAAAAGTTACCGCAAACTGACGAAACCACAACTCCCGCTCCTCGAAAGGGATCACATTCCACTTCGGATATCCGCTACGGAGCATTGAATACATCATCTGGTTGATGCTCCGGCTAATGCCATTGCTGGACTTTGGAACCTTTAAAAGTTTCATGTTAGAAAGTTAATTAATGGAAAAACATAATGCTACAAATAAAATAAAAATACTTACCAAGTTGTATGTCCCGGTCGTGGGTTGGGATGGAGAACCGGGAGATGCTCTCGACCTGGTTGTTGAACCAATAGTTCAACTGGCATGACCGGTTCGCTGAGCACCGGATCGGTACTGAGCGGGAACCGAGTTTTGTTCGTGAGACGATCCCGATGCACGGAAGTACTCACCGAACTACCTCGGCCGCCACGGGGTGCTGAACGACGAGGTGGAACGGCGTGCATCCTCGACCTAAAATTAAAAAAAAATTAATACATCGAAACCTTTTCAAAGATTTATATATATATATATATAAATGTATGTATAAAAATTATAAATATTTGTAGAAATGTTTATAAATATTTATAAATGTTTAAAATATTTATTATTATAAAAATGTTTATAAATGTTTAAAAATATTTATAATTATAAATAATTTTATAAATATTTATAAATGTTTAAAATATTTATAATTATAAAATATTTTATAAATATTATAAATGTTTAAAAATATTTATAATTATAAAAATGCTTATAAATATTTATAAATGTTTAAACATATTTATAATTATAAAATGTTTATAAATATTTATAAATGTTTAAAATGTTTATAATTATAAAAATGTTTTAAAATTATAAATATTTTTAAAAACGTTTATAAATATAGAAAAGGTTTTAAAATACTTTAAAATTTTAAAACGTTTTATTATATATAATATATTACTGAAACCCCAAAACGTTTTAAAAATAAAAATACATTATAAAATACAACAATCTCAAACAATTTAACTTCATAAAATCTCAAATCATAAATCTCAAATATATATATAAAATCTCAAATCATAAATCTCAAATCATAAATCTCAAACAATCTCAAACGTTTTTACTATCCATTCAATCCCAAATAACTAATCAAACAATCTCAAATCATAAAATCTAAGTTCATAAACCCTAAAAAATGAAATTACTTTGAGGATTTGAGAAACTTACATGATTTTTGGGTGTGGGGGAAGAGATTCGAAGTTAGGAAGAGGAATGGGGTGTGTTTCACCGATTGGAACCGCCGGAATCGCCGGAGAGGAGAGAGCAGTCGGAGAGAAGAAGAAATGGTGTGCGGCGGAGGAAATGAGGAAGAAGAAGAAAGTAGGGCTTTATGTTTAGTGATTCCGACGGACCGAAGTCCGTCGGAATTCCGTCGGACCGCAGTCCGTCGGAATTCCGTCGGTTTTTTAAAAAATATTAATAAAATATATAATTGGCGGTTCGCGAAAATTTTCACAGTTTGCCTCTCCCGTTAAAATGATATTCGACGAAGTAGTTTCGTGAATGTCGCCAAACAAAAACGACATTCGATTAGTGTTTAGGATTGAACATAAGTTTCTAAATGTAAAATCTAAATCTTTGGATAATATATATAGTATTTGCCTAAGAATTTAACTTTAAAAAGTTTTATAACGATTTTACACATACAAAAATATTTTATGAATGTTATGAAGATGTTATGAGTATAAGTATATATAAGTGTTAGGAAGATGTTATGAAAACAATGATAGACATACAAAATATTTTAGTAAGTTGTTAAATTTGAACGGTTACGATCTAATACTATACTAAACACTTAATATGTGTTATTTTCATAGTTTTGTATCGAATATATATATTTTGATGTAGAAAGTGTTAAAAACATAGGTTGTCGGAAATTCCTCGGAAAATTCTGAGGACATTCCGACGAACTTGAAGTTAGAATGTCCTGGAATTTCCGACAACTTATATCAATCTTGAATAAACCACCTTCCGTCGGTATGTCGTCGCTATATACCGACGACATACCGACGGATTCTAAAAGAAAAAATATACAACTTGACTAAGATGTTATAAGAATTCCTAATCGGAATCTTCAGAATCTTCAGAATCTTCATCAAACTCCCCAAAATCCGCTTGTGAGTCCGAATGTACAACAGCATCAAGTCCAAACTCGGAAAAATTCTCAACGAGTCCAACATCTGCCAAATCTTCAACTGCACTCACGTTGCTGGTAGAATCTGGTTGTAATGGCTCATTATCAGAAGTTCCATCCACTCGTCCTCTTGGGTTGATTTGTGTAACTGTGACTCATGGATCATCTCTGTACGTAACCCGAGGGTAACTGATGTAACACACCTATCAATTTTACAATGTATTAGTAAAATGTAAACCATTAATTATGTTGTTAATTAATTATGAATAAATTGACATACCTGATCAGCTTGCGAAGCTAGAATGAAGGGATCATAATATTGAAGTTTTCGCCGCGAATGAATTGATGTAACACCAAACGCATCAGTCTTCACTCCTCTATCTGGGGTGGTGTCATACCAATCACAATATAATACTACACACCGCAATCCAACCATACTAGGAAACTGGATTTCCAATATTTCTTCTATGTTACCGTAGTACACATCATCACCGGAAGAAGACGAAACACCAGCATCATATGTTGACCTCGAATGACCTTTTCTTGTGAATGCATATCCTCGTGCAATATTTTGGATATGATCTGACCACAAAGTTTGGTCCCCGCATAATTTAGTATCCAATCATCGAACACAAAACCTCTGGCCAAACCATCATTCACCTATAAATGAAAGACATTTATTAGTTGAAAGTTAATTACTTTATACTTAATATAAACTAATCATTTTGCATAGGGTAATATGATATATGACTCACATAACTAAGAAACCATGCAGCAAATCCGTTATGTCCGAGTTGTTGAAGCTCATCTTCGTCGCATGCCTGTGAGTCATCGCAACTCGCCATATAAACACTATATAAAAGATATTGTCAATATGAATCAAACTTGAAGCTATATTAATCTATCTATTTAAATGAATAAATATTTTACCTCTCATATTGTAGAACTTCTTCACGGTTGGTGAGCAAATATGTTTGCGTGCTCAGTCTCCGTAAGTCTCCACTTCGTGGGTTTTCCACTAAGTCGTCCTATTTCCCTGAACATGCTTGGGACAGTAACATGATATGTTTCTCTCTCCCTTTGTTATCATGCCGAGCAGGTCTTGGTTTTGTATGCACTTCGATGGAAAATAGTTTTCAGCAAAGATTGCAGTTTCTTCATTGATCACATGTGACTATAGATCCTTCCACCTTGCTTAAATTTCCCACCTTCTTCTTGGATGATGCATATAACGCTCAAAAGATACATCCATCGGTACTGCAGGACCACCAAGTTCCAATTCTCTTGCGAGATGAATAGCAAGATGTTCCATTACATCAAAGAATGACGGAGGAAATATCTTCTCGAGGTTGCACATGCTTACTGGTATGTTTGCCTTCAGATTACTAATACCCTCTGCAGTCACTACTCTGGTGCATAAATCGCAGAAGAAAACACTTATCCTACATAGATAAAAGACAAAATTTTCATAAGTATTAGGTTTATATAAGCATAAAATATAAAATCACTTAAAATGTTAAAATATAAGATACCTGCAATTGCTTCATGAACATTACGTGGCAATAGTGCGGAAAAGGCAAACGAAAGGAGGCGCTGTATAATTACATGACAATCATGACTCTTCAAGCCAGTAAACTTTCCTTCGCTTATATCAACGCAGTTCCGAAAATTTGATGCATAACCGTCTGGAAATTGCACTCTATTTGTAATCCAATCAAAGAACTCTTCTTTTGCAACACCATGCAGCCGATAAATGGGAAAAGGGGCCATACCGTTCTCATCAACGTGAAGTTCAGAACGATCACATATATCGACTAAATCTAACCTTGACTTCAAATTATCCTTCGTTTTACCTTGGATGTTAAGGATTGTGTTCATCAGATTATCGAAAAGGTTCTTCTCAATATGCATGACATCTAAATTATGCCGCAACAGATGATCCTTCCAATATGGCAGATCCCAGAAAATACTCTTTTGTGTCAGTTATGTAGCTCTCCAACCGCATCAACTCGAATGTTTTCATGTCCACCTACGTTTGGCGTTCTCGCACCAAAATCCCTCAACTGCTTCCACAAATCTTCTCCACTAACTTCCTCAAGTGGACCGTCAAACATCTGCTTGTTCTTCGTAAACAAAGTCTTACTCCTACGGTATGGATGATCAGGTGGTAGAAATCTTCAGTGACAGTCAAACCAACACGTTTTCCTTCCGTGCTTTAGTTGGAAAGCATCTGTGTCATCTTGACAATATGGACATGATAGCCTCCCATGTGTTGTCCATCGGATAACATACCATAGCTGGAAAGTCACTTATTGTCCACATAAGTACTGCCCGCATATGAAAGTTTTCTTTGCATGAAACATCGTATGTCTCAAAACCATGCGCCCATAGTTGTTGCAACTCATATATCAGTGGTTGAAGAAACACATCTAGTGATATCTTAGGATGCTCTGGCCGTGGACGAGAATTGAGAGGAACAAAACTCTCGTCGCATGCACAAGCTCGGTAAGTTATGCGGTGTCACAATAACGGCCATAGAGAATACTGTCTTCCATGTTTTCCAAATGGACTGAAACCATCAGTACATAATCCAAGATAAACATTTCTTCTCTCTTCCGCAAATTCGGATATGTTGACTGAAAATGTTTCCAAGCCTTCGTGATGAAGGATGTCTAATCTCACCATTTGTGGAATGCTCGCATGCCATCTCATTGCTTTGCTGCGTTCACACTGATACAACCTCTTCAATCTTTCCGTTAAAGGTAAATACCACATCCTTTTGAACGGGACCAGAACTCTTCCCTCGTCTCGATAACGAGGTTTCCTACAAAATTAGCATTTATCCGTTCCTTATCGGTTCCCGTAGATCATGCAGTTGTCAATACATACATCTATCACCGCACGGTAGTTGAAGACCCGAACAAGTTTTGAACCTCGTAGTATGAACTCGGTGCCGATTATCCTCAGCTAGAATACCTTTGACAAAATCCGTGTCGCATCCACACATTCTTCACCAAATTATAGTGCGTCTTAATACCCATCAATCTAGTTGCAGATGATAAGGGTGAATGACCATCTCGACAACCTTTATACAAAGGTTGTTTTCCTGCATCCAACATGTCAAAAATCTCCTAGATTGGATTTGGTTCTTCCCTCTATAATGATCATGTACCATCCGCCAGTACTACACCATAATCTATATCCGTTCAGGTTCTTCTAACCTAATATCAGGCTGAGGTTCGCTAACAGACTGAGGTTCGCTAGTACTACCATATTCATAACCAGTTTTCCCATGATGATACCAAACTTTATAATTACGTGAAAACCCTCTCATATACAAATGAGTCCAAACATCAAATTCTTTTATAATTCTATTATTATTGCAAGTAGTAGCGGGGACATCTTAACATACCGGTTTTATATCCGGTTGTGTTGAAAAAGCCTCATGAATTCTCCAATCCCTTGAACGTATTCATCCGTAAGCAAATTGGTGTTGGGATCCATATGAGGTTTATCCATCCAAGAACGATAATAAACTCATGAAGACATGATTTTCTCGGAAATATTGTGATTAGAGAGAATGAGGAGTGAATGAGTTGAATGAGGAGAGGTTGAATTTATAGGAAATTGGTTCCGACAATCCGACGACATTCCGACGACCAACGGTCATGTTCTTCGGAATTCCGTCGGTGTTTTCCAATCTCAAACGGCTATAAAACGGTCATATCTATTTCTCGGCAACGGTCATAAAGTTCGTTAGAATTTCGTCAGTATATAGTGACGAAATTCCGACGAACGCAACGGTTATATATATGATCGAAAGGTCGTCGGAATTTCGTCACTATATACTGAAGAAATTCCGACGACCTCAACTGTTATATATATGATCGGAAGATCTTCGGAATTCCGTCGGTATATTGTGACGGAATTCCGACGACCTCAACGTATATATATTATATCGGAATGTCGTCGGAATTCCGTCACTTTTTTCCGACGGACACAATTTGCTCGGAAAGTCGTCAGAATATTCCGACGACATTCCGACGACTTTGTATTTTTGACATTCGTCGGTATGTCGTCGGAATATCGTCAATAACGTCCGACGACCCTCCCTCTGTCGAAAAGTCCGTCGGAATATGCCGTGTTTTCTTGTAGTGTTTGTGGATGTGGATGACTGCGGTTTCTAGAGTTAATAAGCGCTTCGTATGACTGGTACAATGATTCGTGGATGTGGATCAATATTAACATATTTTGACGTTATAACACTATCAAAAATATATTACTATGATAAAAATATAATAAATATTAATATAATATAATTAATAAAAATATTGCATTGATTTTTTATTTTTGTTTAAATCAAAGTTATAATTTCAATAAAATTTATTTTAAATATTATATAAGAAATTTTAAAAGAATATTTTATTTCATTGATATATATATATATATATATATTTATATATGTACGTATGTATATTTATATATGTGTATATTGAATAGTTTTGGTTTAAAGTTTTATAAAATAAAAATTTTACTATTAGTGAATTTAAATTAAAAATAATATATATATTTTTATTTAAAATTTTAAAATTAAAATATTTTTTTAAATAACATATATTAAAAATATTTTATATTTATTTATCCACCTGCAATCACCCACAATCACAAATGTTAGTGGTAACCAGCTTTTGATTTTATGAGGTTTAGAGTAGTTTGAGATGATTTATAGTGTTTTGTATGATTGTTGTAAAATGCCGTTTTTGCTGAAGTGTGTGAATGGAGAACCAGGGGTGGGACGTTATTGTAAATTTTATGGTGGGCCCTACATAATTTTACCAATCACCAATAGTTAATATTTGCAATGCGTTTTTCTTTGTACCATTTGCGGTGCTGAAGTTGCAAAGAGAAACTGAAAAACGCACCAAACAGTAAATTCGCATGTATTTGAAGTGGTTTTACCTTTTTTCGTGCGTTTTTTATGTTTCTTGAATGTGTATACATTTAATAACGTTAAATTTTATTATATAATTAATTCTATAGTTGACATTTTGTTTAATTAATTTAAGTTTTAATAAATCTCATAAATGTTTGATCTTTAAATTAGTTATTGAGTGAAAATTTATCACTATAAGTTTTTGATAAATTAAATTAATCAGTTTTGGTCAAATAAAATTTTATATAAAATTACAAACATTATGACTCTTTTAACTAAAATTACAGTCTATTGTATTATATATTTGTTAATTGAATTTAATGGATTTGAATAAATACCCATATATTTCTACATTTAATTATTTTCTAAACCCAACCAACAAATATAAATCTATCTAAATGTATACATAATAAACAGTTGTTATATTTTAATATAATATTTATTATGCACTTCAAAATATTTTTAACCGATGAGCTAGTTCAATACTAAAATTCATTTCAATTTAATTTTAAATTAATAAGTTGTAAATGTAAAATACATTTTACATTATTTTTAATACATGTATAGCAAAACCGCAATTTTTTCCCAATCAACATCATTTCGCACCGTTTATTTAAAAAAAAAAAAGAAACCCTACTCATTCCGCAGAACGTATAAACCACAGTTAGACCGTACCACATTTGAATTTTGTACCGCTTATATTATCAAAACCGCGGTTACCATTCGGATCTTAATACCGAAATTAACTAAAGTATGGTATGAAAGACTTCAAAGAGTTGATTATAACTTAAAGCAGTTGTGAAAAGAATCTTTCGCGGAGTCAGACTGGTAAAGAGTAAACAGAAAGCAAAAGCAGGTAAGAAATTTAAATTTGGGAAGTCACCTAAAGATAGAATCCTAAACTGCCCCATAAATATTGATAAAACATTGACAGATCCTAAACAGCATAAATTTTGATCGAACTTCTTTTCTAATTAGTAGAGAATAAAATTTATCATTAACTTTGTAGCTAAATTTCACAGTCATTCACGTAAACTCACTTTGTTTAATAGTATGGTGATGCAACTATATTTAGACAACAAAAAAAAAAACTGTATTTTTTTTTTGACAAAAGGCTTAAAAAGAAAAAAAAAAACTATATTTAGCAACAAAAGTTTCAATATGGGATTGTTTGAGCTTTCTATTTAGTAAGTGTTTTTCTGGAGACTTTTTGGTTAATTAGTGAGTTAAATATATAGTCCGGCATATCCCAAAAGCTTTACCTCTAGGTATGGTGAAGCTAGCTTTACCTTACCATAAAATATAGATTTTTTTAGTTTAGCTTTTTAGGTTTGTGTTGACAAAAAAAAAAGCCTTTTAGGTTTGTTTTCAATATCATCTAACAAGGTTTAGGTAGAAAAACAAAAACAAAACTGAACCTGGCCCGAAAAACCAAGATCAAGTTTAGTTTAGATCAAGTTTAGTTTAGAGATATATTTGAATGGAGTTTAGAGATTAGGTATAGGAGCCATCGGATGGTACCTGATCCAATATAAAGCCTGAATAATATAAATTCAAAAATTAACTAAACTGATTAATCTGTTTCTAGCTAACTGATAGTTTAGATGCTTTTAAATAACTTCAGAGAATTTTAGAGAGTTCATGTCACAATCCGGTCCGCCAGTATGTAGGTTTCCTTGTTTTAATTAACTTGGCCCAAAATTTTCTAAGAAGAATGAGTTTCTCTGCGGTCCATTAAGGTTAAGACCTAGGATTTCTTTTCCATTTCTTATAAATATGAGCTTTTTCCTTCTCCTTTCTCTCATTTAGAAACCAGAGCGAAGCTCTATAGATTTCCAGAGAGATCTGAAAACCCTAGCCGTCAGGGTTTCTCTTTTTCTCTTTTATCTCGTTCTTTTTTGGCTGATTTCTCTATCTTCTCTCCCGCATGCGTCTCTCTCCTTTTCTCCTTGGTGTTCGCCGTTTGCTGCAGGCCGGAGTCAAGCCGTCAGAGATCTCCGATGAACTGATATAGATCTGTGTCCAGATTTCTTCTTGTTCTTCTCTGGTCTCCATCTCTTTCTTCTAATTTATCTTGGATCTCTCATCCCCGGTCCTGTGGTGGTACCACCAATCATTTCTATTGTAGATCTGGTTCATGGAAAGCCGTAAGTTTCAGATCTGCTTCTTCTCTCTTTTTCATTCACAGATCTAAGGCTAAGGTGAGGACTGATTGATATTACGTGTACACGCACACCAATTAACCTAATGTGCACACTACCACAATCGAATGGTATGTCGATGCAGCACTTTAGGATCGAATCCAGAGACCAACAATTACACTTTATCTTTATTGGATCAATATTAAGCTAAAACAATATGGGGGTTTTGAGTTTTGAGTGTTGTAACAAGCAGCAAATAAAATAATATAAATGTAAATTCAATTTAAAGAGATTGCTAGCCTAGGATGGTTTGATCGGGTGTTAAACAAGTGTGAGCCAAACAATTATTCAAGTTCAATTAAAGACCAGTCTAGAACTCGGATCACTTAAGATAGATCAGCCCACTGTCGTGGTGCTTCACCTTTATCAATCGATCTCAGTACCTAAACTGTCGTTTGGACTGAGACGATGACAAACATTAAGATCAAGTCCGATTTGTTCACAAAACATCCTAACATCTACTTTCGCTGGTTAGGGATATGATGCTCATTCAAGTTATGTCTAGCAACCTATAACACTTTTGATGAATAGATTAAACCTAGAATCAGGCACTAAGTAGCTAGTTTAATGCAAGCTTTAAGAACAACAATGAATGAAGACAACCGATTTATAACTTATTTATGTCAAACTCACAGATCTAACACCCAAACACCCTAGACTAAGCAAGCTGACTACTCAGCCATGGACAGAGAAATCACAGAGACAATAGATGAAGAAAACATGATGAATCAATAAGATAATAAGATAGGGTTCAGGATTCTTCTCAATGGTGTAGAGATCCTTCTCCCTTTACAAACTAGCAAATCCAAAAGTATCAAAGCTCTAGAGTTGTTTTCTGTGAAAAGAAGCGTAGTCGATGTAGAAAAATAGAAAAAGAAGTTATATCAAAGCCACAGGCGGCCAGAGAGAAAAACAAGGTAATTAGGACAAATCCCGAGATGTTGTATTTTCCTTATTCGTCGGGAACAACCTCGGGATCACTCCGTCTGCTTGTTCCGCTTGATCGGGAACAGTCATCAGACTGTTCTACGTGAAAATCACCAAACTGCACTGATTTCTACCTCTTTTGCTCCAACAGGTCCATCTCCCATCCAGTGCAACTCCAGACCTGTAATGACTCGAAAAGGACTAGAAAGACTCGATAAAGACTTGAAAACCAATTAGAAAACATATATACAATGATGTATAAAACACCATATATCACTGATGTAATCTCTTCTTCCTTCTTTCATTATCGCTTCATAGTAGTAGTTTCTAACTAAATCATTCATGCATACGTGTTACCTATAAGTATACACATAATTGTTTGATAAACTGAACTATATCATATATATCCGTATATAATGTATTGAACTGTGTGAACACCTAGATCTATTCATAGGTTGCTAAATCGAATATGGTTTTATGGTGATTGAGACTTGTTTGCGGGTGTTTGCATTGTGTGGGGAATAAGCATCTGTGGGTAGTGTATATGGTATAGGAAAGGTCATAAGACCTATATGTGCCGATGTAACGTGGTGGAGGTTTGTATATCTCGGACGTTGCATCGTTTCTTGTTGAGTCATGCGGGACCGAACGAGGTGGCATTATCCCTTAATCTGCCTCCTACCTTGCTGCTATTTGGTCGTCCGCTTCACTTTTGAAATGTCACAGGTTTTGGTGTAGGGATTCCAACTGGTGGAGGCTCCGTTTACAAGGGGTTTGACGCTGGTGATGTCTCAGCTACTTCTGGAGCCTCAATGAGAATGTCAAAGTGGTGGTTCAAGGAGTAGTTGGCTTTTTGAATTGGGAGTGGATCAATTTTCCGATATAGATCTACTTTGTTCCTTTTTGTCGTTGTTTGAGAGCGCCGGGTTGAAGCTTTGTTCCAGTCCCACGTTTGTTTCCGCTGTCTCTTTGGTCGTGGCTTCAGTCTTCTTTGCCGTTGTAGCTCTCTTGTCCTTTTTGGTGTTGAAGGGACCGGTTCTACTTCTCTGTGGTTAGGTGATGTTCGGTGGTCTCTGTCCTCGGTGGCAGGTCCAGAGTCTGGTTCGCAGTTGGTGATAGTGCCAGGCTCTGTTAACGCTTATGTGGGTGTAGCTATTAGTTGTATTCACTGTGGTGGGTTCCAACAGTCGTCTAAGGGTTTTGGTGGCTTCAGGTCTTGTTATATCAGCTCGTCTCCTCTCGTCAAGCATCCTTTCCAGTTTTATCTGGGTGTTAAACGACGATTTACCATCAAGATTGGATCTCCTTGTTTCGTTTTGGTTATCCCATGTCTGTTAACACTGGAGCATGGTTTTCACAGCATGGTTATTGCCTTTTGGTTCTCGGAGGTCATAAATGTGGACACGGTTCTCAGGGAATCTTTGATCGTTTTTGTGTCAACATTTTATCTCAGTTCATTTCCCAGTCCCGTAAGAGCTCTATCGATCTTTTGTGGTGGTGTACTTTAGCTTTCTTGCAGGTTTGGGAGATTTTTGGGCAGGCTGTGATGGTATGGAACTCGCTTTTTTCATTGTTTATGGCGATATTTGAGTTCATATAGCTGGTTTCTCGGATCTCTCGGTAAGGGTAATCGCTTCTCTATGTTTGTTTAACTCTTCATCGTTAGTGACAGTTATAAGTTTCGAAGAGTGATTTGGGAAATTTTTTTTCAAATCGGGCTTGTAATCGGATCTGAATTCCTGTTAATCAGGTCGAATAAAATTTTAATTAAACAAAAAAATAAATTATTCTATACATATTAATTGCTTTATACTTTCTCTCTACTTCACAAAAAGTGTCATTTTGACATTTTTTTTCTTGTTATTGTGTTACTTTACAAATCCAATGAAATTTATATTTACTTTATTCTTAATATTAGTTACAAAATCCATTGATCTGATAAATAATTATAAACAATTTTATTTATATCAGATACTACAATTGATATACTAATTATTTTTAGTTTGTGTGGCATTTTTTATTGAAATGGAGGTTCTATTACTTTATTCTTAACTAGTGGTATTCGGTACTGGATTCTTATGTTATATTTTTACATGAATTTATAATTTATTATATGGACTTAGTAAAAAATATGTTAAAAATATGAAAATAAAAATATTTTAAAAGATATTGAGATTTTCTGATCTTTTTTTATAGTGGTTAGTGACCGTAGTGTATTATTTTATTTGAAGTTGTTTAGTTCAAAGTGGAATAGCATAAGTGGTTGTTACTAATCGATTTAATAAAAGTAGAATAAAAAACGATAAAGTTAATTTAGTTGGAATCTAAACATAAAGCAAAGTTGATATTTTATTTATAAAACATACTTATATTATTAATTACTAAAATAATTATGAACTATTAAACTTTTACTAATATATTTAGTTCAAATAATTGAAAGATAAAATAAGTTTCAAATTTTATAAATTTTATAAAAAATAAAGTGAAGTGTCAATTTTTGGTAAGATAATTGGTGAATATCTAATATATATTTTTTAGATTACCATGTTGACTTTTTATAGAGGTGAGAGTTGTGTATGTGTTGTTTTAGTTTGAAACCTCTCAAAAAGATGTATTTTCAAATAAGAAACATACAGTTATTTTCTATATCAGTTTTGCTATAATAGAAGATTTTGTCCGTTCCAGAACGAAATTCTTGTTTGTCCACCCTTATTTGGAAATTTCAACGAATTTTAATATGAATTTAAATATGCTTTTTAGCTAAAAACTATAAATGGTTCGTAAACTCCTCTATTTAATGGACAAATTCTATCTTAATCGGAGTGGGACAATTTCACCAAATCTTTCTAGTAAAAATCAATTTGTTAATTAATAAATAATAAAGGTCATGAGAAAGACAATTTCTAACTATATGTGAAATTCAGGCTTGCTGACTTGTTGCATTTAGTAAGGGTTTTGACAATGAATGGTTAGTGTGGTGCAAAGGAATAATGGTGAGGGTGGTTGATATGTTATGTTTTTAATAACGTCTAGGAGTTCGTTTTGATTTATTTTGATAATTAGATTGCATATTAGGTGCACATACTGCATTAGATTCTTTATTTGCATATCACGGGTTGGATTGCATATTTGAGAAGCTTTGGGCAAAATCGCAAGATTATCTTTGAAAATTATAAAGTTTGTGGTCGATTTGAAAACCATCAAGAGACCAGGGACCAAGGCTGCAAATTCAAAATATTCGGCTGGGCTTAATTGCACCATTGGAACTTTGGGTTTGATTCGCAGGGGCATTTCTGCAAATACAAAAGTTTGCATCCAAAATGAAAACAATAAGAAGTTCAGGGACTTGTTTGCAAAAGGCCAAGAGTTGGCCATTGGAGCTCACGAGCTTCTCTTTGCCGGATCTGAATCCCGACGGCAAAGCTTGATTCGGCAACGACAGAGCACGGCATCGGAGAGACGACTTGGACGGTACTTCACGGTGGCTTGAAGATTTGATTCGCGGTGGAGAGGAGCTTTCAACGCGGCGGTTTACGGTGAAGCGGCTGGAGATCTTGCAGAGCATGGCGGAGGAGCACGAACAGGGGATAAGTCGAGCCACCACAAAAGACGACGCAGTCGAGCTTGGACACCATCTTAGACCTCAAGGAAGTTGATTCACGGAGGCTTGATTCAGAGAAAGAGGAAGTCAGAGCTCGAGTTCGAGGAGACACATAACGGCTTGACGAAGCGGGTAAGAGACACCGTATGAAGAGAGTCGGCTGGTGACGACCTTCTGTAGCGACGTGGTGTCACCGCTGGGAACACAGTAAACTCCGTAGAGACATGATCCAACGACATGATCTAAATTCAGCTGTATGAATCGGTGGCCGAAGTACAAAGCTCATGACGCGACGAAGAGACATGGTGAACAGATCCGGAAAATAAATGTCATGAAGCCCAGCAAAGATGAAGTCACGATATCAGATGAATTCTGGGAAGAGGGACGCGCCGTAATTAACAAAGAGAGACGCGCGGTAAGAAGGCAACACGCGTGAAAATCAGGCCTATCAAGCCAACACGTGTCGTAAAAGCCTCACTCTTCCATAGCGACGTGGAGTGCTGAGAAGCCAGCACAAGTCCCCTTTATATATATAGATATTAGTTACAAAATCCATTGATCTGATAAATAATTATAAACAATTTTATTTATATAAGATACTATAATTGATATACTAATTATTTTTAGTTTGTGTGGCATTTTTTTTTATTGAAATGGAGGTTCTATTACTTTTATCATAGGCTAGAGCTACAAAACAATCACACTAGATCTCTTCAGATCAGGAGAGACAAAATTTTGGCAATGCAAATATTAAATAAACTATATAGACTTGCAACATACTGGAAAATGAAATTGTTTCCTTTTTTTAAATTAAAGTGTACAACAAAAAGCCAAAAAGAAAAAGAAAGAAAGAAGAAATGATTAAGATCAAGCACAGTTCAATTTTAATAAAACGAAATTACTTAAGAGTAAAAACCATGGAATAAAATTTTGGAAATGGATTATCATTATCTGCAAAAAAACCATTTAATTATGGTCATAGGTTTAGATAAGGACTGGAGGATTAATGACTGCATCAGCAAGCACGTCTTGGTCACGGACGAACACGGACATGTCTTGTTCGGGTAAGCTTATCCATGCTTCCACATCTTCACCATCTTTTGAATCAATCAGCAGCACAAAAACTGTGGTTGACACGATATGTCCGGCGAATCCAATCCAGACCGGACTACCACATCCGAAGTCAACCTCGTAGAAAGGCTTTCGGCACCAGCTAGACATTGGGTATAAGTCTGTGTCTGGTTTTAACTCTGACACTAATTTTCCCATACGACTCAACAAGTTCAGACCAAGTGTGGTTGCGGTGATGGTAGTTGCCAGATTCTCTTTGATCATTTCGTTGACCCCTTCTTTGGCCTTTCTAAAGTCTGCTACGATTTCCGCAATCTCCATCTTGCTCTCGGAGCCATTCTTGAGAAAGAATGACGCTTGTAAGTTTCCGACTGCGTCCTTTGGCAAAACAGTAGAGGGAACCCTAAGCCGCAAGTCCATGGGTTGTCTCATCAGCGTAGACTTTGGAACAACCGAGTTGGAACGTCTGGAGATTGTAGCACATCTCCACATAAGTGACATGATGGCTTCGACACGAGTAGGGACCGGGACAGTCTCACTCATGGCTCTGCGTTTGAGCTCAGCGATCTTAGAGGATTTGAAAGAGGAATCTATTGGTTACACACTTGCTTCCAATCGCGTAAAGGCCATCCATTGAAGAACTTTGGAAAGAGCTATGAGGAGGAGGAGGGTAAATGGTAGTTGTAGCAAAAGTAGGAATATTCAACACCACGTCATTAGATTCTACTTTGGCTGTAGCTGCCCAGCCACTGACAAAAGTCAAGACCGAGGCCGCATCGCAGATTCTGTGAGAGACGAAAACGGTGACCGCAACTCCTGATCCGGATCCGAAGAAATTGACCTTAACACTCAGCAATTGCCATGTCCCGGGAGATTCACCTGGTGCAATTGTGGGGATAAATTCTTGAATAGAATTGGTATTATTATGAAGGTTGTTTTTGAGAAAATCTTGGAGGAGAAGGTCCGTGCGTGCTTCAGTGAAGACGGCTCCTTCGTCGTTGCAGATGATTTTGTCACCTTCAATTCTTCCAGCTAGAGGGTAGAAACGTGAGAGAGTGTCCGACAGAGAGGTTTTAAGCCTCCCAGTGATGATCTCTGGGGACTCTCCGGAGACGGATTTGTAGAAGAAGATTGTTGAAACATGTGTGAAGTAATTCTTCTCCAGATCAGATCTAAGCTAACCCATCAATTAATTATTTGCGGAATTCAGGTTTGCATTTCTTTTTATTAGTTCGTTCTTATTAATTTTTTTGTTTAACATTGTTTTGTTTTATATTATGGGTAAGTCATTATTTTTGTAGTTGCTCTGTTTTAGATTAAAATGTTCTGTTTTATATTAACTTAAAAGCTTTATTTTGTAGTTGAATTCCAAATTAATAAAATAGATTCTACTTTTAGCTACTGACAAAAAGTTGTGTCTCAATTTAAATACTGGGTCCACTAAAACATGTTAAAATATCTGAAACACTATAAACATGTAACAGTGTTTAAAGCATTATAAAACATGTAGTAGTATTAGTGTTAAAAACAACATGTAACAGTATTCAAAGATTACAAAATCTTTGCAAAACTATACAATATCTTTACGTTTGAATTTAAACTATATGCATTTGACATAACGTTTGAATTGTGCATTTAATGTGCTGTAATTTAACTTTTTAAATTTTAATAACCTTTCACAATAAAATTTTAATGGCTTTAATATATAGGTACTATGAATAATCTTAAATGCAAATTTTAACATCTTGTGATATTATTTTAACACTATTTTAGTAAGTTCATCTATTTAATTATTTTAAATTAATAAGTTTTGTACATTATTACAAAATTTTAGTTTAGATTTATTAATAAATCGTGACAATAAAATAATTTGTATAAATCTAGAATGTTACGTAATAATGTTGACAAGATAAATTAACAATGTTATATTATGGGTAATTATCAAGCAACTACAAAAACAATATAACACAATATATAACATCAATTATTAAATACAATAAAAAATAATTTATGATAAGTTATAAATTATTTTTCCATATAAACGAATATTATTGACAGCAACTTTTTAAGTGGTTGTCAATGATAAAAATGACTAAACAAAATTTGATTCTTTTTTTTTTAAAAAAAGAATATAGCTCCAGCTAATTAAATATTTGATCAAATAAATTAATATAATACAATAAATTTGTTTAGTTGATTTTGTAAATAAAACAAAAATAGTAAACATAATCAGCGTTAAAATTGTTAAAATAACAGTTTTCTTAATATCTCGAGCACAAAAATAGATTGTCCAATAGAATAGAATTATAAAAATAATATAATAGATTGATAATTGATAACAATAGAATTTTAAATTAATAGAATAGATTGTCCAAACTGTATTATTTTGTTGTCTACTCAAAATCTCAAATTATACTGGTTATCGTGTTACCTAAACAAATCCCGGAGAATCTTGCGGTCCAGATGCTGACTAATGTCCACACTGACTATTATCTGATCATCTATTCATATTTTTAAATCACACTTTGTTAACGTGTTAGCTACACCCCTACACATAAGCTACAAGAATTTTGTTGTCTACATGTGACAGTTGGTAATCGTTTGACTGCTTTAAATGCAACCGATATAAGTGCTGCTGGAGTTTTTGAAGGTGAGTAGTTATGATCTTAATTGTTATTAGGTGATGATTAGCACCGCAGTTAAAAATGTAATTCTGAGATATTATGTATGATTTAACAGTGAGTGTAGTAGAAAATTTTCACATAAAAATAATCTATAATTAAAAACACCAAATAACATCACTGTAGAAAAATCAATAAATCAAACATAATTAATAAAATCATAAGTATATTACAAAATAACTACACGCCTATACATAACCCACAAGAATTTTGTTGTCTGCAGGTGACAGTTAGAGTAATATATTGGAAAAATTGTCATTTAAATCACGAACTTTCAAATTTAGTTGAAAAAAGCGTGAATTTTCCCTTGGACCATTTAAAACACCAACTTACATTTTAAACATTAATTTAGTTTGACTAAACTAAATTAAGCACGACATTAACTCGGGTAACGGAATAATTAAACGGAGTTAAATGCCGTCTCTAATCTCCGTTAAGTCCAAAATGACGTCATTATAAAATCTTTTAAAAATAGCAACTGTGTGGAATCGAACCCATGACCATAGCCACACTCGTGTAAGGCTCAAACCACTAGACCACTTGAATTTTTGTAACATGATTGACTAGTAATAGTTATTATTGTGAAACCTCCGAATCATCTTCTTCCACCCAAAATCCCTAAATAATTTTATAAATATTAAAACTTGTAAATAAATTATTAACTATTCAAAATTTTGAGAACATTATTAAAAATATTAAAACTTATAATAATTATTAAATTAATTATAATATTAAGTTTTTTTACAAGTATTATTAAAAATACTACATATAGATAACTATATGATACTAAATGATTTTTAATTATAATTTTAATTAATAGAAATATTAAATGATTTTGAATTATGATTTTAATTATAATTTTAATAATACTAAAAGATTTTAAATTAAAAATCATAATTAAAATTATTTACTATTATTAGTAATTAAAAATTATAATTAGAAATTATTTAGTATTACTAGTAATTAAAATTATAATTAACAATCATTTAGTATTACTAGTAATTAAAATTATAATTAATTATTATTATAAATCGGACAAGTTATTATTAACTATAATTTTAATAATACTTAAAGATTTTAAAAAATCATAATTAAAATCATTTTGTATTATTATTAGTTAAAAATTATAATTAAAAATCATTTAGTTATTTATACTCACAAAATTTCGAATAATTAATAAGCTATTTACAAGTTTTAATATTTATAAAATCATTTAGGGATTTAGAGTGGAAGAAGATGATTTGGAGGTTTCATAATAATAACTATTAGTAGTCAATAAAGTTAAGAAAATGGCAAGTGGTCTAGTGGTTTGGGCCTTCCAACTATTGTGTCGATGGTCACGAGTTCGATCCATCCGGATGCGGTTTTTTAAAAGATTTTTAAACGACGTTGTTTTGGACTTAACGGAGATTAGAGACGGTGATTAACTCTGTTTAATTAATCCGTAACCCGAATTAACGCCATGTTTAATTTGGTTTAGTCAAACTAAATTGATGTTTAAAATAGCTAGTCAAACTAAGTTGGTGATTTAAAAAAAAAAATAAGTTGGTGATTTAAATGGTCCAATGGAAAGTTTATGCTTTTTCAACCAAATTTGAAAGTTCATGATTTAAATGACAATTTTCCCGTAATATATTAGAAAATAAGAAATATAACTCAGAAAAAACGTTAGACTTATGGGAGAGGCGAATTCAGTTAGAATTTGAAGTGATTTTTATAAACATAACAAATTTGATAGTTTCCAAAATAAATTAAAAATTTTAAAATAGTGTTATTAAAATTTTAAGTGTTATTACATTTGTAACTTTGAGATACATCAAAATTTCTTATTATTATAAATATTTTATGTAGTGAACTTAAAAAAAATCTGTGATTTGATACTTTTGTAGACTATTTTAGAAATATAAATGATATCGTTTAGTTGGGATTTGTGAGTATTTTAAATAAAGTTATAGTAGCAATTTTTAGTTCACCTAAATCATTTACAGCTCTTTAAATATATATCCTTTCAAATCAGTTCAAATACTAAATAGAATATAGTATCTGTTTTAGGAATAAAATGGAGAAATGTTGATATATTACTAGTGAATTTGAAAACCCATAAAAGAAAATAATATGTGTTTGATATATATAGAGGTTCTGGGACGGAGCCCATAATTCTCTTAGTGGAAGGTCTATACCATGTAATATAAGTATAACTCTTCTTTAGAGAGCGAGACCTCTCCCAACATGAAACGAACATGTGATCTCCATAGTCCCTACATTATCGGCAACCAAGGGACTTAACCACTAGACCAACTTAACGTTTGATAAATATATTTATTTCTTGATTTTCTTTAATACGAATGAAATGGAAAAAATCATGTGTGAAAATTACGACTAGATTTAGAAATTTTTTGTTGATATTTACACAGTATGATATAATTTTATATAAAATTTACAAAAATAACAATAGATAGTCAGTTGTTGTTAGCCGTTTCTAAGGCCATCAGCATTGAGAGTTCTAAAAGGGTTCATGGGCCCGGGTTCATGGGCCCGGGTTTATAGGCCAAAAATAAATGAAAAATGGGTATAATTCGGCGACCCGCCTCTTCGTAGTGACTCCGTATGAGCCGGGTCACGCCAGGTGTCACCCACACATTGGAGCCGCGTTCTTGAGTTCACGCGGAGGAAAGCCGAGAGAAAACATTTTCTCTCATTTTCTCTCTTTTTAGAAAAAACTAGGGTTTCTCTCGCGAAAGGCGATTTCTGGTGCGACGCCGTCGATTCTTCATTTTTGTCGATCTAATCGACGAAAGAGTGTCTCCTCTACGAGCTCGGTGAGGATCTACTTGATTCACGGTAAAATGAATCGTTTTGGTGTCGAAATCGATTTGGGGATTCAAAATAGAGTTTGTCGTTTCGAGTTAGGGTTAAATCGGAAAAGGGGTTTCGATTTATGGTTTAAAACCCCATGCGGGTTCGATTTATCAATTTTAGGGTTTGTTTATCGGGTTATGAAATCGATTTGGGGTTTCGATTTATGGTTTTAAATCTGCTTGTGGGTTCGATTTATGTTTCGTTTGATCATATTTTATCGTGATTATGTTGTAATACGTTTTATTTTGTTGTTTAGATGGATCGAAGAAGAAATAGAAATACAAAGAGACAACATGAGTACTACAACATGTTGGGAAACGTATGATTCGAATATGGGATTCTCGGATGGTGTCCCTGCGGTGGGAGAATGATAGGCGAGGTTTGCGTGAAGGAGGAGCACGACACTCATCACGGGAACGCTTCTTGGCGTGCATCAACTACGAGGTGAGGTTTACATGCTAATGTGTATATGTCTAATTATGTCTTACTGATTATGTTTAATTATGTTTTGTTGAGAAGAGTCTAATTTGTTTATGTTGTCAACAAGGCTGATGGGTTTCATTACCGTCGTCTTGGGTTGCAGTGTGCGAGGAGGAGATCGAAAGACTGCGTAAGCGGGTGGAGAAGGCCGAGCAGGTGATGAACTTGGTGCCGAATCTGAATAAACAGATCGACACAGTTCAGGTTAGTTACAATTTTACTTGTAAAGCTTGGTTATATTTTAGTTATTAACGGGTTGTTTCTTTCCATCTGCAGCAGAGGTTAAAAGCCTCAGTTTGGCGGTTGATAGCCTCACTGCTGAGCTTTATTCACTCAGAGCGGAACTCGAGAAGCTTTGCTTCGAATGAAAACCACAAGGTAAACACTCAATCACTAAACTTAACTGAACTGAAGTAGGTAGAGTAGTTAAATGAACTGAATGCTGTGATGAATGCTGAACTAGATGTGAACAGAACTAGGTAGAATAGTTAACTGAACTAGCAGTGAAGTGAAGTACGTAGAAAAGGAACAGAAAAAATTAATTATGAGTTGGTTGGTTGCTCGATGTCTACTTCTTGTCAATGCTGTGATGAATGCTGTGATGAATGCTCTTTATCTACTTCTTGTACGAGTTTTTAAAAAGAGATTTGATGTGTAATGAATGCCGTTAGAGAACAACTTGTTGTGTAATTAACTTTAATGAACTTTGGTAGTTAGACTTACTTTAATTGCTCTCTCTTATCAAACCACAATAGTAGTTTAAAAACAAAGTTTGAAGTAAAAAATCAGAGAACCAAAACAAAGTTTAAAACACCTTCCAAAACCAAAATGGAACCGTTTTCTGTAGCTTCTCCCGGGATTATGAACCTTTTAACTTCCCAGACGAGTCAAACCATAGACGTAGGGTCCATAGGCGTTGAGTCTTCTAGTGTTCCAAAACCCGTGGAAAGGAGAAAGTGGAGTACACAAGAGGACATTGTCCTGATCAGTGCTTGGTTGAACACCAGCAAGGATCCCATAGTTAGTAACCAGCAGAAGTTAGGGTCCTTTTGGAATAGAATAGCAGAGTACTTCAATGCAAGCCCTCAGCTGAGTGGCTCCGCTCCTAGAGAGTGGAGTCAGTGTAAGCAGAGGTGGGGAAGAATTAATGAGCAGGTCTGTAAGTTTGTGGGCTGTTATGAGGCCGCCTTGAAGGACCAAGCTAGTGGTCAAAATGAGAACGATGTCATGAAGTCTGCTCATGGCATCTTCTTTAACGACTACCAGCAGAAGTTCTTCCTCGAGGATGCGTGGAGGGAACTGAGGTTTGATCAAAAATGGAGATCAACCTCGGTTTCCAGAGATGGTCCAAAGGACAAAAGGAAGGAAGTTAGGGGAACAGAGCCTGAGTTGGAAGAGGTTCGACCTCCTGGTATTAAGGCTTCAAAGGCTGCGAAACGAAAGAAGCACGGGAATGAAGCAGCTCTTGATCAGATAGAGAGTATACTAGCTAAGAAAACTATCATATCAAACTGCAAAATCCTTGATCGTCTCTTAGGCAAAAAAGCAGATACACTTTCTGATGAAGAAGTGGCACTGAAGAAAAAACTGATATCTGAAATGCTTTGACTTGGTGAGTCGGTTTTCTTTTGTGGTTTAGTCAATGTGTAGAGTTTAATGTGATTTCAATGCTTTGACTTGGTCAGTCGTTTGTTTTGTTTTCTTTTGTTTAAGCTTATTGATTCGGTTCTGTTTTGTGTTGCAGGTCACGGGTTGCTGGAGGTTGATGTGGATGCTTGACTTGTGGAGGTGGCTGCTTGTACTTATGTTGGATGCTTGTTCATGCTTTCTCTGTTTCTTTTAGCTTTATGTACCTGTCTTTTAGCTTGATGTAACTCGGTTTCATTCACGGGAAAGTGTAGAATTTTGGTTCTTTCTACACTTGTGACATTGTGTTTCACGGGTGTATGTACCCGCTTTCTCTTGTTGCTCACGGGTGTAAACAATGTCTCTCTATATATATTATGTTTGTCACTTCTCTTTGTCTATCATCTCTAAAATCTCCAATGCAAGTTCTCTTTCTTTGTTAAATAATGACTCTGTGAAACACAAACTCTTTGTTTCTCTCTTTTTCTGAAACACCAACTCTTTGTTTCTCTCTTTTTCTTTCTTTGTTAAACCAACTCTGCCGTCGAGTCCTCATCATCATCTACACCAACTCATCATCGTCTACACCAACTCATCATCGTCTACACCAAGGTTTTGCCCTCGGTTCCTCATTTAAGAAATATAGATGAAATCAGGACATTTAATTTAATTAATATGATAATAAATTTATTAATTACATAAATGTTTAAAAAATATTTAGTTTAATTAATATCATTACATTTAGTTTAATATTTAGTTTAATTTCCATTTAGTTTACATTTTTAGAAATAAAGATCAAATCGAACATTTAGTTTAATTAATATCATTAAATTTAAAAATATTAAAATAAACAACATATTTTATATTTTATGTAATTTTTAAAAAAATTAATATTTAATAAATTTTTTTGAATTTGTATAAAGGATGTCTTCCTCATCAAGTGATGGAGTACATGAAGCTTTTGATGAAAATGTCGACAAAATAGTTGATAATTACATCGATTCAATGGTTCATGCTCAAACCAACAAGCCGAAGCGACGAAGTTATATCGAAAGAGAGCGGGAAGTAGGACACAAACAACTATGGAAGGATTATTTCGCGGAAAATCCAACATACCAACCGTACATGTTTAGGCGTCGTTTTCGAATGAACAAAACATTGTTCCTTCGCATAGTTGAAACCCGAAGTACTGAAGTCCCATACTTTCAGCAAAGAAGAAATGCTCATGGAAGGTTGGGGCTATCTGCACTTCAAAAGTGTACGGCAGCAATACGTATGCTGGCATATGGACAATCGGGAGATATGTATGACGAATATCTCCGAGTTGCTGAAAGCACTGCACGTTTATGCTTGGATAATTTCGCTTCTGGGATTATACAATTGTTTGGAGATGAGTTTTTAAGAAGACCTACACCGGAAGATCTTCAACGATTACTCGATGTTGGAGAGGCACGTGGGTTTCCAGGGATGATAGGCAGCATCGATTGTATGCATTGGGAGTGGAAAAACTGCCCAACGGCTTGGAGAGGGCAGTTTACACGTGGTTCAGGAAAGCCAACAATTGTCTTAGAAGCTGTGGCATCACAGGATCTTTGGATATGGCACGCTTTTTTCGGATTACCAGGTACTCTCAACGATATCAATGTCCTTGATCGGTCACCAGTTTTTGATGACCTTTTACACGGTCGAGCACCTAAAGTTAATTTCAAGGTCAACAACCACACCTATCGTATGGCATACTACCTTACTGATGGAATTTATCCGTCTTGGGCTACATTTATCCAATCCATCCCACTTCCTCAAAGTCCTAAAGCAGTGCGGTTTGCTGAACGCCAAGAAGCCACCAGAAAAGATGTAGAACGTGCTTTTGGAGTATTGCAATCGAGATTTGCAATAGTTAAAAACCCAGCTCTACAATGGGACAAGGAAAAAATAGGAAGGATTATGAGATGTTGTGTTATATTGCACAATATGAGAGTAGAGGACGAAAGAGACGGATTCAATCAAATTGATACATCAGAGTTCGAGTCGGGAGAGTCAACCAGAAGTTCTCAGGTGCGAAGAAGAGAAAGTTTGAATATCCATAATATGATGGGCATTCGCACAGAACTTCGAAATTCAGATAAACATGATCGTTTAAAAGCTGATCTCATCGAAAATGTCTGGCAAATGTTTGGTAACGTAGATGATTGATCGTTGTATGTTCATGAATTCTCAATGTATTGAAAAAAATTTTCTTATAAATATATTGGTTAATGTAATCAATTCTTAATGTTTTTAATAAAAGCATTTAAAATATTTTAAAGATTATTATATTTTATTCATTTATTTTCAATATTGTCAAAAGTTAAAAAAAAAATTATAATATTTTTTTATTCCTATGAACCTCTTTTTCAGGTTCACTAATGCAGGAACACAATCGCTAGAGGTTCACTACTATTTTTGGTCCCACCATAAATTAATAAAAAAATCCTATGAACCCTAAGAAGGGATTCACCAATGCGGATGTCCTAATAACTAGTATGTTTTAGTCCCGTACGCCGGTACATACCTTTAGGGCGAGATCCACATCTTTGTATATTATCCCTCATTTATAGAGTAGACTCCTCATTTATATTATTAACCTTGTGATCATTTACAGAGTAGACTTTTTTAAGAGTCTCCTAAAGCGTCTTGGCGATAGGAGTAAGCCTCAAAGATTAGTGTTTATATGGAGTGTTTGATGATAAACAACACTTGGTCCTCTTGAAACCGCTTACATTCATCCATAAGGATAATCTCCTTGCTATCTTGTTGGATCGTTTGTTTCATAACTTCATCTTGAGTTACATGATTCCATAAACCTTGACCACCATTTGCTTTGAGTTTTCCATGGTTATATTTAGAAAAATAGAGAATAAAATAAAATGGTTGCAGAAGAGAATACAAGTTTATTATTCTGATACCATATGAGAATAAGAGATAAAGTTGACTCGAATGAAGAACAATACAGAATAGATGAAGAGATTGTATACAGAATATGGAGAAGAGAGAATAGAGAGAGAAATTTAATTTCATTAATCTTTACAATTATGTCTCCGATAGTTTAGAAAACAAATTTTTTGACAAGCTAAGTGGTTTAACCTGTGATAGTTGAGTAAAAGAGCTTAACGAGTTTTGGAACATGACTGAACTAATACATTTTAACATTCAACCCATTATAAATGACAGTTTAGTATAGAGAAATTAGGGCACATAACCATAAGAAAAATAAAATTAACAAAATGATTATATGCTTGTGATGACTACAATATTCTTTGTATAATATGTATAAAGACAAAATATATCCTTGATATATGTTTCATTCTCACTCTCACTTCAAGTGTTGATTTCATTCTTCTGAAAATATTTATTCTTTTCCAAAACACTATAATAATTTTTGTTCTCTTTCTTTTACCTCATGATCATTTACAATATTTATGAGATTCTTAGAAAATGCATACTTTGTAGGCTGTATAACCCATCAGATCAACAGTTTTGCATGGTCTTATCACTTTTCTTTACATCTTTGTTTGAGTTTACAGGTTTGCTACTTACATGGATTAAGAAGCAGCAAATGCGTTGAACTATTAGAGAAGATGAATAGTGTACATTGCGCTGTACTATTCTCTTTGTGAAACATAGAACATAAATAGTTTTCTTAATGTTTCAAGAGAATATAAATTTGATAATGTGTTCGTTTAGCAGATGGTGCTTCAGTATGAGGTTTTTTGTGTCTTTCTTCCTCTTTTCCATCTATTCTTTTGTTCTCTTCTCCTCCTTTTCCTTTTACTTTGTTCCTCCTTTTTGCCCTCCTCCTCCGCCACCATCAGTTACTAGTTACTACAAGAGATGCCACATGTAACATCGCCACGATCAGTTGTGTCATTGCCACCACCGTCTTCTCCTCCTCCACTATCGCCGCATGTAGTATCTTCATCTCCTCCCACCATCTCTACTTCTCCTCCACCTTTTATGGTGGTTTCTTCTTCCATCAACCTTGGCGACACTCTCCAACTCCTCTGCAAATTGTATTTTCTCATAAGCTTCATGATTCTTAGCATTCACCTTTCATATTAAAATTTAATACTTTTAATTTAATGGTCTAGTTTTCTCCATGTTAATTCACACAACGTAACAGATATTTAGGTTTTCTATGTATAATAACAAATAAGTACGCATGGATTATGACCATTTTTATTAATTTCATTATTATAATATATAATCTATATCTATATATATAAAGTAAACTTTTTTTCTCTTCTTGTGACATGTGGAAGGGGGGTTTGTTGATATGTGTTCACTTTTATTCTTATTTTTACATTTTAGGTCTTCTTCTTTTAGATTATTGCATTTTGGTTCATCATTTTCTATTTGTGCATTATTTTTGATCCTTCTCACACTAACCATCATCTTTTGAATTTTTGTAATCTATTTTATTGGTTACAAAAATGAAAGATGAATTATTAAACAAGTAAAATAATATAAATATATTTTAAATATTTAGTTTATTCACAATTTAAAATAACATAAACTTTCACTATTTTGTTATTTTTAAAATATTTTTATTATTAAATTTACAAATTATATATTTATTTTATTATTAACCAAACTAAGAAAAAATAAACTAGAGCACAACACATAATCTAAACATAAAAACCTCCATAATCATAGAGAAAAGTAAAATGCCAATGTAACACTAACTCAATAAAAGTTTAGATCTAAAAAGAGATAAAAAAACAAAGACTAAACCTCACTTTATAGTAAAGTGTCTTGGCAATAACAAACAGAGGTTAGATAGAGTTATTCTTGGGTTCACTCTCTAGGGTGAACCTATAGATTCACCAGCCAATAGGATTTCATTAGTTTATACTCGGTATCTTTTAAAAGGAAACAAAATATTGTTAAATAATATTATATTCTTAAAATAAAATGTAAAATGAATAAAAAATAATAACAGTTGCAAAAAAAAAAAAGATTTTTAAAATATTTTAATACTGTCAAAAAAACACTAAACCGTAAACCCTAAATCATAAAACCTAAACCCTTGGGTAAACCCTAAACCCTTGTATAAATCATAAATCTTTGAATTTTTTTTTAAAAATATTTGTAACACAGTCTGCAAAACACTAAACCCTAAATCCTAAACTCTAAATCCTTGGGTAAACCCTAAACTCTTGGATAAATCCTAAACCCTTAGGTAAACCCTAAACCTGCGTAAACCCCAAACCCTTGGATAAATCCTAAGGGTTTAGGATTTATCTAAGGGTTTAGAGTCTACCCAAGGGTTTAGGGTTATCCAATGGTTTAGGGTTTAGGATTTAGGGTCTAGGGTTTAGGATTTAGGATCTAGGATTTAGTGTTTTGCTGACTGTGTTACAAATATTTAAAAAAAAAACACAAGAATTTATGATTTATCTGAGGGTTTAGGGTTTACCCAAGAGTTTAGGGTTTAGAGATTAGGGTTTAGGGTTTAGTGTTTTGTTGACGGTATTAATTTTTTTTTAATTTTTTTTTTGCAACTGTTATTAATTTTATTTATTTTTACCTTTTTATTTTAAGAATAAAATATAACTTAACAATATTATGTTTCCTTTTTAAAAAAGATACCTAATATGAAATAATGAAATCCTATTGGCTGGTAGTTCACCCTAGGGAGTGAACCCAAGAATAGAAAAGATAAACTCTGAGATAAACAATTCATCGAACACAAAGGAGCTCGATAAAAGACCAATACAAAGAACCAAGAAAGTGGGTTAGAAGAAAAATAATCAACAGAATATCAAAATTGCCACGAAGTAGAAAGACACATGCCTAACGCACCATAAACACAACCATCAACTAAGAGGCAAGAAGCACCTCACAAACTAAACAAGCACAAACAAGACGCCTATGCCAGTGGAGAACCACAAAGCTGGATAAAAGAGACCAAAATTCCAAGAGACTAACTCCGCACATTTATACTGAGAGAAGTTGAAGAAGAAGAGAAACAACCCGAAAGAGGGAGAATGAAGCTAACCATCGAAAAACCAAAGCCCAAGCTTGAGACGAGAAATAACATTCCAAACCTATAGAGCATAGACGGAGGAAAACACTATCCAAACCTGGAGTGGCAAACATGGCAAGAGGGAGAGCCACCGAAGACGCGAGCAGTGATGAGAGTTTCAACAAGATGAGAGAACAAAGATGGAAGGGTAAACTAAAAGAATTCAGCAAACCATGGAACCGTTCTCGAGCTATGGAAGAGAGCATAAAAGTCAGATCACCAAAAATAAAATCTTGAAAACTAAGACAAACAGGGACTATCAACAGTAAGCCAATGACGAGAAAACACAACATCAAAGACGACTAACTCTGACCCAACACAAGGAGATGTACTTCCTAACATCAGCCAAAATCAAAGGAAGAACAGGAGCAGCAAATATTGACAGGAACAGCCTACAATGCCGTGAGAAAAAACCGCCTAACTGGAAACTTAAAAACAGGGATCATAACGAATATCAGATAATCTCACATGAGAAGAAGGTGCGGAAGAACAAAAGCATGGAGGTGAGTCCTTTTCTGGGTGATTGTGAGAAGCACATCACAGTCGGAAAAGTAAACGAAATACATAGATTGTGATGGCTCAATGTTAAAACATAGGGAGAGGGTACGAAATATCTTAAAATAATAATGTTCAAATAATTGAAAAAAAATAAATACAATTTTTAATGCTGAAACTCTAATCTTAAATCAACAAATGCCTAAATGCAAAATTATTGAAATTTAAAATGCTTTAAATCAGAGGCTTACTTCACCACTAATAAGTACTACTATACACACAACAACACATTATTGACAAAGAAACACAATAAAAACACCAAATAATGCTCTTAACAAATAAATATGACCACATAATCCAAAAAACATACTCAACAACAATAAAATAATATTCCACGCGAAACGCTGACATACCCCTAGTTTATAATATAGTATAGTTTGGTGAATGGGCATATACGAGATCGAGTTGTATATATTTTTTTTAATAGTAGATTCCATCAATTGGAAGATCCTTAAGTCTACAAGTTTAATCCTATATTTCTTCTGCCAAACAATACATTTACGCACCAGATACACCCCATGAGTGATTACTTCTTCTCCATAAGATATGCAATTTGGTATGTGATTTGCTGTGTTACAATTTTGACTATAGTATAAACAAGTATATAACATTATAGTTTGTTGGATGTTCTAATACCTGTAGGTGTATAAATGTATCCTCCATAGTTGTCTCCAATAAGTTGGAGGCCCTTTAGTTCACCAGTTAAGCATGTGTGTCTTCTTTCATCGGTCTACACACTCTCGAACTTACAACATCCCATGTTTGATGCCTTTTGCAGTGAAAACATATTCCATATGGGCCTTCTCGGCCTATACTATATGACATATAGTATAGTAGAATTCTCCACATGTTCGCTACTTGTTGTTGTGCAAGCGTAAAGAGAAGCTTAAAGCGTCGAAAAAAGAAAGTATAACAAAAGTGTATGAATATATTATCCATACTACATATAGACACATATAGTATAGTAAAATTTATACATCGTATTTGCCAAACGTTCACGCGCGGAAAAGGAGAAAGTGGTCTGTTTTCATGCTAAATTGGCTCATCTATCGCTCAGTACTGTTTGATGGCTATATTTTTAATTGTTAAGTTTCATATGAATATTGAACAAATTGTTCCTTTAGTATACTAGGCCATAATTTTGAGAATTTCTCAAATTGAATCTCTCAAATCGAGAAATAATTAGGAAATTTGAACAAAGAATCTCTCAAAGATTGAGAAACTCATGTTAAAATCCTTTGAATACTATGATATAAGTTTTTCAAACTTTTGAAAGATTTCATAGTTATATATTAATGTAATGAATTTTTACAATATGAGATTCTCAACTTGAGATCATTCTAATGTAGGGACTCTTAGGTTATGAAACAATACTGGTGAAGCTACATTAGGGAACATGTCATGATTTCGTGTTGTGAGTTCTAAAACATTCTTATTCCTTTCTAGAACTATATATTTATTTTTTATGATTACACTGAGACCTAAAACTAGTACTTTTATGTTTTACAAAATCTTCAGAGTATTGAAAATAAGATGCTCTGAAGGCTTATTATTTCCATGACCAGAAGGTCTATATTTATACATACATTAGACCGTTATAGATTACACCGTTATAAGGAAAAAAGAAATTATATTCCTAATAGGAATAGGAAATAATACTTATCCTAATACATATGGAAATAGGAAAACATCAAGTATATAGATAAATGGAAAGTTCCCATTCGCTAATGACTTAGGCGAATGGGCCGGATGGACAAGGAACGACCGCCTATGGATTGGGCCGGATGGGCCTGCGTGGTATGGACCTGTTCATGGGTCGATCACCAAGTGGTCTTTAACATTCCCCCTTGATCGACACATCCGGTCAAGGTTCGTTACATGCTTTGATGTTGCCTCATTAAAACCTTTCTAATGGAAAAACCCAAAACCCAGTGTGGTAAAAGGGAAACCAAGGATAGGAAAAAGAGTACAACGCATGAACTCTTCCTTGGACGTCATAGTCATATAGAGCTCGTGATACACTTTACCAATATTGGTGTTGCCTCATTAAAACCTTACCAGTAAAACCCAATTGGGACAAAACCAGGTGAAGGGAAAAGAGTACAACATGTATACTCCCCCTGACTTGTACCTTCGTGCATGTTCTTCAAATTGGCGCATGGACAATCTCATAGTTTAGCTTCATGGACGCCAAGTCTTGAACTGGTACTTCAATTGTCACGTCCCAAACTGAAAGATAGATTTCATGGATGTGTAGTTGGTGTAGACATGGTGAAGAAGTCGGCTGGTATATCAAATGACCGAATCTTGTAGTACTTTGAGCTTGTTCTCCATTCTCCAAACGTATGTGACATGTTTTGAGACCTTGTATGGACCAAATGGTATAAACTGCAATATTTATCAAAAGCCAAACAAACTTCTCTCTGGGTTTGATTAGTATAAATCAATCTCAAACATTTTGTTCCTTTGAAGGTAACATAGGATGTATTAATCATGTCTCATTGTCTCATGTTCGGACATGCCAAATTTATCTAAGCAAGGTGCCAATAGCGCTTATGGCAAGGGACGTGTATGGCTTTTAGTTCTAATGCCTTATGGTCTAAACATATCCATAAGCTATCCGACCTAGTATGTCTTGCCATATCAAGGCGCCAATCAATGCACTTTTGGTTGGATGTGCATGAATTTTAATAGTACTTTTGTAAAGCCTTTTCCGGACCAAGGATGCATACCTTGTCCATAGCCATACCACGATGGGCTAATATGGAGGTCATTAAAGCTGATGGAGCCGGAACAAAGCCGGACATGGTCCTGATCGGTATGGCCCTTTTGGCGTGGATCGGATGGATCCATTTTCTTATGACCATCTCATATTCCACTCTTAATTCGTTGGATCATTGATCTCAATACACACATACAGCTTGTCTCGTGTATGTCTATGATCCTTATGTGATGCCGCAATCTATTGCAGTCCCATCATAACATTTCTAGGAATCAATTGATAACTTGTATCATTGAAAACACATAACCTCTTTTAGGCTGGTTTATTCATAAACACAAGGAATTTCTTTCATTATATGGACTGATTTGGATTGTTCTCTTATAGAACTCCTTTACTAAGTATTACTTAGTCTATCATTTTATATGCAGCTGCTTTTGCTTCAGTCCATAAACAGCTTAAGAACAATGCTGTTCTCTGAGAACTTCTTTTCTCATCTTTCTGGTACCTTTATTATCTTTATCCAGTGATTAATATACTGCTTACTACATTATTATTTCTTTCTTTTGTGTCCAGACCTCATCAATTTTGAGTTTATGTAGTAGCATCCACCACATAGGAGTATATCTCCTTATAATTTGTTCCTTGGTCTCTGTGAGTATCCTTGTGTAATCAAGACATCCTTTGAATACTTTTTAAGTAGGAACATGAACACCTTAGGCCACGTGCATGTCCTATATCTCACGGTTTATTTTCCCTCACAAGACCCATTTATTCACTGGTTTGTATGATTTGATGGTGTTTCTATCATATATGGTCAATACGCCTATCTCTGTCCTTTAACCTCATGTTCCTTTTAACCTTATCTTTATGAGTACTCTCACGTGGGTTTATGATCCTCGCTTTATATCTTCAAGTGCTACTTTCTTATGCATCTTTATCATTTATGTGTCGACACCTTTATGTAGTTCCATTGTGTTCCAGACATGATCTAATCGATTTGAGATCTCATTTTTATCAAGGACCTTCATTTCCTTGCAGCTTGGCATCCCAAGCTACATGGTTTGGTACCTTAGATGTTCAGCTGCGCAGCCTTATCTCAATGTCTGTTCTGGTTTCCCTTATGACCTCGGATCTGTATTCTATGCACCTTTTTCTTTCCGAGGTTCCTTATCTTATGGAACATATTGGTCTATCTTTAATAGACTCTGTAACAACTTGATTATGTCTCTTCTAGGACATTAATTTTGTGGTGCTAAGCTGGTATGACTTAGTCATTCTTTTTCTTTTTGGGTCAATGTGTCTGGCATCTAGTTCTGCTAGCTTTTGTATCATTTGATCACATTCTTTCTTTGGACGTCTTTAAATCATATTCTATGGTCCGAAGATCTTGCCAAGACAAAGATGGTTAATACCATTCCATTTCTCTTATTAATCTTTTACCAGCTTATTTCTTTCTCCCCCTGATGTTGGATAGTCGGATTCATTAGTCATGCAATCCGTGTACCTGGCCTTAATCTGATCACCCATATTTGGCTCAAGGTCTCTTAAAACTTGTGGGAGAAAGACATGTTCATATCCAACATATATTTCCAATCCTCTTTTGAGGTTCCATCTTAGACGGCACATATGTCTGTGGTGGTTTATTCAAAGTCTCTTAAGATGGTGTCTGTCTGGCTCATGACCCGTATTCAATCTGAGATGGGAATATCTATGTTCACTTATATGGCCTGATGCATATTAACCTCATGTAAAACTCGTGATGTCCCCAAACTTATAGAATTTTATAGTCTGAACCTTGTAGGTAATGGCCTGTACGGTCAAGCTAATGGCCTGTGCGGCCAAGCTAATGGCCTGTACGGCCAAGCTGTCATGTCCATGTTTATAGTATGGTCATGGACCACGGGTTTGTCCTCAATCCCCCTCATGAACATGCTATAACTTTAGATGTTTGGGACATTATATCCTAATGAGTTTCCCTTGTGTACATGTTACACAACGTGAGATTCTATGGGATAACTCTTAGTGCCTTTTGCAATATCAATCTTTGCATCAAGTTTAGACCAGGATGGCTAATCCGGTCATGTCATAAGTTCGTGGGTAAATCAATCTGGTTACCTAGCCCTTTTGCCTTTATCATACTGATCCTTGGCATAGTCTAGATCAGTAGAGTATGTAGGTATAGTCTTGACCACTTTCTTATAAGGAATTATGCGATTTTTCTTAAATCTGTAGGAACTTTTGTTTCCTTTTGCCCATTGGTTCAATGTGGAAACCATTCATGCTCAAGTCTTTATAACTCAATGGGTCTTTTATTGGGTGAATAAATTTGTGCCCCTTTAGGCAATGCCTTTTGCCGTGGTCTATAATAGACTGACTATCCTTTTATTAAGTTTTCATTTGTCATTTATCAATCAAGAGGTCATCAGGCAAATCAAACAAGATAACTAAAAACAACTATTATTATTGCTATAAAATTGTAAATGACAAGCAAATCAAAGCAAAACATAAAACATAAAATCAGAATGTCGAAATCTCTTTTCTTTAGTCAATGTATAAGTCGGCCTCACAATCCATATATTTCCACACGGCTTCCTCGGATTCCTCCTTATCATTTTTAGCCTCACTGGTTTCAGGAGGTCTCATCTCATTGTTTCGTTGCTCAATGTATCTTTTCTGAAGTTTTTCAAATATGCTGATGGTATCTATAACTTTCTGATTTCTTTGCTCAGTAGCCAATAGGCATGACAATAGGTCATTATAGGTGGTGAAACCCTTAGCCTTATGTGATAACAACAGATCCTTTGGATGGAATGTGGAATGGGTTTTATATAATAAATCCTCATTTGTTACCACTTCACCACATAGTTCAAGACTATAGGCGATTTTCATCAAAGCAGAATTATATTCGTCCACGGATTCAAAATCCTGGAATTTGAGACTCATCCATTCATGCCTGACCTTTGGTAATAACACCATTGTGTATCTGGACTTTAATTATATCCAAAGGTCACGAGGATTCTCAATATGTAGATATTGATTTCTCAGATCCTCAGTGAGATGATGGCGCATAATTGTTATGGCCCTATACTTTTCACTTTCAGTTGCATAATTGCCCTGAATTATACTCCTTCCGAGTCCTCTAGACTTCAGAACAACTGAAGTGTTCATTGCCCGTTCCAACCAATTATCTCCAGAGAGATTTAGGGCATCATAATCTGAAGGCTCAAATTTCGACATCTGATCAAATTCATACAATTCATTCAAACAATGATCATATTTATCAATCAATTCAAGATTTGGAATTCATGCAATCAATTCAAATAATCAATGCACACAGATGCAACAAAGAGGCCACACGGCCACATTATCAATCAAGGCCACACGGCCACAAGCATGAACGCAAGGCCACACGGCCATGAGTATGCAAGCAATCTGATCATGATTAAAAAATCTAAAAATTTATGATGCAACCTGAGCAATTTGATTTCTATATGATCATACAATCAGGTTATTGAAAAAAAAAATCAATTCAAGCATCATAAAAAAAAAATCGGATCAGATTGTCAAATTAGGGTTTTGAAAATTTTTCGGTTTCAATTTATCAAAACAAGCAATATCAGACTTAGAAAAATTTAAATCAGACCAATCAGTCGATTTTAGCAAGTTTCTAGCAACCCTAATGGTAAAAAAAAATTCCAGCAAGCATAAAAGGTAATTTTCTCAAAAAAGAAATTTTTCAGAAAAAGGAAATTTTAGCAATTTAGTAATCAGGAAAAAATCAATTAGGATTCTTATCAATACTAGCAATTCCTATTTATATTCAAGTCGATCTTAACATATTTATCAAGCAAAACAGGAAACAATCGGATTTAAAACCAAATTAGGGTTTCAAGGCCCTTTAGAGATTTAGATTCTAGATTAGGAATTCAGAATTTGAATCAAAGAGTCAATAAATCTAGCAACCTAAACCTCAGAACATCAATCAATAACAATATGAACAGCTCAATCAATCAATTAGAACAATCAATCAAATCGGATTTCACGTAAAACCAATTAGGGTTTCAGATTTCATGAGCAATACAGCTGGGATTAATGTTCTTAGGGTTTTTAAACAATCCTAGCACCAGGGTTCTAGGCTTTATGCAATCAATCAATCAATCAAGCAATTCAATAGGTTCCATCTAGCAACCTAAACGATCCATTCAACCTAACAGTTCTATTTGGGATTCTGCCGATTAGGGTTTCTGGATTTTTACCTTTAGAACTTTTGAAGTGTAGATTTGGACCCCAAAGATAAGAAGAGAGCACGCCTGGCCTGTTCTTGCTTGGTCGGATCTCAAATGAAGGTGAGGAGCACACCTGGCCGTCCGGAAAGATTAGGGTTTCACGTGAATGAGATAGAGAGAGAGAGATTAGGGTTTTAGGGTTTATGTGTGGCGATTTTTATCTCAGGGATTTAGAGAGTCGTGCTGATAACGTGTTGTAAATAAGATGCTCTGAATGCTTATGATTTCCATGACCAATAGGTCTATATGTATACATACATTAGACCGTCATAGATTAGACCGTCATAAGGAAAAAGGAAATCCTATTCCTAATAGGAATAGGAAATAATACTTATCCTAATACATATGGAAATAGAAAAACATCAAGTATATAGATAAATGGAAAGTTCCCATTCGCTAATGACTTAGGCGAATGGGCCGGATGGACAAGGAACAGCCGCCTATGGACTGGGCCGGATGGGCCTGCGTGGTATGGGCCTGTTCATGGGTCGATCACCAAGTGGTCCTTAACACAGAGTTTATTCTTACTTTTTTTTTCTTCAGAGTTTAATCTTACTAAAATTTTATTTTTAATTGGTTGTGAATTCTTTTGATATAATTTTGTTTATTTAAATAAATTGTGTTATAATTAGTGAAATATTTATACTTCATTAATTAATTTTTATAATATTTTTGAATTATAGTTAATATATTACATTTATGATTTTTTAAAATATTTATTATGTGATTTTGTTCTCTAATTATTCTCAAAAATCACATTGCATTTTAAGAATATAAAGGTACCTGCATAACATCTCCAATTACAAATTTGCTAATTATATCACTCCAAAATTGCACAAAAATAACTAAACAATAGTAAAATGTTCTATAGAGAACTAGGACAAGACCTGCGACTTGCACAAGATAAATTTATATGAAAATTACTTAAGAAATATCTTATGGAAAAATAAAATTTATATTCTTAATCGAATTAATATTTTGCCCCTTAAACAATTTTTTAAATTTTTTTTGTTAATTACACAATTTGTTTACTGATGAGCTAATCTCATTTTTAAAAATATTTTAGGTAAAAAATCATTTAGTGCATAAAAACCTAACGTTTAGGCCGAAGAATTTCAGGACCACTATTTGGTTACAATGAAACTATGCCAGCTCGGTTTAATATCATGATTTAGCAATTTAAAAGTTAATTATGGTTATGAAAAGTTTACGTTCACGTGCCAATCCTATCTATCTTCAATATTTTTCTCTTTTTTGTGTTGCTTTTTTTTCATTTTGGTTATTGCTCGATATAAATATTGATTTTGAAGTTTATTCTCATTTCATTCTTTTGTTTTGGCCTGAGATTTAGAAAATGTTTAAGATTTAGAATTATTAAAGAGATACATACTTAGGTTAAGATCTGCGCCTTGTGCAGAATAAATATTTTATATTTATTACTTATTTTATGTTTTATGCATATTATAAAATAATAAAATAATAATTATATATTAAATAACAAAGAAGTGAATTACTATTATGTAATAAATTGTCGTGCGCATATAAATCAAACGATCGCTCTTATTTATTCACAATCATTTTAAGGTAAATAAATCAAAACAAAAAATCTTTTCTATCGTAAATAATATATAATTAAATTTAAATGATATTAACATAGATATATAGTATACTTTTAATATGGATATTTATTAAATGAGGTTTACTCATATAATTTTATGATTATTTGCATATTTGTGTAACAAAATTTTACACCAACGAATTTTTTTAATGTGGAATGTTTAGTGGTTTCAATAATTTATAATCATTTTTTAAAAATGAATATTTAAAAATTGAAATATTAAATTTTCAATATATATTCAATGCAAATATCAAAATATAAGTATGTATTTTCATATGATGTATATTGATTTAAACGATATGAAATATAACATAAACACCTATTAAAGTAAAATTATTTATTCATATGGTTTTATAATCATTGTATCTTATTATAGAAAAAAATTTAAACCTTGATCACAAAAGTTTATGTTAGTCTTTTAACAGTTTTAGTAATTTATACTCGTTTTGAAAGATTCAAAATACAACATATATAAAAATCTATATTTTATTATATGATTAATGCACTTATGTAATTTATTTTAATAATAAAGAATTAAACAAAAATGATAGAAAGTACACAAATTGTTAGCAAAACTTTATTATTTAAAATCATTAATTGCTATATATATATATATATATTTTAATCACATTAGATAATAAATTTCATATTGATAAAGGACAATTCTCCATAATAGACCTTTTTGAGTTTTCATCTCAAAAATAGCACAGGAAAGGAAAAGTCACAAAAATAACATTCATTAATAAACCAAATGTCCTCAATACCCTTGTTTTATATTTTAAAAAAACTGCCCGCTCTCTCTCTCACGACTCTACTATTTCTCTGATCTCTCTCACAGCAGGGTGAGATTCAATCAACTCCGGCGACGACGAACACTGTCACCATCTATCATCTCAGACGAACGACTAGGAAGACGAAATCTCTCGACTTTGTGTGACTCGTCGCTTCTTCTCTCGACGACGACGAAGACTGATACACTAAAAATGAATCCTTGCTACTGCCAAGTTAACAGTTGTAATTATAGTACTTTAGATTCAAATCCAGAGGACCAGTCTACACTTTATTTCTATGAGTTTCGAAATCAAGCTAAGAAAAAGATTTGGTTTTGGTTTTAAGAATGACGATAGGAAACAAGTAAAACTAGAGATTGATTCAAATTAACAAGTAGCTAGCCTAGGTGTTTCATTGGGTGCTGAATTGGAGCCAAACAATTATTCAAGCGCAGAGAAGCGCTTTCTAGAACTCGGATCACTCAGCTGGAACACCCTACTGTCGTGGTGGTGATCTCTTTGCAGATCGATCTCACCATCTAACTGTCGTTGAGATGAGAATCGATTGCAAGCTTGGAAGACAAGCCCGATCAGTTCACTTACTACCCTAATATCTACTTTCGCTGATTAGGGATATTAAGCTCATTCAATACAAGTCAAGTTATCTCCTAAGTGGGTAACTAGGCGATGAACTTAGGATCTAACAATAAGCGATCAGATTAATGAAAGCATTAAGAACAGTGTGAATGAAGAATTAATTGAAATCGCTTATCTATGTTTAGCTCATGTCTCAACACCCTAAAAACCCTAGGCGAGCTAGGTCACTACTCGATCATGATGCAAACAATCAAAGACATAATTCATGAATAATATTGCATAAGAACAAGAGTAGAAACAAAAGGGTTCAGATGATCTTCTCTATGAGAGGATGGATTCTTCTCCCTTACAAGTTGCAGATCGCAAAAGCTAATAGTTCTCTTGTAAAAACTAGCGTAGTCTAATAAAATAGGGATAGAGGCGCTTTTATAAGGAGGCGCCATCGATTTCTAGAGAGGGAAGGTGATTAGGGCAAATCTTCAAAGATATGGAAATTTTCATGATTGTCGGGAACAGTCCACCTCGTTGCTCCGCACGATTGTTCTGCATGGAAAGCTTCAGTTTTTGCACCTTTCTTCATGTTCCTCCCTTTAGCTCTATAGTCTACTCCAGACCTGAATTGACTCAAAAAGGACTAGACTAACTCGATAAAACAATGGAAACTGGTTGGAAAACATATGCACCATGGTGTCAAAAACACCACATATCAATTTCCCCAGACTTAGATCCTTGTTTGTCCTCGAACAATGGCAAGTATCCAGCACAAGGAGAAAGGTTTGAAAGTGTGGGAACTCGCCTATTCTCAACAACCACACCTTAACCACGAATCTCTGAACCATACAAGCAGTTGGCTAGGACCACACACTTTTGCTAGAACCCCACTGACATCTGTTCGAAAATTGGCTCCATACTCTACATCTCAAACCTGAAAAAGTACACTTTCGAGACAGAACTCCTATATTCGTTTAAGAGCAGCGCAAACGCTTATCACCGGCACTATTCAGGGTAGACGGGCTAGGTATGGACAGGATAATTTAGTGGCGGAGTTAAAAGTGTTTAGGGGTTACCAGTTTTGTAGTGGATGCAGGATATCACGCAAAATAGCAAGAGAGGACGGATCCATTGATGTCCACAGCTCTTACTCGTTTTGCCATATTTGGAGCGGCTGCCCCGACTGTTCTCCTGACTGGTCTCCTTGATTGGTACCTGATTCTTCTGTCCTACCTTATCATCCCTCTCATCATGATCCACAAGGTACTCCTCTGAAGTCTCCACGAACAGGTTTGTCTAATGAAGGCACATCAAACAAGTAGAAGTAGTTGCGATCAATCAGATCAGTGAGCAACTGTTCTCTATGTGAGTACAGCAGAACCTTCTTCCTCGTATGGCTTCAACTAAATTTTTGTATAGGAGCCTCATCAATCCTCCTTCTCCATCATTGATCTCAAAAAGATAGAAATAATATAAACGTTTTTTTTTTACATATACTGGAGTGAGATCAATTGATGGGGATGTGACGGAGAAGGAGGTTACATTCAGGGTGAAGATGGTCCACTGATCACTCTACTTGACTGACCTTGTGACTGTTCTCGTCGTGGTGGTGACCGTTCTGAAGAGACTGTTCCGGCTTCCATTCTGACTGTTCTGGGGCAATACGAGTAAGAGACTGCGTTGATCCTTTCCTCTCCGGCCTTTTTGCACATATCTGCACATATAACATAGGAAAACAGAATGCATGGAGACGGAATAAAGGCTTAAGTTCAAGGTAGGAACTAGCTAAAGATGAGCTAGCCACTCAGGAGCAGCAAGATGGATATAAAGAGTAAGAAGTCCTGAGTGTAGGTCTCGTTTCCCTGATCTAGTGCCAATAACAAGAGTAATTGCAGTTAACATTCAGGAGTTAAGTCTACACCGTGTAACCTGATCGGTTGAGAACTTCAGGAGTGTCAAATGAGAGCAATCAGGGTGTTCCAGGTCCAAGTGTGGGTCGTTCGTCACTGCTAAGGTCACTGAATAAGAAGGTTAAAGCACGAGGTGGTTAAAGATCATCACCGAATAAGGTCCTAATTCCCACAAGAGTTTTTTAAAAAAACTGACTCGATCCTAAAACAGACTCGATCAAAACGACTCAAAGCAGACAGACTGGCTCAGCCTCCCCCGGACTTACTTCACACCATCCCTGGTTGTGAGAAGATAGACAGAGGAAGGTCAAAGCACACAAAATAAAATAAGAAAACAAATAACTTGCAGAAACATAAAGAGTTCAAATGGATAAGACAATGGTGATAGATGTTGGCGGCGGATAAGTCTGACTCCCCGCTCCCGGATTTCCCATCAATATGCCTGTTCTTCGGTAGCCGCTCTCCTCCTGATGTCGCTCCAGCTGGTTCCTTGCCTGGGCGATGGCCTGTCTGCTGAGGCTGCTCTTGCTCGTCCTGTCTTTCCTGCTGACCTTTGAAGCATCCGCCGGCGATGGTCTTTAGGATTCTCTTCAGGAGGCTGTTGTTCTTGCGCTGTGAATCAATCATCCATCGGCGTTACGTCTCATCGTCGAAGCCATCCTCGATGTCCTCGAGGTCATAGTTGGGGTCACTTGTTACGTCCTCGACGTCCTCCGTGCCTAGGTCCTCCTGGTGGACCAACAGCGGATCATCGCAAAGGTGCTCCTGTTCTGGGAGGAACCGGATGTTCTCAAACTTGTCCAGGCTTGTGATCTCGGTGTGAGGGAGTTTGCAGAACAATTGCGTCCCTGCCTTATCTTGGAACATGTAGGTGCTCTCATCGCGGAGGATGTGACACTTGATGAGATAGGGGATGTCAATGTAGTATGGCTCAGAGTTGGTCTCGAGGGAGAGGTGGTCGATTCCGAAGTGGAGGAACAATGGCGAGAGGAGACTGCCACATCGATCCTTCGTTTGCGAACCTCTCATCAGCAGACTTTTCTTTGCGAAGAACATTGCAGCAAGTAAATATCCAGGGTTGGTGAGAACCTTCGTGATTGGAATGCCTGCGCGCTCTGCTCATATCTGATCCTCTAATCCTGAGTAGAGCATCTGGAGCTCTCCATTGGTGACCTTCGAGGTTGGTCCTTAGCGAACAGCAAGTTGCTGAGGACCTTGGCAATGATCCGCACTGAAGGATTGCGGATGTGAGACTGATAGGCTGTACGAGGCTTGAAATCTCCACTTGCGATCAGGTCCCAGAAGATCTTGGCGGGTGGAAAGCTTTTGAGGAGAGAGACCTCCCTTGGATCGTCGGATATGTCATAGATCTCGTTGAACTTGACGAGCGGGAGGGAGAAATGTTTCCCACCGGCCATGAAACGGAAGTGAGTGTTCTCGAACGTTGGCTGGTGCTCGTTCTCATGGTAGATCTCCGCCGTAGCCAGGGCTTGCCGGACCAGCTCTGGAATGAGGATTTGCGGCTTGGTGCAGAGCTCGAGTATTCCTATGGCTGAGAGAATACGCTGAACGTCGTCGTCGAGACCGAGCTGGGCTAGTGTGGGAGGGTGCACGTACAAAGTTGGCTGGATGTCGATGGCGAGGAGAGCGTTGTAAGCCCTTGCTTTTTCTTTGTCCCACCCCTCGACATTGACATCAAAGAGCCTAGGGTCCTCAATGTCGATAGCCACACCTTCCTGCTCCCGAGGCCATGGGTACGTTGGGTTAGGCTCGGCAATGGGTGTCGATTGGGTCGTGGTGTGCCTTGATGCTCTATGGGCGATGTGCTTTGTTCGGACCTGCGAGAGAGAACAGCCATAGACAGATCAGCACTATTCGGGGGTTGGTTAGAAAAGATAGATCAACAAACCATTCTCAATATAACCGCATCCAATCGTTTCCAATCAACCACATCGAACAAATCATACCAAATCGAAATACACTAATGTTCTAGAGTCATGAAGATCAGAATCAATTCGATCTAGACCATTCATATAACTAGAATCTATCAAGTGAAGCGCAATAAATCGAAATGAGAACGGCTCCTTAATCGCGATTTACAAAGCAATGCGAGTTGAGTTGCTTACCTTGGGTGCCATTGATTGGATCGACTGCAAAGACAATTCGATCTCTAGGGGATCCAAGAGGCGAGAACTTAAAATCGAAAAGAAGAGATGAGGAAAGAGAGAGTTTTCGATTTAGGGTTCTTTTGCGGCGATGAGAGAAAGTGGGAGAGTGGGGGAGGTCGACCTTTAAATAAGGAAACCCTAAACCGCTTCCCCTTATCTCATCATTTATTATTTATTATTTATTTTTTTTATTATCAGGGTCCGAAATACTTACCTGAGATCAGTTGTTCTCCAGCGAGAACAATCAATGGACTGTTCCTTCGATAAGAGTTCGGACTTCCTCTATTTTTTTCTGAAATAAAAAATTAAAAGCAAACATAGAAAAATCAAAGAAAGAAATATTCACACTCACCAGTGGGTTGCCTCCCACCAAGCTTGGTTAAAGTCGCTAGCTTGACTTTGGTTAGCCTTTTCAGGCTGTGGAGGGGTCACCTAAGGGGATTTCTTCCCCTTCTGCGGTTGTTGTTTCAGTAAGGTATGGCTTGAGACGCTGTCCATTCACAACAAATTCTCCTCCTTTTGTGTCCAGCAACACAACTGCTCCATATGGTCGGACCTCTTTAATTGTAAAGGGTCCAGACCATCTCGACTTCAATTTACCAGGGAACAGCTTAAGTCTGGAATTAAAGAGCAGGACCTGATCGTTTGGTTCAAAGTTCCTACTGATGATCCTTTTATCATGGTGATCCTTGGTTTTCTCCTTGTAGATCTTTGGGCTCTCATAGGCCAGATGCCTGATCTCCTCCAGTTCGTGAATCTGGATTGTTCGTCGTTCCCTGGCTGATTTGATGTCAAAATTAAGCAGTTTGACAGCCCATGCTGCCTTATATTCCAGTTCCACCGGAAGATGGCAAGCCTTGCCATAGACCAGGTGATAGGGAGTGGTCCCAAGAGAAGTTTTGTTGGCTGTTCTGTAAACCCATAGCGCATCGTCTAACTTTACAGACCAGTCTTTGCGGGTTGTTCCGACTGTTTTCTGAAGAATGTTTTTTATTTCTCTATTAGACACTTCCACTTGACCGCTGGTTTGGGGATGGTATGCGGTTGCGACCTTGTGTTTTACACCGTTCTTTCTCAGCAATCCTTGGAACACTTTATTGATGAAGTGAGTTCCCCCATCGCTTATGACCACTCTAGGCACTCCAAATCTTGGAAAGATGATGGAAGTTAACATCTTGGTTACAACTCGTGCATCATTGGTTGGACTAGCAATCGCTTCTACCCACTTGGAAACATAGTCCACAGAAACCAAGATGTACTCATTCTTGTGAGAGACTTGGAACGGTCCCATGAAGTCGATCCCCCAGCAGTCAAACACTTCTACTTCCAGGATGTAGTTCTGAGGCATCTCATTCTTCTTGTTTATACTCCCCATCCTTTGGCATGCATTACATCGTGATATGAAAGCGTGGGCATCCCTAAACATAGTAGACCACCAAAAACCGGCTTGGAGGATCTTGGAAACCGTTTTGAAGGTGGCAAAGTGACCAGCATAGGACGAACCGTGACAGTGATGAAGGATCCCTGGAATATCAGCTTCAGGAACATACTTTCTGAAGATCCAATCCTTGCCTTGCCAATACAAATATGGCTCGTCCCAGAAGTAGTGCCTTGCTTCCCTTAGAAATTTCCTCTTCTCATTCCCTGTGAATCTCACAGGTTCCTTCTCAGCTGCTAGGAAGGTTGCAATCTCAGCAAACCATGGGAGATTTGGGTACTGCTTCTGGATCACTGAAGCGAATGCTTCGTCTACACGGGAACAACCCTTGCTGGCAGGGAATGACTGTTCTGTGTTGCACAGAACAATCGCGTTGACATATTCCATTGGTTGTTCCTCGTCAAGAGTTGTCTCATCTGACTCTTTCATCCTGGAAAGATGATCTGCCACTCCATTATCAACTCCCTTCTTGTCTCTTATCTCTATATCAAATTCTTGGATTAAAAGAATCCACCTTAAGAGCCGCGGTTTAGCATCCTTCTTCGTGAGCAAGTACTTCAGAGCTGCATTGTCTGCAGAAGTCATCGATTCATCTTCCAGGTGTATTCTATGCATGCATATATCAGGTGAAATGCCAGGTATGTCAGCTAGAGAATATCCTAATGCCTTACGATATTTTCTAAGTTCACATAAAAGAAGAGCAGTCTCGGCATTGTTCAGGTCGGCATTCACTATGACAGGATATGTGGAATTGGGTCCAAGGAATGCATACCTGAGTCCCTTGGGAAGGGATTTGAGCTCTACCTTTGGAGCTTTCAGCTCGCTCCATGAGTCATCGTTCTGAGATGCTGGAACAGTCGGGTTCTGAGGCGCGGTTGTTCCAGCTGGTTTGCTGAGCTCGCTGTTATCCCCCAGACTTAGATTTGCGACTATCTTGTCCATACTCCTGGCCGAATCCAGGACTTTGGCATAGGCATCGGCATCAATACTCTCTAAGCTTTGCTCGGCTTCAGCTCTGACTAAGGCGAGTTCAAGAGGGTCATCGGTGAGAATCTCCTCAATCATCCCCTCATGTGGTTCTAGCGGATCGCTCTCTTCTTGGATAGTGAAGGTTTGTCCATCCAGCATTGGTTTCTTGAGCATCTGATTCATCTCAAACTTCATCACAATGTCTCCAAGATGGAGATCAATTTACACTTGCCGAACGTCTATGATAGCTCCCACAGTGCACAGAAATGGTCTGCCCAGGATCAGGGGGTGTTTTGATTCTTCCTCGAGTTCCAAAACAACGAAATCGACAGGGACAAGTGTGAGATTTTCAAGGATTCCAACCGGAGACTTCACAGATCGATCAGCAAACACTAGGGACATCCTGGTAGGCTTGAAATCCGTGTACCCAAGGCGCTTAGCCACAGAGTATGGCATGAGGTTTATGCTTGATCCTACATCGACGAGTGAGCATGAGAAGACTGTTCTCCCTATCTGGACTGAGAGGACAAATTTTCTCGGATCACCCAGTTTCTTGATCCTTTTGTTCTGGAGCACTGCGCTGCACTCTTTAGAGACGATCATGAACTCGCTGTCATCTGATATCTTCCCAGAGATCAGTCCCTTCACAAAACTACGCATGGATGGTATCATCTGGATCGCACTCATCAGAGAAAGTCTGACTGTTAGGTCTTCCAGCATTTTCCTGCACTTCATCTTCTCCTTATCCTTGCGCGTAACCTTAGCTGGAACAGCAGGGTAGGGTACTTTCGGTACATACTGACGAGCAGGGGAAGATTCTGCAGTCGGTGGAACATCCCCAGCAGGTCTCTCTGCATCAGTCGGAACAGTCTCAGTAGGTTGTCCTGCCTCTTCCTCATCTGTAGGTACAACTTCAGGCGGTTGATCCGACTCTTTCTGCTTCCCTTTCTCAGCTGATGTTTATCTCCTGTTGTCCAAATCAGTCAGCTGCTTCCCACTCCTTAGCGCGACCGCATTGCACTCCTTGGGGTTCTTATCTGTTTTTCCAGGGAGAGTACCTTGCTGTCTCTTCACACTCTCAGCAGTCTGAGCAATCTGAATATCCATCTATCTCATATGGCTTGAGACATTATCGTACTTGGCACTCAGGTCATTGAACATATGATTCATTCTGGTGTTGATGCCGTTTGTGACCTGGTTCAGTGCTTTTCCTTGGATCTGCTGTCCTTGGAGAAGTTGGCTCATCATCAATGCAAGACTCTTCATATCATCCTACGGAGCAGTCTGAGCCGGTTGTGCAGCCTGCTGATTAACCCATTTCTGGTTGTGGAACCGGGCATTCTGAGCTGAGGATATAGGTTCTCCTTGATTTCCATACCCCTTTGGTATCCACGCTCGACTCTGATTTCCTTGAGAATTTTCTGAGTTACCGTCCGCTTAGGGTTGTTGAACAGGTGGGGATTGTTCCTCACGTTAGGGTTCGGGTGATAGTTCTTGAACTGCCATCCTTGCCCATTCACATAGCTCACTTCGTGCTGATCTTCAGTCGACTGATCTGCTTCGATGTGGCTTCCGCGTTGATTTATCCTAAGGGGATTCTTCCATGATGAAGACCAGGTTCTGATTACTCTTAATCAGCTGATCGACCTTGGCAGAGAGCTCATCAATCTTGCTGTTGTCGATGCTGTTCACCTTCTGTGTGCGATCAGTCTCGCGGTTATTATCAGCTGAGCTTGAGGCCATGTTCTCAATCAGTGCGAAGGCACCTTGAGTGGATTGGGTCATGAAGTCTCCATTACTGGCTGAGTTCAAAGCGTTCCTGTACTCCCAACCTACTCCATCGTAGAACACTCCAAGCAGATAGTCTTCCTCAAAACCGTGATGTGGGCACTCTCTGCGGTAGACGTTGAATCGCTCCCATGCATCGTAGAACGGCTCATCTACTAGCTGTTTGAAGGTCGCGATCTTTTGTCTCAGAGCTGCCGTCTTCGATTTCATGTAGAAGTGGCTCAAGAAGGCAGATCGGACTTGTTCCCAAGTGGTGAGCGATCCAGTAGGTAAGGAATCTAGCCAGCGAGCAGCCTTCCCATCAAGCGAGAAAGGGAACAGGGTACACTTGATGTAATCGGGTGGCACTCCATTCACTTTAGTGAACCCACACATCTTCTCAAAGTGCTCAATGTGGTCCATTGGTATTTCTGCAAGAAGTCCATTGAAGATCTTCCTTTGCTCCAGACTTATCAAGGCTGGCTTGATCTCAAAGTCTTGCCTAGTGCACGGTGGAGGGTTGATGGCAGATCGCGTAGTAGGCAGATTACGCAATAGATTTCTCTGGCCGATCGGAGCAACCTCCTCCGGTTGATTCTGCTGATTCGCAGCGTTCAGAGCTGCTTGCTCGGCAGCAGCTTGCTGCGCTTGGATGGTTTGCTGCATCTGCTGCATCTGTTGTTTCATGAGTGCAAACGCAGCAGTGGGATCATCCTGGTGATCACCCATGTTGGTGTTCGTAGGTCTAAGTTGTTGACGGTTCTGTCGTTCCAATCTTGCTAGTTCTTCGTTGGTAAGCTGATGCAGTGGTCCTTGTGCGTTGCTCCGAGTATGCCTACTGGTCATGCAACTGGATCATCAGCTGGAACAAAGAAATATAAGCGAGTTAGATATCTTAGACTAGATATAAAACCGAAAAATAGAGGTAAAAAAAATCTGGTCCCCGTCGCAACGGCGCCAAAACTTGATACACTAAAAATGAATCCTTGCTACTGCCAAGTTAACAGTTGTAATTATAGTACTTTAGATTCAAATCTAGAGGACCAGTCTACACTTTATTTCTATGAGTTTCGAAATCAAGCTAAGAAAAAGATTTGGTTTTGGTTTTAAGAATGACGATAGGAAACAAGTAAAACTAGAGATTGATTCAAATTAACAAGTAGCTAGCCTAGGGTGTTTCATTGGGTGCTGAATTGGAGCCAAACAATTATTCAAGCGCAGAGAAGCGCTTTCTAGAACTCGGATCACTCAGCTGGAACACCCCACTGTCGTGGTGGTGATCTCTTTGCAGATCGATCTCACCATCTAACTGTCGTTGAGATGAGAATCGATTGCAAGCTTGGAGGACAAGCCCGATCAGTTCACTTACTACCCTAATATCTACTTTCGCTGATTAGGGATATTAAGCTCATTCAATACAAGTCAAGTTATCTCCTAAGTGGTTAACTAGGCGATGAACTTATGATCTAACAATAAGTGATTAGATTAATGAAAGCATTAAGAACAGTATGAATGAAGAATTAATTGAAATCGCTTATCTCTGTTTAGCTCATGTCTTAACACCCTAAAAACCCTAGGCGAGCTAGGTCACTACTCGATCATGATGCAAACAATCAAAGACATAATTCCTGAATAATATTGCATAAGAACAAGAGTAGAAACAAAAGGGTTCAGATGATCTTCTCTATGAGAGGATGGATTCTTCTCCCTTACAAGTTGCAGATCGCAAAAGCTAATAGTTCTCTTGCAAAAAATAGCGTAGTCTAATAAAATAGGGATAGAGGCGCTTTTATAAGGAGGCGCCGTCAATTTCTAGAGAGGGAAGGTGATTAGGGCAAATCTTCAAAGATATGGAAATTTCCATAATTGTCGGGAACAGTCCACCTCGTTGCTCCGCACGATTGTTCTGCATGGAAAGCTTCGGTTTTTGCACCTTTCTTCATGTTCCTCCCTTTAGCTCTATAGTCTACTCCAGACCTGAATTGACTCAAAAAGGACTAGACTAACTCGATAAAACAATGGAAACTGGTTAGAAAACATATGCACCATGGTGTCAAAAACACCACATATCAAAGACAAATCCCAGCGAATCTACCACCGTTATCTTCTCCGACGAAAAACACGAAACTACCATCTCAAATCAAAAGGCTTCATTTTGGGAACACAAGTTTTTGAGATATCTTTGATTATGTTGCTTTCTAGATCTGAAACTATTCTCGAGATCCCAGTGTTCCCGAGTGTGTTTTGAGTTTGTGTTGCTTTTGAAGTTAGGTTTAGGAAGATCGATTGGTAAAACGATATTACTGTGTTCAGATTTAGGATTTAATAAAATGTTTAGGCTTTCTGAGGTATTGATAGAGTTGCCATCGATAATGCATAAGAGTGTGAAACATGAGCTTACTGTGAAGTCAAATTGATTTGTTTGCTTGATTGCTTATGCTTGTTCCCGGGTGTGTTTTGCAGGAACATTAGTGTTTAGAAAAATTTCAGGAACCATTTGTGTAGTTTCAGGAAAGCCTTCCAGGAAATCGGATGGTAACAAATTTTGAAATTTTTTTGCTTTGTGTCATGTCCTGCTTAGGCATGTTGATATATTTGGTAGGCTCTTGAATTTTCTTATGACATTATTAGTCTCTTGTTGCTTGTGCTTGTTAAACTCTCAAGTGTTTAGAAAATTTTTCAGGAACCATTTGTGTAGTTTTAGGAAAGCCTGCAAGAAAATCGGATGGTAACAAATTTTGAAACTTTTTTGCTTGGTGTCTTGTTCTGCTTAGGTATGTTGATATCTTTGGTAGGCTCTTGAATTTGCTTATGAATCTCTTGTTGCTTGTGTTTGTAAAATTGTCTAGTGTTTAGAAAAACTAGGGTCGACCCCTACGGGCGGGATGTGAATTATAAAATAATTTCCCCTGATAATCTATATGTATAATTAACATTGTGATTGTTTGTTTTATTTTGTTATATTTTTTGTTTGTTTTTGCGTGGTACGTATGATAGCATGAAATATTGTTAACTAAAACTATTAATTGTATAATTATCTATATATATATATATTTATATGACTTTCTATCGAAAGATGAGAAGATTATTTTTTCTGTTTTTTATTTTGTTTTTTATTTTGTTTTTTTTTGAAACCTAGCAATTGTTATGGAGGAACTAATCAGTTGTTTTGGGTTTCTTATTTAATATTAGTATTATATTTTCGTATTAATAAAACATACATATTTTATTTTCGTATTAATAAGGTGATGGGGTCAACTCCACTGATATATCAAAGTATCTGAAGCACGAAGTTTATGTGATATGTGCTCTATATATGTAGCCGATTAGTAGAGTTTTGGGGTTGTGTGTATATGATGGTTTCAGCAAACCGGGTGTTGGTTAACTTTATTAGATGTGAGAGTGGTCGGTCTACGAAATGTAAAATTTGAAAAACAGATGAAAAAGTCTTTAAACATTAGGATGCACTGTCTCGTAAACAAACTTTTCAGTCGGTTAAAGGAGAAGAACGTGTCAATATTGATGCTCGATCTTTGTCTTCATGATCCTTTATATCTGCTTTTTGAGCTCACTGTGAGTAATGAGGCGTCCATATACGAAGTGCAAAATACGATAGTCAGTATATGCAATCAGAGTCGTGTAGACTCAAATATATAAACTAAATGTGTAGCTCTAACCTGCGTCATTCGGATGTCTTTGAAGATTTCCTTATAGACAATATTAGTTACTCCATCTTCGTCGTTCATGTCGGAAGTCTCGTCCAATATCTTAAGTCCATTCTGAGATGTTACTCTAGACATGGCTACATATAACTGTCCGTGAGTAAAGACAGGGCGAGGAAGATACAAAGCAACTTTATTCAGGCTCTGCCTTTGGATCTTGTTTATTGTCATGGCGTAACATAATCTGAACGGGAATTGTCGTCGATTGAAGGTGAAGGGATGAGTGGTCTCTGTGGGGATCAGCTGTATCCTAGGAATCAAAACTTGTTCCCCAACATCTGTTCCAGTCATGATCTCAGCTTCGACGATCCTGTTACCTAGCCGAGTGACCATCATCCTTGTACCATTGCACAAACCTTGATCCTGGTTAAGATTGCGCAGCATCATAACTGGAGCTCCAACTTTTAAGCTCAGCCTGTGGTTTGGCAGTCCTGGGAATTCTAGTGAATTCAGGTATTCTGGAGGGTAGTGTCTGGTCCAATCATCATCTGGTGTAGCTTCTAACTCGATGGAATCTGAGCTCAAATACTCCTGATGGGATCTTAGAGAGTAGATAAGCGTTGATCTCATGTACGGTATTATTTGTAGGTGTCAAGACAGCTCTCTCTTTTAGGTACTCCTTGTTCCGGTAGTTCTGGAGAAAGTTCGGATATGAACTCAGAGTTAGCAGCATGAACAAAGATGGATTTGTGAATGAGAAATAGAAGTTTCCGATATTCATAGGAATCAATGGGACAATCTCAAATTGGTCAAGTGGGCTAATGAAACATGAGGTTCATATTGGAATTGGGATCCAAAAGAAGCCTGATAAGTTGTGAAGAGTTTAACCATAGATAATCTCTTAACCATCCCATCAAATAAGTGGCAGCATCTGCCAAAGCTTCAGTTGGAGTTTCAGAGCTAGAGATCAAGAAGCTTTTGTCCACAAAAATCTGATTACCTTCCCCATGCTTGCACTACACTCCACTACGAAGAACCAACTTCAGAAACCACCTGAGAAGAACATATTTTAAATTACTCAAGTAATTAATTTACAGAAGTTCCTAACATATTTTAAAATGTCTTTGGGTTATAAGCTATTAGATTATTTTATTATTATATCAAATATTTTGCATAATATTAGACAAATAAATGGTAAAACAACTAAAAATAAAACAGAGGGACACAGCTTTGAAGTTTTCTAATATTATTTATTGTAAGTTATTTTAATAGAATTTTTTAATGTGACTGTCTAATATTTATTCTTATAAACTTATAGAAGCTTAAGATATATTTTCATAGATTTTTTAAAATAAAATCTTTAGCAGTGATATGTAAATATATTACTTTTGTTCAACTTGTGGATTTTTTTAAGAAACAAAATAGATATATCTATGTAAATATAATAGCTTTTTCTTCTTTAACAGCCATAGCATTTTTGTAAATAAAATATTTATCAAAGATATGTAAATATATTAATTATGTTCATCTTGTAGATCTTTAAAAAAGTAAAATTAATTATGTCTATATAAATATAGTAGCCTTTTCTTGTTTAACGGTTTTTTCCTAAAATATACATTTGTCTGAAATAAAGAATAACTATGATCTAGTCATTTTTATCATAATTATTTATTTTTGGTTAAGATTTTGGAAGCTGTGTTGCCTTTTTGTGCTGCCCTCCATTGGGATTGATCCCTGCATTTTTTGGGTATTTGTTATGTAATCTTCTGATGGGTGAACGTTTGTTCATGTTATTAATGAGAAAAAAATATTTTTGATGACATAATTGTTAAATTAACAACTGACTAAAACTTTATTGAATATTCTATTTTTTCTTTTGTTCGTTTTTAAATAACTGAAGGGAATGGTGGATGAGGAGTAACTCAAAACAGACACTGTACATTGATATACGATTATCTGCATGAATTTCGATAATTATGTCGTTACTTTAGACTGTCTACAAATTTGTGCGCTTGATTCATCCAGTGAGTGAAGGTTCATCACTGATGTCATGGGATTAGCATGCTGCTGATAAGCTTCTAAACACTTGTAATCTCCGATCGAGCTTTGCAGTCTCTACTCTCTAGAACCTTCGAAGATTGTAATGTGGCCGTGATGAGAGGATAGGATTTTGTTCTTGCGGCATCATGCACCCTCGGGCAAAGTCCTCATAGTCCCTCGGACAATCTAGGACCTTTGATAGGCTTTGCAGAAATGGCAGGACTGGTTTATTTTGTAGATGTTGGAATAACAAAACTTAGTGTCCATGCTCTGGCATCTTGGACATCTCAGAGTCTTGGTTTCTTCAGACTGATTGTCAATTGTCTGCTGTCTCTCTCTCTCTCTCTCTCTCTCGTACGATGTTGGTTCATCTTTTTCCACTGTTTCTGGTTTTGAATTATGTGAAGCGTGTAGTCTCTTGTTGTTACAGTTTTTCTTCTTATTCCTCTGATAAATATGGAACTACTTGCTCTTCTTCTTAATTCTCTAATAAATATTGAACAACATGCTCTGTAGTTACCTGAGAGAGGGTAGTAACAAACATTTTAATTTAAGAACATTTGAAATGAGTTTTCAACAATTTTTACCAAAGAAAATATGGTCGCTTAACTATTCTCAACATGAAGCACGAAGAGAAACAAAGGTTTTGTATCCGAAAATCTAAGATAACAGAATAAAGAAGACCCAATACACACCAAGACATAAAGCAAAAGAAAAAAGTGATCGGACTTTGCAATCTAACACTGACAAAGACGGAATGTTATTCCAAAGAAGACCCAATACACACCAAGACATATCAATATTTATGTTTTTATTTTTGTGGAACTTAATATAACCATAATCAAAATACCAAAGCAAATCTGAATTCTCATTTTTACGATTATTTAAAATAAATTTCATTTTATCATTTAATAAATCTAAGACATTAGATTGTTTAGAATTTATAAAATGTTTTAATTGTTGTAAATATTGATATGTGTTCATTAGCTTCCAAAAATGTATTAGTTACTTATGTATGTAACTTTCCATTGATCATCGCTTTATTTTTTAATATGTTTTTTTTATAAAAAACCAATATATAATTTGATAATTATTATGGAAAAATACATGCTCATTTAAACGATAAATAAACTTAATTTGATTTTACTTAATAATAATAAAAAGTAATTGTACTTCAATTTGAATTTGAAAAAAATATATGTAACTCAATATACTCACAACATGAGTGATTCGACTAATCCAACTTATATCTAAAATCATAGATTTAACTACAATAAGAATATATAATTTTATAATGACAATTTTATTTTATAAATTTAAATTATAGGATGACTCAAGACATATTAACAAATGAAAATGAAATATCAACCAACTGTTACAATTTAGTTCTTTTGTAAAATTTATATATATATGCATGAGACTATAGAATATTATCGTTATATTAATTTATAAACTTTGGAATCAGACGCTTTAGTTTATTTTTTATTTCAGTCTAATCACAATTTATCTTAAGTTATACCTAATCTTCGTCAAATATTTTTGCATATCTAGGACAACAACTAACGTAAATAAAATAAGAAAAATTAATCATAATTTTAATATATTTAAAATAAAAATATCATAGTTTCAGAAAAATAAATACAATCCAATATATCCAAATGATAACTAAATCGACTATAAAAACAACAAAACTTATTAAATATAACATATCTAAAATCATATGTCTAATTAAAGTAATATAATATTATTAATATAATAGTGCATGCAAATCATAAATCAATTTAAAATTAAAAGTAAATAAAATAAATTATTATAATATATTTATTTTATAAATATTTATATCCGTGCATGAGGGACAATCACCTAGTTCCAATTACGTGACAACTCAGCAGGGCACATTTTAATTAGTATAATCTACAAGTTATAACTTTTAAATGTTTCTCTATTAATCTGTACTAGACCTTGACCAAAGGGTGGGTATTTATTTTATTTTTTATTTTTTGCTTATACCAATGATGCATTTGTAATAGTTAGTTTTATTACATTGAGTTTCTTTTGCATTTTATTAACAATCAAATGTGTCATGAATATTTAGTATTATATAAAGAATACGGAAAATAAATAAAAGATAGATAATGATACATTATATATGAAATATATTATTCAATTTCGATAATTTCAAATATGTCTAAATAAATAATATGAAATATATTATTCAATTTCGATAATCTCAAATATGTTGAAATAAATAACTATGAGTTAGTAAGATACATGAAATAGATAAATAAAGTATATATTTTGTAACATCAATTCATTTATTCAGATTTTATGGATATATAATATATTAAAATGTTGATTTAAGATTTGTAAAGAATTAATAAAAGTGAATTATATAACAAATAGTTATTTTATGAAATTATTAAATCGTCATATTAATAATAAAATTATTTTAGGAAATATTAGGAAACTATTTTAATAATAAAGATAAAATTGAAATTGATTTAATTAGAGAAGGAATGTTAAATTTTATTTTAAGACAACACATTAATGGAACTGAAAAAGACAAGCATTAAAATAGGAAATTTAATTAATAGTCTTAGTGGGATGCCATTGTAAATAAGTTGAAAAACTAAGGGGTATTTTTAAAGTGTACTTCCGAATTAATAAAATAGATATACTATATAGGGGATTAGTAGTTAAACATCGGATAAATCGAGTTTTAAAACATTGCCAAGCGCCTTATCGATTCGATTATGCGACTTGGTTAGTTGGGATTTAAAGATTCTAACAGGCCCTAAAGGACTCTAGAAAGGCCCATAAACACAAAACTTATTGACGTGTATATGATGTTTCTCTCAGGTAGCTTTTCTTGAAGAACAAGAGAGAATAAAGTTTTTTCTTTTCTCCTCAAAAAGCTTTTTGTTTCCACACCAAGCCTACTTTCAGATTTCGAATCGTCAAAGATGGACTTCGAGCTTAGATCTGCGAGGGAGAAGCTCGAAAGAGAGCAAAGAGAGAGGAAAGAAAGAGCGAAACTGAAGCTCGAGCGAGAGAAGAAAGCCAAGGATGCTGCGATTAAGCAACGCGAAGCCATCGAAGCTTCTCAGAGAGCCAGAAGGCTTGACGCCATCGAATCCCAGATTAAGGTACTCTATCTCACCCTTTCCCTGCGCTGATCGCTAGTTCTAGAAAATTAGGAACTCCAAATTTCGGATTGTGTATGTTCTGTAACTCAATCCTGTCTGGAAAATCGAAACTTTGGTTGTAATAATTCCTTGAAATTAGCATTCTAATCTAATTCACAAATGGGTATTGTTCCCCTGTAGATTTGAGATTGACCCATCTTGTTTTGAAGTTCATTAAGATCTAAAGTGACAATCTTTAGTTTACCCATCTTGCTTTGAAGTTCGTTAAGATATAAAGTTACAATCTTTCTGTAGGCTGATCAACATATGCAAGAGAGTTTAATCGCTGGAGGAGGTATAGTGTTCGAACGAGTCTTCCAAGCTGTTCCTTTCCAAGGCATTGGTGACAAGATCAAACTACCACCGTCCTGCTTCACGGAGTTGTCTGATCAAGGAGCTTTCGACAAAGGTCCTTTGTACTTCGAGCTCTCTGTAGACTACAGGGATAATAATAAAAAGACAACACACTCTGGTGTTCTTGAGTTCACCGCTGAAGACGGCACCGTTGGTCTTCCACCACACGTTTGGAGCAACTTGTTCTCAGCAAACGATCCGATGGATGTTCCTTTGGTGCAGATCCGTTACGTCAGGCTACCTAAAGGGAGTTACGCCAAGCTTCAACCTGACAACCTTGGCTTCTCGGATTTGCCTAACCACAAAGCCATCCTCGAGACTATTCTTCGGCAACATGCTACGCTTTCTATGGACGATGTACTCTCGGTGAGTTATGGGCAGGTCTCTTACAAGCTTCAGGTTCTGGAGCTAAAACCCGCCTCGAGCATTTCGGTTCTGGAGACTGATATCGAGGTTGATATAGTTAGTCCAGAGATAGTCTCGGATCAACCGAGTCAGCATGTGTTAACGCCGCTTCGGTTTGGTAAACCTGAGTCTGGAACGGTCGAGGAAGGGCGATATGATTACTATAAGTTCACTATTGACGACTCTACTGCAGAGAAAGTAATGGCAGGGGACGTCAAAGTTATTGTTACGATAGATGTGAAGGAGGGTGGAGCGGATACTGATCTCTATGTATCAAAGCACCCGATTCTATTCCCTTCTCTTAATCAGCACGAGTGGTCTTCACACGACGTGGGTTCAAAGACCTTGATATTGGGATCAAAGGAGAGAGCTCTGAGCTCAGGGACTTACAGTATAGGTTTGTACGGTTTCAAGGGGACGGTCAAGTACAAGGTTTCAGTATTGGTCCAAGAAAGCAGCAGTGGAGCTAAGATTGGGGAACGGGCTGTGTCATCTTCATCAGATGTTGATACGGTAGAGTGTAGGAACTGTAAGCATTCGATTCCGAGCAGGAGTATCGCGTTGCACGAGGTGTACTGTAGCAGGCACAACGTTGTTTGTAATCATCCTGGATGCGGAATCGTTCTCAGAGTTGAGGAGGCGAAAAACCATTTGCACTGTGAAAAATGTGGGCAAGCACTGCAGCCAGTAGAGATGGAGAAACATTTGAAAGTCTTCCATGAACCACTCAGTTGTGGCTGCGGGGTAGTGCTTGAGAAAGAACAGATGGTGCGTGTCTGAAACTGTTATTGTTTTCTCATTCCCTTGGTTTTTGTGGTTGGTTTTTAAACATGAGATTGTGATTTTGGTTGCAGGTTCAACATCAAGCAAGAGACTGTCCTCTTCGTTTAATCGCTTGTAGGTTCTGTGGAGATATGGTGGAAGCGGGTAACGCTGCAGCTGATGTTAGAGACAGGATGAGAGGGATGTCTGAACATGAGAGTACTTGTGGTTCAAGAACTGCACCTTGTGACTCTTGTGGACGATCTGTGATGCTCAAGGATATGGACATTCACCAGATTGCCGTTCATGGCAAGAGTAGCTAACTTCGGTTTCTTTGCTTGCAATGTTGAAATTGATTGTTGTTTGAACAGAGAAGAAGATCCATTTGTAAGGAGTTTGTATTATTTATGACATTCATGAAAGTCAAAATCCGAAACAAAAATGTTCTACTTTTACTTCCAAAAATGTCGAAATTTATACAACAGAAACAAAGTGACAATATGTTAGACAATGATGTTTGGTACGTTAGCACCTGACTTGCATTGAATCAGAAACAAAATAATATAGAAACCAGATGATTAATATATTATCTAGCTAATTCAAAATATATATATATTATTTTAATTTCAATCTAAATTATTTAATTAATTTAATTTATATTATATAATTTTATCTTTTTATTACAATGCAATATAGACAATAATTTGTTACTTGCAAAATCTTTTATTTATTCTATCATCAAACCACACACATATGTAAGAAGCATCATTATCATAACTAGAGGTTTAACAGCTGCCATTTTATAATTTTTATATTTTTAATGTTAAATATAACATAAAATATCAATTTATAAATAATTAATTGTAATTTTGTGTTATATTATATACTTTATTTGTTTTATGCAATATTTGATAAATTAGGATGAAATATTTTGAAAGAATTTTGTTTTCTTTAATATCATTAGTTTATATTTAATATATATTTTAGATGTAAAAATAATTGAAGTTTTTCTTATCTTTTAGTAATCATGTCTAACTTTTTATTAAAAGTTTAAATTTTCTATATTAAATTTTTTTTAGAAAAACATTCTGTTATTTTATGTATCATATATTGTTTATACATCATTTGGAATAATTATTAAATTATTATTTGAAGAATAGGTAAAATAACCTTAATTTCATATATGTGTATATATATGTTCATAAAATGTGTAATCACTTTAAATATTTAAATATGTAAATTTATGACCAAGAAAAGTGATTCAATAAATTTTTGAAATTTTGAAACTATAATAGATTTCAATATTAATTTTTGGTATTTATTATTTTGTAAATAAGTATTATATATAAAATGTAAATTAACAATTCCATGTTTAGATATAAATAAAAGTACTTTGGATAGATTATGTGCATTATCCACATGCAATTATTATATTGGTATTATGTAGAACCTTGTAATATTGTTTGTATGTTAGAGTAGAAACATACTTCCATTATTATTTTAGACTATTAAGTTAATTATTAAACAGTTTGAGATGGAGTGGTTATAGCAAGAAGAAAATTAGAAATGTTCTAAAAAAAATTTTTAAGGCCTTTTTAAAAATGCATGGAATGGTGATCCTCTAACCTAAATTGATCTTTACACAAACTAATTTGGTATGCCATTATAAATAAACGATGGGAAATCTATGGTAAATATATGATAAACTGGAGGTAACAATTAAAAGTAAAATTTAGTAGTACTGTGATTTACTGAGCATAATCAAAAACCATTAACATATCTTAACTGTATTTAGTTTAATACTATTGTATATCACGATTTGTTTCAGTGGTAAACACCACAAGCCACAAAGTTCCATTAACTATTTAGTTTCTTTAATATATACAAAAAAAAATCTGTTTTGGTAAACTTTTGGACATAATTTATGTTCATTTATTTTGATAAAAAATTATAAAAACATTTAGAGTAGACATCAAGATAAGTTTTGAGATTTTTTTTTTAGTTTTTTTTAATTCATAAATATGATTCTGTAAACATTTAAACACATTTAAGACAATTTTTTCATTTAGGTAGCTAAACATTAAATTAATTTTCAAAATGAATTGTATCTCTAATTATTATTTTTCATTTTATTGTTTATTAATCTTCAAAATGAATTTAATCTCTAATTTTTTTTGTCATATAAAATTTCATTTGTACTTCCATATGTATTCAATATACATAAAATGCATCAAATAATCTCATTAAATTGATGAAATTCAAATCTATAAAGTTCTAACTAATATTATCAAATAAAATATTCTTTCATTCTTTTAAATATAATATATATTTTAAAATATAAGTCTAAAATGGAAATTTTCTTTAAATTAATAAATTATCATAGTTCCAACATTATTAATTTATAGAATCTTTACTGTTTACATTTCTTCTATTTTTATAAGATATGGGCGGTTCTTCTAATTTTATACGTAATATTATTAAAGAAAAAGATAAATTTTTATATTCTAATATTTGTAGCATACTATCCAGTTTAAAATTTGAATGTGTTTAAGTGAGATAGATATGAGTTTGATGATACTTTTACTTCATATATGAATGAAATTAATGATAGCTTTATATATATAGTTTTCTTTAAATGAACCCATTATTAAAATATGCTATTTGAAATTTTCTTTGTAAAGATATATAGGATAGATGTATGATGTCCCATGATGACTTGTTGACTTGGCAAAGAGGTAAAAGTTTTGGTAGAGCAGGATGCACAATTCAGAGGAATCTAATATTTTTGAAAATGATGTGAACGACCAAGAAAGGGAAGATTAATTTTATTTTTTTCTATTTTAAACGTTTTAGCAGAAAAAGAGAGCATGAAGATGTCTAATAAAGTAATAAGGAACTCGCGTTTGTATGATATGAGAAGGGTCTAAACTTCGAGATCAATATTGTTGTAGTGTGATCCAAGTTAATGTTCTGCTCGCCTTTTTACTCATCCAATTGTCGACAACAAAAGAAAAGACACTAAAGAAAGTAATGTAAAGGTGCAGATAAAAAAACAATCATAAGTCTATTATGTATCAAAAAATTTAATCCAACCTTAAATTACGAAAAACACAATATATGCTTGAAGGAGAGTGCCTCAACTTCACAAGTCATGATTCATTATATAAAAATATTTGCAAAAATAGAGAGTTCAAAAATAGTTTGGATAAAGTTATGCTAGACTCCCTCGTCATTTCTCGTCCTCGATGTTGCAGGCTTGCAGCTATTGTTGCTTCTCCAATCACACTTCAAGGTAGATCTAGGCGACCCATATACTTGCCAATCTTCTTATTTGAGTAATTCATATAATACCACAGTAAATGAAAAATAATGTGATCCAACTAAAGTAACTTTGTAACAACTCCAACTTGCATCAACATTACTCAAAGGCAGAGTTTTGAAGATCTACTAAACTCCTTCATATCTTAAATGGTGCTTTCTCTTGTAAGCATAGAACTTCAGTGACTGCAACAACAACATAACAGAGTAACGATCCATTCAAGAGGCGTTTACAAAAGCATCTTCTCAATCAAATTAATGATAGGACAGATACAAATTGAAAATTGTGAAAAACAATCTGGTAACCATTCGAAAAGAAATAAGAAGAAGCGAAGAACAGATTTGGTGGCTCCTACCAAGAACCAGCTGCTGTTCATATTCAGTCTGACTATTCTCAAGCATTCTCTTTCTTCATTAGTCAGTATCTCAATGTCAGATGGTTTCCATACAGAATTAAATTTAAAAAACTCTGGTGGATTTCTCTTATCAATGATTTCAGCTGCAATAAAAGGATAGCAAGTAGCAACCCATCCGAAGTAATTCTCCATCTGCATAGTCCCATTCCACAAACGCATTTTCTGGCCCTGATTTAAGTTTCACGCCTTCTAAAAGAGAAGAATTTGCTAAAAAATTAAACAAACATAAACACAAAACAAAAACAGAAAAAATCAGACAACAACAAACCTCTTCAAAACCTCTCCTCTCTCTTTGTCTCTCGGACACCTTAGCGCGTTGATCTCAGAATGTGCTTCCGTAACTCTCAATCTTTATCTGCATCCCAATAGAGACAAACACTAATTAATTAAGCAAATATCAATAACCAAAAAGAAGCAAAATAGTTTAAATAAAATCGACACACATTTCCTAGATACCATAAAGGAAGAACTGTCATTCCATAACAAATACAGACCAAACAGTATCAAAGCACACTGACCAGATTTTTAGGGACCAATGCAACGCCCAATTGCTCAGCACTATACCCAAATTTTGTTTGCAACCTCTCCTAGCCCCGCTTAGCTTGCATACGCTGTATTGTTGTTTTCTCTAAGGCCTCTGGAACTGCCCTTCATCAATACATCCTACATCGGCATGAAAATGCAAGTTGAACTTGGAATCCACATCATCAACTTTTCTTTATATTTCTGCCACTCTAAGAGACTTACTGAATTATTCAAAGAAGATATTGATTTAGGTCACACCTAGGAACTGCTATCTCCCCAGTTACAGAGTCCACTACCAGTTTTTAGCTCATACTCCTTTAAACACCATCTGGTGAAAAGAAACTTATGCTAAAACTTGCAGCTAATACATGAAAACATTCAGATTTTAAATAGAGTTAACCAAGCACAAAAACATCTTTGTATCATGGGAATTCCAATATATATGGTAAAAGACAAAACTTGTTCATATACTCATAATTAAAGCAAGAATGTTTTTTGTTCTTATGTTATATGATTCTTACTGGTTCATATTTAACATGTCTCATGATCTTTACAGCTATTTATATTAATTGGTAATCTAAAAAGCTCGAACCTTTTGGGACGAAACCGACTCCAAGTCATCATATCATGTTCGAAGAATCTGAAAACAATTAAAAGGAGGAACCACGGAACCATGATTTGTAAACTATATACATATCCCAAAGATGGCAACTTTACAGAATTATTCTAGAACCAAATTATGGAAATAAGAACCCAGAAGGTAATCTCTAAATTTAAAAAGAATCTATACCTTTACACTTCAAGATACTGTGTTTGGTAGGGGGCGGAGATGGTGGGATGGAGAAGTGTTGGAGGAGGAGCCTCATCTCACCACAGCAAGAACCTCAACAGCTCCACTTGTTCTGAACTACCAACGGACAGAGATCGAGCTTGTGAACGATTTCAAAACCCATCAGCTTCCTCTGTATCCAATAAAAAAAATCTGAAAATCTTATTTTGTGGAGGTTGTAAATTTTGCTTGGATGTAAGATCAGATGAATAGATTTATATAGGAGGAGAAACAAAGAAGGTGAAACGAAATGAATTAAAATAACAACAAACTGCAGAATCTTGAAAAGACGAAACGGTAAAAACGAAGGAGAAGAGTCGGAAACTATCAAACGCTTTCGATAAACATGAGGTCTGAAAAAGATGGGTTTGAAATACGCCGATTCATAGCCCACATGAATGGCCTGGTTGTAAGCCGTATAATGAAAGATGAAATGACGTGGCACTTTGAAATCTTTTGATTGGGTGATTTTATTTATCCGACGTGGACACCCTAACTATTGAGTATATTCCCCTTTTAATATAGGTTAGATAATCTAACAAAATTTTATTAATATTTAAATAACATAAAAGCTAAAGCTACAAAATAAACTATAATTACCAATTATCAGTGAAGCCTATGAAATCAGATCTCTCTTAATCAAAATCTTAATTGTGTTTTATATGAATTTCTTTTTCAGTGGAATTTATAGTAACATCTATTAACAAAATCTACAATAATTAAAAACATATTTTTATTTCATTAAAATTTTATAAAGTTAAAGTAGTAAACTATACATGTCTTGTAAAAGTTTGATTTTTTAATTGTAAAGGCGATATATTGTATTCATTGGATTCATATTTTTTATTGTTAGATAATTCGATGACATAGAAGAGAAGAAATTTTCCTTTTAAAATAATAAATAAAAAAATTAAAATATTTAATGTTACTAAACATAAGATAAACAAAAATATAAAATTAGTTAAAATTTGATAATACTCGTTAGTAATAAGTATCCATGAATATAATGAAAATATTTATTAAATAATTCAGTTCAGAAGTTTTTTTGTCAACAATTCAATTCAAAAGTTATTTATTAAAACTAGTGACTCAACTTAAATCATGGAATATGAAAAATAAGCTTCTAAATAATAAAACATGATAAATAAGTAAAATAAACTAAAATCATGAAAATATAGTAAGTAAGTAAAACTAAAATTATCACATAAAATTATTTAAAAACATGACAAATAAATAAATAAATAAATAGCATAAATTATGGAGAATATGAACAATAAGCAAAACTAAAATTATTAAAAACATAACAATCAAGCAAATACCTAAAATTATGGAAAATTTGACAAATAAACAAAATTTTCCTAATACTATGGAGAAGTTGACAAGTAAGCAAAATCACTTCATAAATAATAGTATAGATAGATAGATAGATGAGAAAACATTTTTAGTATATTTAAAATTTATATTTATAAAACATGCAACTAAAAATTATAAGATTTATAAAAACGACTACAATCATTCTTAACAAAGTACATCAAATAAACCTATTTTAGATCATGTTAAGAAAAAGAAATAACAAAAATTCAAATTTTCATGGATAGTATTTTCTGTTTTCATCAATTTTTTACGAAAACCATTATTATTTTTTTTGTGTGTTAGAAGATACAAAGTTAAACGCTAAAATAAAATAATATTTTATTAATAATTTTATTAATTATTTTATATTTATAGAGGGAGGTTTATATTTTATAAAAAATAACAAATTTTAAATGTGAAGTTTATTTTTTAGTTTACTTCGAATTAAAGTACTAATTAATTCTATAAAAACAATCTAAAGAAAACAATAAAATTTTATGTAAATAAATTACTGAATGACAATTTATATGATAGTAATATATATCAATGTATATAAATATGTGATGAATAATGTTATATAATAAATGATACATATATTTATATGATAATCAAATATAGAAGACCATATCCACAAGTCTTCTGTCTTGCAAATAAGATATATCTTATCTAGACATTTTTTGAGATAATACTGTATTTCCATATTTTCTACTATTTTATCATTTATACGAAATATTTTTTGGTTGTAACCTTAATGCCTTTTCTGAATCGAAAACGAAAATATATATATATATATATAATGATCTATTTAAATAATTTCTAAAGTATTTTCCACTTTTACCTTTAAAATAAAAACTATATAATAGAAATGAGTTTTGTTCTAATGTACTTCTCTAAAATAGATATCTATAAATAAAGAGTAAAATATAGAAGAATGTTATTTATTCTCTGTAAATAAAGGAAAGATAGTAAGTTCTATTTTAGAAATAAATAGAAATGAGTTCGAATGATTTTACTTCTAAATATTATTATAGAAACAAAAATAAGAGGGAGTTATAAATGTTCTTAGTCGTATAAGAAAAAATGATGAATAAAAAAAATATGTTTAATAAAAAAGAGGAGAAAGAAAAAATCCAAAACATAATTTGAGCGAAGAAAGTATATCACAGTGGGCCAGGACTCAGGAGTAATAACAATGATGGACTGTCATGGTTTTATTAAAATTAAAACAAAACCAACTTGTGAAGTTTCTTGATAATATCTAGAGTTTTCTTTGACAGTCCACTTTTTTCTATGGTCGAATGGTTTTGTACTTTGCAAGTAAACGAAAATAGGTGTAAAACAAAAATCTATATAAAATAATATAAAGGTTGCCTTCAATTTGCAGATTAGCTTTTGACCACGCATTCCTCCATGATGGATATCTTGACTGTTGTCCATTGATAGTAAGTAGCTTTAACCCAAAAAGAACCTAATTTCTTGGTTTAATCAAGGAGTAAAAGCATATCTAAATGGAAACATATTAAAGATTAGTAGTGGTAAAGACGTAAAGTTAATTATAGCTGTGACAAAAATGTCAAAATTCACTTTTATCAGCGTGTATTATAGCAAATTTGAGTATGGGTGATAATATAGCAATATCGTAATATATTTACTCCACATACAAGAATACTAATACTATCCTACGTTTTTATCTTATACTCCCTCTGTCCCACTTTAAGTGGTGTTTTAGGGTTTTTATTTTGTCCCATTTTAAGTGATGTTCTCACAAATCTAGATAGAATTTATTGTTATTTAAAAATTTTGACCAATTACAAAATACTACATCTTTTTTTTATTGGTTGAATTGGTTGAATTTAATACTAATGCATAAAAACTTGTATTTTCTTAATATTTGTGCAAAAACCTTAAACACCACTTAAAGTGGGACAGAGGGAGTATATTTAAAGAGAATCCATTAATGTGTAATATTTTTAAAAATGGACCTTCCATAGAGAATCTTATTTCATTTATTTCTAACTAACATTTTGACATATCACATCTTAAATAATTGACATATATAACAACTTCATCTATAAAATTGTTTTATTTTTTAATTATAAAACTATTTGACAAAAAATCTAAACAAATCTTATCAAAATTTTAAATATTTTAATAAAATGATGCATTAATTTTAAATTTTTATATTAATTTCTTAAACTTTCTAATTATAGTCTATATTTTGAAAAATTCTCACAAATCTGTTTAAAAGATTTTAACAAGATCTTAATTTTCAAAATTATATGTAAATATTTTCACTAATTTCAAAATTAGTTATGAAATATTATTATATATTTATATATTTATAAAATTAAAAATATAAACTCTTTCCTATTTAATCTCTTATATAACCAAATCATTTTAAAAGAAAATTATTATATTAAGCTAAATATAATAAAATTATATTAAAATTTTAAATTTATATATTTTATTTTCTTAAGTATTTATGTTCAAAATATAATTAGGTAACACGTGTTAACATTACTAAACTATATAATACATATAAAATAATTAACTTGTATTTTATTAAAGCTAATAATATAAAATCTTTTAATCATGATATCTATTCATCTTAAATATATATTATATATATATAATTTTTAACAAATCTGTTGAAAAATATTTTAACAGTTTCTTAATTTTCAAAAAGTTTATGTTAATATTTCAACTTAATTAGCAATGAAATATTATTATGCATTAATATATATTCAGTTATCATTTATAAAATTAAAAAAATTATCTTATTTTATCTATTTTATAATAATAAAATGCATATTAAATTAACTTATTATATTGAACTAAATATGATAACGTTACATTAAATTTATAAATTTATAAAAAAAAATTGAAAATATAAAATATATATGCTAGAAATATAATATGATGACATAACGACTTAACATTCACAAACTATATAATACATGTATAAAAATTAACATAACTTAGAATTTTGTATATAAAAATATATTATCTTAAATGAAAAGACGTAAAAATATTGCTAATAGGAAATTCGGTTTTGAAGATCGGCGAGTTAAAATTGAGCATACATTTAATACAAATTTTTTTAATATGTTTAATGTATATATTAATTTGTTCAATAAAGAAACACAAATACAATATGATAACTATTTAATAAGAAGTTACAAATATATATATATATATATATATGATAGTTTTAAATAATTGATTAATTACAACATGTAAACTATAAAATATTTAATAAGAAGCGACATATATATATATATATATATATATATGAAAATGACATCCGCTACATTACGGATCAAGATCTAGTTATTCTTAAAAATAAAAGGAATAGACTATACTACTATTCAAAAAGAAAGAAACATTACATGACACTAATTTGACATTTATTAATTATTATAACACACTAATGGTTTAACATTTAACAGTACCATTCCAAAAGTTTTTTTTTGATTTATTAAGATATTGCAATTATTAAAGATTACAAAGACGAGTCGACAACCGACAATACTACCTGCCTTATGAAGATCTATGCCTAACTGCATCATCTTGAGCCGTCCAATGAAGATCCACGACTGGTTTACGCACCATGTTGAAGATCTCTTTGTAAATCTTCCTTCCATAATCTGCACCTTCCTTCCATAATCTGCATAGTTGCCTAATAAATCGCGCTCTTTCCGGGACTTGAAACCTGGATTTGAGATAATCTGCAATAAAGATAAATGCTCAACCCAGACAGTGCCTTTAAACCATAACCAGTAGGCTACGATGCTTCCACTACCATTCCAAAAGTTTATAGGGAGAGAATAGGGCCCTAGAGTATATACGTACAAAAGACATAAATAATCTATACTTTTGCACGATACTAATTCTAAATTCTATAGAGTATTTTGGCATAATCCACCGTCACTGTTTGATTCTGGAATGCCGTTTGGATCCAAAAAGTTTTCAATTATTCACCGAAATAAAACTATTAAAATTAGAAAATATCAATATAGTGGTTGTGATATTTTGTCAACTTGGGTTCACATTCGCTAAAAAACAGACTTTTCTTCATGGCGGCTCTTATTCTTTATCATATCCACGTAAGATATTATATTTAAATCAAGAAAGCGAACTAAAAATTTGAACCACTAGTTTAAATCAATTTCATTGGAAGCTTTTCACCAAAAATATTTCACAAATAAAATAAAATAATTATGTTATCAAATAAGTATTTCAAATATTGGAAACTATATTCTCTTAGTATTCAAATGAAACACTTGAAATGTGACTCTCAATATTCGAAATATCCATTTAATAAAATATATATTTTCCATTTTAAATGTTTTTTGTTGAAAATGCTTCCTATAGGTGCTTTAATGAGTTAGAAAATGCATAAATTTCTTTTCAAAAATATATATGATGATAAAATTTATTATATAATTTTCTTTTGACTTATATTGTTAATACGTTCGAGTGTTATTTCTACAGATAAAAGATATTTTCTAATTTCATCCAAAATTTTACATTTTATTTTTAGTTAAACTGTTCTTTAATGAAACATATATCACATGATTTTTGCTGTGTCTAAAGTTTTTCCACCAAAAACAGTATTTTCTTTTGATTTTTTTTTTTTTTTGCAAAACTCGGTTATAGACTTCCAGTAAGAATTTACACAATAAATTTTCCAATTGTGATTTTTTTAGAATCTATTTTCATCCAAAAAACGGAAAAAAAAACGTTAGGAGACAATTCCAAAACACACTCCAATATCATTGCCATTTTCTTTTGTCACGGTTTTGATTTACTCTCCAGTCACTTTCAATACTCAAAAGCATCTATTTTTTTTTTCTTTTTCTTTTTCTTTTCCTGTTAATATATACAGAAGGCTCACGTTTTGCCAAGTGCGCAACTGTTTTCTTCTTCTTCCCTTCACGGATTTATACAATGAATGCGCCGCAGTGATCTTTTATCCAATGTATTTTCATACATATTCCTTATAAACCCGGCAAGAAAAAAAATCTGAATTTTCTCAGTAAAATCTCTAAATATACAACCTTCTTCTTCTTCTGATGTCTTAACCGCTTTGGACTGAATCTTACTTCCATGAACAAGAAAGCTTTGTCTTTTACCTCTTGTACAAGGTAATGAAAGAGAGAATCTCTTTTGTTTTTAACCAAAGCTGGTTTCTTCCCTTTACTTTCAAGCAAATCTTGTTTCTTCAGTGTTCTTAGTGACTGTGACCGATGGTTCCTGTCTCTGTTTGGATGCTCTTTGGATTAAACACAAACAGATAAAGCTTACAAGTTTTTGTTTCTTTCTTACATCATGAACTCTCAAAGTCTTTAACTCCCAGTTTTGTCTGAATATGTCCTTTCTTAGTATATAGTTCCCAAGTTTTGTCTGAATCTGTCCTTTCTTAGTTTGTTTTTTCCAGGAAGGTAAAGACAGAATAGTATTCTTCTCACTCCCATGGCTACCATAAACGAGATTGGAGTAGCAGCGGCAATCAATATAGTTACATCAATTGCTTTCTTGATAGCTTTTGCAATACTTAGGATTCAACCAGTAAACGACAGAGTCTACTTCCCTAAATGGTACCTTAAGGGCCTAAGAACTAGCTCTATACAAACCGGTGGCTTTGGAAGCAAGTTCATCAACTTGGACTTCAGGTCCTATGTTCGATTCCTCAACTGGATGCCTGAAGCACTTAAAATGCCAGAGCCAGAGCTCGTCGATCACGCTGGACTTGATTCTGTTGTATATTTGAGGATCTACTTACTCGGGTAGATATAAAATCTCACAAAGCTCTTTCTTTTTTCTCCAAAGCCCTTATGGTTTTAACTTGCAGGCTCAAGATCTTTTTCCCTATAGCTTGCGTTGCTTTTACAACAATGGTGCCTGTTAACTGGACAAACAAGGGACTGGATGGGTTAAAACACTCCAATATAAGCTACAGTGATATTGATAAGCTCTCATTATCAAATATACCAAATGGATCAGAAAGGTGAAATATACTTTTCCAACTTTGGTTCTTTTTTGTTCTTTGTTCCAATAGTGTGATGGTGATTCATTGGTCTTTGTTTTAGTAGATTTTGGGTGCATTTGTGTATGGCTTATGCAATCACCTTCTGGACATGCTTTATGCTGAAAAGAGAGTATCAGAATATAGCTTTGATGAGGCTTCAGTTTCTTGCAAATGACGAAAGGAGACCTAACCAGTTCACTGTAATGACACACTTTTCAATCTTTTTTTTTTTTGATAACTCTTGAGTTTTAGCATTCTTGATAGAATCACTCTGAAAACATTTTCATTAATGGTAGGTGCTGGTAAGAAACATTCCTGTAGATCCTCATGAATCAATCTGTGAACTTGTTGAGCATTTCTTTAAGGTCAACCATCCAGATCATTACCTCACTTTCCAGGTAAAATCTTCTCTAAATTTTCTGATATATATTCCTGACTTGGTTTCCAGGTTGACGTTCTTGATCTTCTTTAACTCAGGCAGTTCATGACGCAACCAAACTCTCTGAATTGGTTCAGACAAGGAAACAAATGCAGAATCTGCTTGATTACAATATTAACAAACACATGAGAACTCTATCTAAAAGACCAGTGATAAAGGTAAGTTAAGTCACATTTGCAAAGAAGCTCAAGTGATATTTCTCTTCAAGACTCATTTTTATTGTCTGCAAAGCAGATGGGGTTTCTTGGCTGTTGCGGTGAAGAAGTTGATGGAATCAAGTACTACACTTCCATGGTCGAGAGTCTAACAAGAGAAGTAAAGCGTTCATCTCAGCTACTAGTACTATATGCTTTTATTCTCCAGTCAACACTAACTTCAAATGTTTCAGATAACTGAGGAGAAACATAGGTTAAGGACCGGGACAAAGTCGATAGTGCCAGCAGCTTTTGTGTCTTTCAAGAGCCGTTGGGGAGCAGCGGTTTGTGCTCAAACTCAACAGTCAAGAGATCCAACAGAGTGGCTTACCGAGTGGGCTGCAGAGCCATGTGACATCTACTATGATAATCTGGCATTGCCTTATGTCGACCTTAAGATAAGGAGGATCATAGTCGCCGTGGCATACTTCTTCCTCACCTTCTTCTTCATGATCCCAATAGCATTTGTACAGTCACTAGCCAACATCGAAGGGATAGAGAAGAATTTTCCATTCTTGAAGCCCCTTATAGAAGTGTATGTCTCTGTCTTTATCTCCCATAAATAACATCAATCTTTGTTCTGTCTTGTTGATAGAATCTGTTACGTGGACAGGAAGTTTTTTAAGTCGATCATTCAAGGCTTCCTTCCAGGGATTGCCTTGAAAATCTTTCTCATGTTGCTTCCAAGAATATTGATGCAAATGTCGAAATTCGAAGGTTTTATCAGCACATCCTCATTAGAAAGAAGAGCCGCAAGTAGATTCTACATGTTCCAGTTCATCAATGTTTTCCTTGGAAGCATTGTCACCGGGACTGCGTTTCAGCAGCTCAACAGCTTCCTTAACCAGTCTGCAAACGAGTAGGTTCCTTAGAAACTCGCCAATTGGTTTTAAGTTGGAAGATCTTTCTGAAGTGTTTTGTTTTGTGCAGCATTGCAAAGACAATTGGCGTCTCGATTCCAATAAAAGCGACCTTCTTTGTAACATATATAATGGTGGATGGATGGGCAGGTGTTGCTGGGGAGATACTGAGGTTGAAGCCGCTCATAATCTATCATCTAAAGAACTCTTTCCTGGTTAGAACAGAGAAAGATAGGGAAGAAGCAACTGATCCTGGAACCATAGGATTCAACACTGGTGAGCCTCAAATACAACTCTACTTCCTTCTTGGTCTTGTTTATGCAGCAGTTAGCCCCATCCTTCTTCCCTTTATCATCCTCTTCTTCGGACTGGCCTACGTAGTGTACCGTCATCAGGTGAGAATATCTGAGTCCTATGCTTCCTTTTTTTCCTCAGCGTCTCTAGGTGACAATTAAGAAATCATTTGCATGCAGGTTATAAACGTGTATAACCAAAAGTATGAGAGCGCAGGGAAGTTCTGGCCTGACGTTCACAGGCGTGTGGTGACCGCACTGATCGTTTCGCAGCTTCTCTTGATGGGTCTACTAAGCACGAAAGGAGCTCATAAGTCTACTCCTTTGCTTCTTGTGCTTCCGGTTCTAACCATCGGGTTTCACATTCACTGCAAATGCCGTTACCAATCTGCCTTTGTCACTTACTCTTTAAAGGTTAGTCAAAAAAATTAAATGCCTCTAGTTATCTTTCGAGCTGAAAGCAGTCACATCTTATCGATTTCCTTTTACCTTTGTCTTTATCAGGAAGCCATGATCAAAGATACATTGGAGCGCACACGTGAGCCAAACCTAAACCTGAAGGCTTTCTTTAGAAATGCGTACGCTCATCCAGAGTTCAGGGTTGGAGAAAATCTAGATCTAGAGATGGCCATGGAGAAACCTGACAAGACACCGGAGCTAGTGGCCACTAAGCGTGGCTCATGGAGGAATACATCTTTGCCGAGCAAACATAGCTGACCTTATTCACCCTGCTGCTTGCTTTTCAACCTTTTAACTGTGATTCTTTTATGTTCTATGTACATATGAACAATTGTATTGAATGCAAGGAGAAAAATACTGTTGAAGAAGCACACGAGACGTTACTTACGGTTAGAATTATAGCATATCATAAGACAAAGCAACCAAAAAAGAAAAATTCAGAATTTTTACATAGTTTGGAGATGGTATGATTGCTACAATATCATCATCTTTAACTTTGCTCGAACTTGCATTAGAAACACTAGTCAGATTCAAAGCGAGCTTGACGTTGAGGTTCAGCTGACAAGGTTGGCTCCGAAACGGTCTAGAAACGTTTTGTACACATGCCCAACATTTTCTTAAACATTGCTTTTGAGTTATGGACATAAAACTCTTGTATTGATTCTTATCATTGACCCAATTAAAATATTGACCTCATGGATCACCAAAATTTTCTATCTCAGGAAATCAAATCCAAACTGAATGAAGTATAAGAAAATTTAACGGAATCTATACTTCTAATTCCTTTGTAACAACAAACCATTTGGTTGCTTCTTGCTTCCAAGGCTTCTCATCAACATAGTCCTCACATGTCTTATCTTCTACATTCATGATCTGCCTCAGTTGACCAATCTATTTAATCTACTTGTTCTGCCTAAAAATATTCCAAGGACTTGTCCTCAAGGGGTTCAACTGTGGAATTTGAGCCTCTAAGTGAGTTGTTGTGATCCAAATGTTTGCATGTGAAGGCAGATGCAACTGTTTTAAGTGCAATAAGGAAGACATATAATGAAGCAATGACATGCATAATGGATGCAATTCTTCGTTAACTATTGCATCATATGATTGATTGCCTTCATGAAGAATGTTAGAATGATATTATAAAGTTGGTCTCCAATACATGTTACCCATACTCAGTCACTGTGTTAAAGCAATGACTCTAGTCACCGAATATATAAAAATGACTACATGTCACATTTACTTTCATCAACTTGTTCTAAACTTCCTATAGAGAGTTAGCGTGACTAAGATTTTGTACATTTTAATTCTTAATGAAAAAGAAGAAGATTATGTACATGTGTGGTAGTCTACTGATACTTATACTGCTACTCATCCACCAGTGATTTATCAATACCAGAGGAAGGCCCAAAAGAAGTAGAAGTCAGAGAAGTAGAAGTTGGCCCAAGAGTGGGTTGGTTCACTCTTGTGGAGATAAGTCTAGAAGAAAGCGTGTGGGGAATAAATCTTGGAGAGGAGGAAGATCTGTGGCACGTACGAGCAACGAGAAAGCACATGGCTTATCGTGTGACTGTATGACCTTTTCCATGCTATAAGTATTAGGAGAATAAGGACGTGAGCATTATGTATGATCTGAGTGTAGTGCAAGAGAGAGAATAGTCTTTTGTCGTTATCTATCTCTTGTAACAAAACGCTTTGATTAATACTAAAGAAGGATTTACAGTTACAGAGTTTGATCTTATTACTTTTGGAAATCGAATCTGTAACAAATTGGTATCAGAGCTGTTTGATCCTGGAGAACACCATGCCACCGAAGCGATCTGACGTCGATCCAGTGATGGAGCAGCTGCAACAAGACGTGGGAAAGCTAACAACGATGTTGATCGAACAAAGGCAGGAAGGGGAGAAGATGAAGTCCCTGGAGCTGGCCATGGTTGCGATCGAACAGAAGTTGGAAGGGTTTTCCGTTTTGGAGCAGATGCAACAACGCTATTTGGAGGAAGAAAGCGAGAAGCGGAGAATGAGAGAACTAGTAAAAGGTAAGATGCATCAGATCGAGGAGAGTCCTGGAGGAAGAGTCGAAGAACTCACATCCGGTGAAGGAGAGAAGAGTATCACCGGGAGAGAGTCAACGACTAAAGAACCGGAGGAACGGAAGGGTGAAAGGGGAGGAGGATCGGAACAACTTTTTTCTGATCTCTCCAACCCAACGAGGTGGGAGGAGATTTTCGCGGCAAAAGACCAAGCGATGAACCGACGGATGGAGGTTCCGGTGTTTGAAGGAGAAAATGCTGGTTTTGCGAGTTGAGCAGTATTTTGAGCTCGGAGAGATGACCGAAGAACAGAAGATGAAGGCGGTGCGGATGTGTTTTGACGGAGAGGCCCTGATGTGGTATCGGTGGGAGAGGGGAAGAAACCCATTTACGAGTTGTGATCAGATGAAACAGAGGGTCTTGGAGCAGTTCTCGGAGAAGCAGGATACCTCGGCGGGGGAACGACTGCTCATGCTCCGAAAAACAGGGACAGTCAAGGAGTACATCCGAGACTTCGTCTCACTGGCTACGAACGCGCCAGAGCTGCCTGAGTTGGTATTGGAAATGGCGTTTATGATCGGCTTAAAAGCCAAGATTAGGGCGGGCGTGAAGATGTTCGAACCAAAAACCTTGAAGAAAATGATGAGTTTAGCGAAGACCGTCGAGGAATGGTCGTCGTCGGAGCTAGATCCGGCGGAAGAGACGTCGGAGGGGTTATCAAAACCTTCAAAGTCCAGTCACGACAAAAATGGGCCGAATGGAGGGTCCAGTGGGCTCAAGCCCAAATCATCAACCCAGTCGAGTAACTCTACGACACCGCCGTATCGAAACCAAAACAATCGTAACCCTAACTCCAAAGGTCAAACCACGATGAGCCACGGGAGATTGAAACCACCGTTCCGAAAGTTGACACCGGCGGAGTATGCTCAGAGGAAGAAGGAAGGGTTATGTTTCAAGTGCGACGAGAAATGGGGGGCGAATCACCTATGCTCTCGCAAGGAGTTGATGGTGTTGTTGATCCATGAGAATGGGACCGAGACGGAGTTGAGTAACGAATTAGAGGAGAAGGGAGACAGTGACGAGGAGGACTTTACGGAAGTAGCAGAGCTATCAGCAAATTCCGTGGTAGGAATCTCGTCTCCCCACACCATCAAACTGCGGGGACTCGTCAAAGGAGTGGAAGTTGTGGTCTTGACCGATAGCGGGGCGACACACAACTTCATTTCGGAGAGTTTAGTGGCGAAATTGGGGTTGGAGGTGAGCATGGCGCAAGGGTTTGGAGTCATGGTAGGAGGAGGAGTGACGGTGAAGGGCAGGGGAATATGCGAGGGAGTGGAGCTCCAGCTTCCGACATGTGTGGTGAATTCCAATTTCTTGCCTTTGGAATTGGGAATTGCCGATGTCATCCTCGGCGTGCAGTGGTTGGAGACGTTGGGGGTGACTCAAAATAATTGGAAGCTTCAATGGATGAAGTTCAAGCTAGGAGGAGAGGTGATAACCATCCAAGGAGACCCTAGCTTGTTTTCAGCACAAGTATCGTTGAAAGCGCTGTGGAAAGCAGTGGAGGAAACAGGAGAAGGAATGATGGTAGAGTACGGAGGGTTGCAAGCGGAGGTAGAGGGAACAGCAGGAGAGCTCTCTCGCGAGTATCTTTGGGTAGAAGAGGAGTTTTCGCCTGTCTTTCAGGAGCCACAAGGGTTACCACCATCCCGGGGAAGATAGCACACCATTGTTCTCGAGACAGGAGCAAGTCCAGTAAGCGTACGCCCTTTCAGGTATCCTCACGCTCAGAAAACAGAGATAGAGAGACAGATAGCAGTCATGTTGGCCGCGGGTATTATTCAAGAAAGTAGTAGCCCATTCTCGAGCCCAGTGCTGTTAGTACGCAAGAAAGACGGCAGTTGGAGGTTCTGCGGCGACTACATAGCACTCAACAAGGTGACCGTGGCTGACAAATACCCGATTCCCATGATAGATCAGTTGTTGGACGAACTGCAGGGGGCTAAGATCTTCTCGAAGCTAGACTTAGGAGCAGGATACCACCAGATCAGGGTACGGGGAGAAGACGTCCCAAAGACCGCGTTCAGGACGTATGATCGGCACTATGAGTTCCTGGTTATGCCCTTTGGGCTAACTAACGCACCCGCGACTTTCCAGACTCTTATGAATGAAGTATTCAGGCCACTTCTACGAAGGTTCGTGCTTGTGTTTTTCGATGATATATTGGTGTATAGTCGAGATGAGGAAGAGAACAGGGGACATTTGAGGGAGGTGCTCAGTCTTCTACAACAGCACCAGTTATACGCAAATCGAAAAAAATGTAACTTTGGGAGTCGACAGATTGAGTATCTAGGGTATATCATCACCGAGGAAGGCGTAGCAGCTGATGAGTCTAAGATCCAAGCGATGGTGGAGTGGCCAGAACCCAAAAATGTCAAAGCTTTGAGGGGGTTTTGGGCTTGACTGGTTACTATAGGAAGTTCGTGAGGGACTATGGGATGGTAGCAAGGCCGTTGACTAGTCTGCTCAAGAAGGAACAGTTCAGTTGGCATCCAGAAGCTCGGGTGGCGTTTCAGAACCTCAAGCAGGCAATGACTACTACACCTGTGTTGGCTCTTCCGGATTTCGACTATACGTTTGTGATTGAGTCAGATGCATCGGGCAATGGGCTGGGGGCTGTCTTGATGCAGAATCAGAGACCCTTGGCGTATTACAGCCAAGCATTGTCAGATCGCCGTCTCAAATCCGCTACGAGAGGAATTTGGAAGCACTACTGGTGCGCACGGATCAAAAAAGCCTGAAGTTCTTATTGGAACAAAGAGAGAGCAACTTGGAGTATCAGAAATGGTTGACGAAGTTATTAAGCTTTGATTTCGAGATACAATATCGACTCGGGTTGGAAAACAAGGCAGTTGATGCTCTGTCTCGAAGAACGTAGGGTGGAACTGATGGCGATATCCGTGCCACGAGCTATACAGTTGGAAGACATTGCGAGTGAGGTAGACAAAGATAAAGAGCTCAGTGAGATAAGGGATTCAGTGTTGAGAGGAGATGACGTGCATAAAGGGTACGCCGTGGTGCAAGGGCGGTTGTTGCGAGAAGGGAAGTTGGTGATACCGAGTGCGTCTCTATTGAAGGAAATCATTATGCGAGAATTTCACGGGGGAAAGATTGGAGGGCACAGAGGAGTGTTGCGGACGCAGAAGAGGATAGCTGAGCTGTCCTATTGGAAGGGGAAGTTGACAGATATTCGGAGTTGTGTTGCAGAGTGCCAAGTCTGTCAGAGGCATAAGTATTCTACATTGGCTCCAAGTGGATTACTTCAGCCCTTACCAATTCCAGAGAAAGTGTGGGAAGACATTGCGATGGATTTCGTGGAGGGTTTGCCTCGGTCTGATGGCTATAACTCCATCTTGGTAGTCATTGATCGACTCACGAAGTACGCCCATTTTATTCAAGCACCCTATACGGTGGAAGTAAGGGCATCTTTGCTAAAGAAGTCATCAAGTTGCATGGATTTCCTCGTACAATTGTTTCTGACAGGGATAAGCTCTTTACAAGCATATTCTGGAAGGAGTTGTTTAAGCTGGCAGGGACTCAGTTGTGTTTCAGCACTGCATACCATCCGCAGTCCGATGGATGACCGAGGTCACCAACAGAGGGTTGGAAACTTACCTCAGATGTTTCACCAGTGACAAGCCATGGGCATGGGCAGAATACCTAGCATGGGCGAGCTACAATACGGCTCATCACTCTGCTATTAAGATGTCACCGTTTCAAGCTCTGTATGGGAGGGAACCTCCTACTCTGTTGAAATATGAAGATGGTTCCACGGGAAACGCTGAGTTGGAGATAAAACTTATGGAGTGAGATACGATGCTAGCGCTAATCAAAGATCATTTGAGTAAAGCACAACAAGTGATGAAGGCGAAGGCCGATGGGCATAGGAGGGACGTTGAGTTTGAGGTCGGAGATATGGTCTTTCTGAAGATGAGACCTTATAGACGTCGTACTTTGGCCAGGAGAACCAACGAGAAGCTAGCAGCAAGGTTCTATGGACCTTACGCGATTGAAGCAAGGGTGGGAAAGGTAGCATATCGGTTGAAGCTACCCGCGGATGTTAAAATTCATCCTACTTTTCATGTGTCATAGTTAAAGAAGAAGGAAGGAAATGCAGTTGAGGCAGTCACAATTCCGCCACAGTTGACAGAGGAGGGGGAATTGGTGGCGGAGCCTGAGGCGGTGCTTGAATCAAGGAAACATCCCGTGACAGGACAACAGGAGGTTTTGATTAAGTGGAAGGGGTTACCTGCATTTGACAGTTCGTGGGAGTGGGTAAAGGTGATACAAGGAGAGTTTCCTGACTTTGACCTTGAGGACAAGGTCAATTTCGATCGAGGAGGTATTGATACTTATGCTGCTACTCATCCACCAGTGATTTATCAATACCAGAGGAAGGTCCAAAAAAAGTAGAAGTCAGAGAAGTAGAAGTTGGCCTAAGAGTGGGTTGGTTCACTCTTGTGGAGATAAGTCTAGAAGGAAGCGTGTGGAGAATAAAGCTTGGAGAGGAGGAGGATCTGTGGCACGTACGAGCAACGAGAAAGCACATGGTTTGTCGTGTGACTGTATGACCTTTTTCATGCTATAAGTATTAGGAGAATAAGGACGTGAGCATTACGTATGATCTGAGTGTAGTGCAAGAGAGAGAATAGTCCTTTGTCGTTATCTATCTCTTGTAACAAAACGCTTTGATTAATAGTAAAAAAGGATCTACAGTTACACAGTTTGATCTTATTACTTTTGGAAATCGAATCTGTAACATTTACGTGACTATAATATGGTACATAATCATCATATGAGAAAAAAATCAGAAGTTTTCTGTAGGGAATTAGCGTGACTATAATATTGTAGATTATCATCATATGAAAAAAAATAATTCAGAAGTTTCCTGGTAATACCTAACTTCCCCTCTATTACTGTATGTCTTTTTTTTTTTTTTTCTCATTTAAAGCAGACAGCGACGTAGATATAAGACGCGTTAACGTACAAAATCCTGACCGCTCATCTCGCCAAATGACTCACCTCCTTGGAGAATATATATAAACCGGGACCTCAAAAACTGTACTATTTCTCATCTTTTTCCAATAAAACAATTCTCCTCCTCCTCCAGATCTGTCTCGAAGACCGTTTACCAAATCCGCTCAAGCCATGGAGAAACCGTACGGATACACGAGCGTCAGCATGAGCGGCGTAGATCGCTCCGCCGGTAAGGATATCGATTTGGAGATGGGAGGCGGAGAGGCGACGCTTTACCCTGGTCTAAGCTACGGCGAGAATCAGCTCCGTTGGGGATTCATCCGCAAGGTCTACGGGATTCTCTCCGCCCAGCTCCTCCTAACCACGCTTATCTCCGCCGTCGTCGTCCTTAATCCACCGGTCAACGATCTCCTTACCGGATCTCCCGGACTTCTCCTCTTCCTCTGCATCATCCCTTTCGTCTGTACGTAACTGCAGATCTCATTCTTTGCATCAGATTTCTTTACCGTTTCTCGTTAGGTATCAGATTTGATGTGTTGATTATGGTTCTTAAGAATTAATCCCGGTTTGGTTTTTACTCTTAGTTCGGTTAGATTATTTGGTTTTTGGTTATTTAGGGTTACCCAAATTTTTACCGAATTGAACTGAATATTCGGTTCATCAATTGGGTAGTTCGGTTTTTTAAAATTTTACTATACTAAACCGAAGTTTTCGATTTGATTCTAGTTTATTTGATCAAATTTTCGGGGAATTTTGGTTCAGTTCAGTTAGTTCGGTTCAAAAAATTGGATATGGTTTCAGTTTGTTTTGGTATAATCGGTATGCCGTTGTTATAGTTTTTCTATAAAATAATTAAACCGAACTAACCGATTAAGAACCTTTAATTTTCTTAAAAATTCTTAACTGAATTTGATCTCTTAACCAAATATGAACCAAAAACCGATAATTAGATATGCAGGCCTAATAGGTATGCTATTCTCGAATGCCTTTCTTTATGGAGATGAGCTGTTTAAGCACACAATACCTTAAGACTATTCATTGTTGATGTAATTTATCACTGCAGTGATCTGGCCTCTGCACATTTACCATCAGAAGCATCCTGTTAACCTCATCCTCCTTGCCCTCTTCACTATCTCATTGAGCTTCACCGTTGGTGTCAGCTGTGCCATGACAGAAGGTTGAAATCTCGTTTCCTTTACTATCATATATGTTTCTTATGTGGTTTTGTTGCTGTTCCAGCGACTTCTTTACTCACTTTGTTGCCAGAGAACTCACTAGAACTTGAAATAGCAAAGTGTTACAAGTCTTATTCTCTTATAACAATCTCGTTTCTATTTTATCAGGAAGAATCGTACTTGAAGCCTTGATATTGACACTGTCCGTGGTCGGATCACTAACCGCATATACTTTCTGGGCTGCAAAGAAAGGAAAAGACTTCAGCTTCCTTGGACCCATTCTCTTCACCAGCCTCATCATTCTTGTGGTGACTAGCTTCATGCAGGTCTGTCTCTTACGAATAAAGCAAAACACTTCCACATAAACATTAAAAAAAAAAAGAGAGAGGGTTTCATATTGTTTTGGTTATATCATGATCTTTGCAGATGTTCTTCCCGCTTGGCCCGACCTCAGTTGCCATATATGGAGGAGTCAGCGCGCTGGTGTTCTGTGGATACATAGTCTATGATACCGACAATCTCATCAAGCGTTTCACTTATGACGAATACATCCTTGCATCGGTGGCTCTCTACTTGGATATCCTCAATCTCTTCTTGACCATTTTGCGTATTCTGAGGCAAGGTGACAACTGAAGAAGCCCTATAAGATGATGATGCTTCAGTGATGGGATTTTATAAACTATAAGCAGAACCCAGTGCCTTTGATTTACATTTGTGTGTATATCTGACTTATGTTTTGAGAGCTTTTTTTTTTTTTTAACTGTATGCTGCTATGTGATTAAACTTCTGGTAAAACAAAATCAAGCAAGTCAAAATTTTTATCGTGAAATAAATAAATCTATAATATAAAGAGTCACTTGCCTCGTTCTTAATGCCTGTTTTTAGGCCATAAATTTGATTATGGTAATGTGTAGTGTAGCCCGTTAAAAAGTAATCAGTCAACGTTAGGCAATCAGGCTGTCCCTTCACCTATCTCCTCATCTACTATGAAACCCTAACATTCACTGCTCTTTCAGTTTTCAGATGTACCTGCTACCTTCCACCACCATGTTTCATCTCAGTTTTTCATTACTCTTAACAATCAAAACGCGTTCCGTCTCTTCAATGCCCCTATTTTCTCCTATATATTTTAGAGGCTTCTCCCTCTTGACCCATACTCAAAAGAGAAGCTGAAAAAAAAAACCGATGATTGCATGGTAAAGAATTGCTAGATCCTCCGAAACGGCTCATTCATCAATGACTCCGACTATTCTCTTTCTCAACGACATTCTTCCTGGAGGCGAGCTGAAGAAGACCGAAACTGGATGGCCTCCTAATTGGTCTTGAGATGCTGTTTATAATAAGAGGAAGAAAGAAGCCGATGCTGCTGATTCATAGGAAAGAACGATCAGCTTCGGCGCTCTAGGCTTATCTCTCAGGTACCTTCTATTTTGCTTTTAGTTATTTGATTAATATAATTTTCTCCCATTGAATACACGTTTGAATCACTGACTTAAAAAAAGAACGCTTCTGATTGTTTTGTGACGAGTGTTTTGATTTGATTAAATTCGGTTGGTCTGATCTGTTCATGAACCAAATAAATATAAAAAGCTGCTCGTCGTATATGAACATGATTCCTTGAAAATTTAAGTCATGTATTAAAAAGCTGAAGCTTTTGATGTGCTGATGGAATCCTTTAGTTGCTGGTTTCTATATCGTGATGGAAAATATTTGATGCAGCATTTGTGTTTCAGTAAGCAAGCTACACGATAGTTTAACTGGTTCTGTGATGCAGCTTTGATTGTGAACCATTTTTGACGAACTTCCTTGGGAGTTGGAAGCTGCTATGGACTTTGTACGTCATGAGAGCTCCATTCTTCACCATGTAGAACACAAGGTGAGTGGGAAAGTTAATATGTATATCTCTGTTATTCTACGGTTTCAGTCATGTTTTGTTTTCATAATGGAAAAAAATAATAAATCATTGATTTTCCTAGCAGTTTCTTGATCTCGGCTGAAAAATTATAATAACCAAAAAAACCCTTTATGTTTGTTTGTGATCTTCTAACGACTTCACACTACTGTTTTCACTGCATTTCCGCAGGGTTTCTAATACTTCTTACACACTGTTGCACCAGGATATGTTGTTCTGAGACGTGTAGGTTGTTCAGAAAATTGAATCTGTCACGCTATCAGGAGCTCAATGCCTAGACAAACCATTTTTAGTCCAGCTCAAAGGAGATAGTGAAGAGCGCTATGGATTTCACTTTAGGCTGGTGGAGTGTCTTTAAGAAAATTAGTTTTTAGCATTTTTGAGTTTGGATTCTGATAGTTTCTTGCAGGCATTTGGAACCAAGAACACATGGAGACTACCCTCAGACCATGAAAGATAGCGTTGGTGCTAGACTACGATCGTTTACACCTGAGCAGAAAATGAAACTGAAGGGCTCTTATGATTTTGTTGGTATCAATTACTTCACTTCTGCGTTTGTTGCTCATGTGGACAATGTTGATCAAGAGAAACCGAGCTGGAAATTCTCGCTTCAAATTACATTGTATGCTCTGCTTTTCTAACCATTACGTTTGTTTTTGATTATTAGTGTTCTTCTTTCTAATCTTTCCTTTTGTTTTACTTGTAGCACAAAATCCAGATGGGTACAAGATTGGTTCCCAGGTATTATTTCTCTCTGTTTTACTCGCTTCTGAGCTTTTTATGCAGACTCTTTCTCATGTATCTGATGATGTTTCAGCTGGCTACTGTCAAATATCCAGTGTGTGCTGATGGATTAAGAAATTTTTTGAAATACATCAAAGAGAAATAAGGACCCGGAGATCATGGTCACTGGCAACGGTAAGCCATTGGCTATCTTCTCTCTGTTTTGAACTTGGAATCTGTTACCTTAGATTGATCTGCGTGGTGAACTCATTGCATTTGCAGGGTACAAGGAGACACTTGGAGAGAAAGATGTACTTCCGGATGCGCTCAGCGACAGTAACAGGAAGTATTACCATATGAGAGATCTCATGGCATTACATGGAGCAGTCTGGTGATTTTTTTTCTTCCTTAGTTTCCATCAAGACTCTGTTCGCATGGTCAGTTTTAAATATAGGCCTCAATAACATCAACGTATCTATGGTTGCAAGGAGGTAATGACTATCCGGGGGATGACATGCCCGGAACTCAGAGTGTTACGGAGAAGCTCTCTAATGTCGCCCAGAATGGTGTTCCAGTGAACAACAACCGATGCGACTCTGGACAGTGACTGCACCACTGCTACAAGGTCCAAGTGTGGCAGACGTAAGCTCTGTGGAGGATCGTGCTTGAACCGATGAGCAATGCAAAGAAGGCGCGCAAGGAGTGCTGACTCAATTTTTTGGAGATGATGGGTCTGCTACATATTATAAAGACCCACCAGCTGTTTTAATGTTTAAAATTTGAGTCAATAACTATGTCGTCCATTTCTTTCCATGCCCATGTTATTTGTGTTTAGTCCTTCTTTTGGTTCAGAGTTAAGAATAAGACATTAGTTTTAAGAAAATTCGGCCAAAAAAGCACGAGCTTTTCACGAATTGTCAAAAAAACCTGTACCTGAGCTTGCGCAAAAAAACCTTTTACTTTTGTTGACTTTTTTATTTTATTAAGCAACTTAGAACTGACTAACCAAATTAACACATCGTGAACCCACAGTTAAGACGGTGTTAACTAGACATTAAATGTTGCCATTAAGTAATACGACGTTATTTCATCCATTTGCTTTAAGACAAAATTCCAAAACGATGTCGTTTCATTTAATTAAAATTGTTGTTCGAACTCCTGCACTCGTGGTCCTTAGGGGATTTTGCCACCGATCTAGTGGACTTTTCAAGAGATTACCATACATATTTTCTTTTATTGATCAAAAAATATGGATGATTGAAATAAAAAAAAACGTAACCTTAATTTCTCATAAACCCAAATCGATTTGGGGATTTATTTTATCTGAAAACCCTAAGGTGTGAGGAGATGGCAAAGACGAAGTTCACAAAAAATGGAAAGGAGGTAAGGAGATTGTTGAGGCATTTCGATTACTCTAGTGGGAGTGAAGAAGCGGTTCAACAGTCGAAGAAGGGTGGAAAAGGTGGTGATGGGAGTGTGTGAACCAATGAGATTGGCGATTCGTGGAAAAGGTGGTGCTTCTGTGAGTTTGTCATCGTCGGAGAAATCGAGGAAGAGTAAAAGAGTTGAAGGGAAATCGATGTTGGCATCTACAGAGGCGTCGAAGACAAGGCGGGGAACTTCATATGGTGGATCACCTGTGTCATCTCCAGAGAAGACCACGAGGCATGGGAAACCATATGGTGGTTCAACTCTGTCTCCTAGATAATCGAAAAAGCAGAAGGTAAATGGTGGGTCCACTGTGGCTCCTCCTGGAAACTCGAAGAAGAGTCAGGTAGATGGTGATGACAGAGAAGAATGTCCCCAGAGTGAGACAAATGAGATGAATCCTGTAAATGAAGAAGAGGAATTTCGAGTAGAGGTGATGATGGTAGACTAGAATTAGAAGATGAGAATGGTATTACTGGCATTGAGGAAGAAAACTGTAGAGATATGAGTCTTTATTTTGGTGATGAAGCAAGAAATGATGACTGTGAAATTGATGAAGACGAAGGGGATGATGATGCATGGGATGATGGTGAAATCCCTGATCTTGTGTCATCAGATGATGAGAATGAAGAGGAGATGATGTCTACGCAAGCTTACAGAGCAGACACTGATCCAGAGGAGCTCCTTCAGCTTGGCAAGACTTTTTCAGATGCTGAAGACTTCAAACATACTTGTCTCAGGTATACCCTCAAAACCAGATACAACATCAAGTACTACAGATTCAGTAGCTTGAAGATGGGTGCAAAATGTGCTGCTGAGATGAGAGATTATGAGGATCCATGTCCCTGGATGGTCTACTGTTCTTACGATAAGAGGAAACAGAAGTTGACGGTAAAGACATACGTCAATGACTATAAGTGTGAGAAGACAGGGCATTCCAGGATATCGATACTTAAGAGGTCAGCAATTGCAAGTCTATTTCCTGAGAGGTTAAGGCTGAATCCTAAGCTCACAGCAAAGGAGATACAGGCTGAGATCTTGAGGGAGTATCAGATGGAAGCCAAAGAAAACTCGTGCATTAAGGCCAAGACGAAGTTGATGAGAGAAAGGAGGAAGACCCATGAAGAGCATTTTGATAAAATCTGGGATTACCAAGCAGAGATCTTCAGGAGAAATCCTGGATCAACCATGGACATTGAGACCATACCAGGAGCCACAGTTGGAAGCAACCAGAGGTTCTACAGGCTCTACATGTGTTTCCAAGCACAAAAGGAAGCATGGAAGAAGACTTGTCGGCCAGTTATTGGCTTAGATGGAGCTTTTTTGAAATGGGACATCAAGGGACAGTTGTTGGCTGCGGTTGGAAGAGATGGAGACAATAGGATTGTCCCTATTGCTTGGGCTGTAGTGGAGATAGAGAATGATACAAACTGGGATCGGTTTGTGAAGGGTTTGGCCTTGGATTTGGGATTGGAAGATGGGAAAGGCTTTGTTATAATGTCTGACAAACAAAAGGTAAACACTTTGCTTTCATGATTTTCTGTGAATGTTTGATTATTGTTTCTGATTTTTTTTTTTGTTTATGATCTTGTAGGGATTAGTGAAGGCAGTTCATACCCTCCTTCCAGAAGCTGAGCATAAGCAGTGTTGTCGCCATATATGCGAGAACTGGAGGAAAGGTGGAAAAGATCTAAGGTTACAGAGGTTCTTCTGGTTCATTGCAAGGAGCTACACTCCTGGTTTGTTCAACTACAACATGGAGGAGCTTAAGAACTATGATCCAGGCGCACATGCATCTCTGATAAAGACAAAGCCATATACTTGGTCTAGATCTTTCTTCAAGATAGGCTCCTACTGCAATGATAATCTGAACAACTTGTGTGAGTCCTTCAAAAAGACCATCAGGGAGGCTAGGAAGAAGCCTCTGCTAGACATGTTAGAGGAGATAAGGTGCCAATGTATGACTAGGAACTACAATAGGTCTAAGATGGCTACCGACAGGAAGACTAGGTTCACGAAGAAGACACATAAAGAGTTAGACAGAGTTGAGAAGAAGTCCAAAGAGTGTAGACTGCATTGGGAAATTGGGCCAGAGACTGAGGTGGAGTATAAAGAGCAGTCATATGTTGTGAGTTTGGAGAAGGAGACTTGTGCATGTCGAAGTTGGCAAATCAATGGTATTCCATGCATCCATGATGCTAAGGTCATCCTTGGTGCGGGCAGAAAATTTTCTGAATTTGTTGCTCCTTGCTACACAATCTCTAAGTGGCGTGAAACGTACAGTTATGGAATCAGACCTGTAAATGGGATGATAAAGTGGCCTCAGACCAATAGATTAGGTGTGATTTCACCACATAATCGAAATGGCAATCCTGGTAGGCCTAAAAACCATGATAGAAAGAAGGGAACCAATGAGACAAGGTCTACTACCAAGCTGAGCCGTGTGAACAGAGTTATGACATGCTCTAATTGCAAAGAAGAAGGCCACTACAAGAATACATGTCGGAATGCTTCTGTTCAGAGTCCACCTAAGAAACCAAGAGGCAGACCAAGGAAAAATCAGGTTAGGGTCTTAGTTTTTTAGCTATTGGTAATGTGTCTGAGTTTTTTGAGGTTATTGACAATTCATTATATGATACAGAGACAACATTTTGAAGAGTCACAAGCTGAATCCTCACAAGCTCACTCCTCACAAGCTCAAGCATCACCATGGAAAGTTCCCCAATCTTCACAAGGTCAATCCTCACAAGTTCAAGCATCACAATGGGAAGTTCCCCCATCCTCACAAGCTCAAGCATCACAGACAGGAGCGTGGGGAAGATGGTTCTCTTAGATCAATTTTAAATGCTTTTGGAACAAGAACTACTCTTTTGTTTTGTTGTGTGATGATGATGGTGTCTCTGTCGGAATGCTTCTGTTTATCTCTGTTTAGTCTCTTGTGGAACTAGTTTCTTTTCTTTTGCTATTTTAATGATGATTCATGATGCTTATAGTTTATGGAAATCTTTTGGTGTGTTCATGATGTCTTTTGGTGTGTTCATGATGCTTCTATTACTATCGATTTACAATCAATAAGTAAACAAAGTCTTACATAAACCATGAGTCGAAATCTTTAGAATAACATAAACAGAGTCTTAAAACATTAGACTTACATAAACCATGAGTCCAAATCACTAAAACCATTAGAATTACATAAACAGAGTCTCCTTGTAGCTATTCGATCAAAGACAACCCATTTGCTTTATCAAACATGATCAACACATTTTTTTTATCACAATGCTTAAGCAAACCATCAAAAAACCCACTTTCATGATCACATTCTGTTTCTTAAGCTTCCTGACATCTTCTTTCAACTCTTCGTCCACAGCTTTGATGCTTTCGATCTCCATTTTAATTTTCATAAGATCCGATGCAAAGCACTCAACTTTTGGCAATGTATCGTGAACCTCTTCGTAGACAGCTTCATCTATCCATTTATACAAGTGATCCTGGACACAAATAGAATCATGATTGACTATTACATCTCACTATCTAGCCATTGAAGCTTTATGTTCAAACAATTTCTTAAACACAATCAATTGCACCAATAATCAAATTAAACACTTACATTTCGAAACGTTGGGCATCTAAAGAAAGTTCTTCCGGGGTTTTGCTTCGATTTTGATGTGTATATCCCAGTGCTTCGACCACAGTCGCATTTCTATGGAATACCACGAATACCCATCGTATTCACAGACGAATCCTCACAATCCGAACTCATCATGCGATACTCGAAGAAGGAAAGGTGAGAATCGAGCTTCTTAAGGAAGAAATATAAGAGAATCGAGCTTAGCTTCTTAGGGTTCTTCGTCGATTTAAGATTTTGGGAATTTAGGGTTTACTTCGTTTATAGACATCTGAAGAGCAAACGCCGTCGTTTCTTTTTGATTCATTTAACTCGGATTTGAAGACATTAAAAATAACTCTGTTCGTCAATCCATTGAAAAGCCTACTAGCTCAGTGGCAAAACCCCTACCATTAGTTACGAGTTCACGAGTTCGATTCGATGGAAGCACAATTTTTTAATAACAAAGCTATGTAAAATGACGTCGTTTCATTCATTTGTCTTTAATCAGACAAAGAGATGAAATGATGTCGTATACTTTAACGCCCAAAATTAACGTCGACTTAATGTCGTCTAAATTATCTGTTAACTCTGCTAACGGTGTGTTAATCTTGTAAGTCAATCCTAAGTTGCTTAATAAACTAAAAAAGTCAATAAAAGTAAAGTGTTTTATTGACCAGCCAATATTAACGTCGACTTAATGTCATCTAAATTATCTGTTAACTCTGCTAACGGTGTGTTAATCTTGTAAGTCAATCCTAAGTTGCTTAATAAACTAAAAAAGTCAATAAAAGTAAAGTGTTTTATTGACCAGCCAATATGTCCAGATTTCTTTTGGCAATTCGTGAAAAGTTTGTGCTTTTTTTGGCCGAATTCTCTTAAGTTTTAACCATATGTTTAATCTAAGTCAATTTCAAGTTTTTCTATATCTTAACATTGTCATCCATGTAATTAATATGTTTAGTCCTTCTTTTGGTTGAGGGTTAAGAATAAGACATTATTTTTAACCATATGTTTGATTGGCCAACAAAGGCCAATCAAACACAGACGTTTTTGGGAACAAAAAATATGTGGTCGGTTGTGAGGCAGGAAGCATTTGCAAAACCGTAAAGAGTATTCAAATCAAAACTTTGGCAAGTGGTACAGAGGCCAATCAAACGCACACAAAATATACATAGACTCTTATGAATTGAGCTTAAAAGTCCAAAATTACGACCCAAACAATTTCGTGGGAAAATATTTTAATACATTTTAAGTCTGTTAAGACCTAAAATCACCCAAAACTCCCGTATGAGATTTGTAGTCCTCTTTTAAAAAACTTTTTCCCAAATGTTTGTTATCAAAAACAAGTTACGGAAGAATAAAAATTACCACAAAAAAAAGCAAATACTAACAACCAAGTTGGGATAATGATCATTATTTGAAAATTCAACATCATGGTTGACAGAAAAAAAAAATTCAACAACATCAAATACACCCCAACAATAGTACGCTGCTACAACAACAAAAAACATACATACTCGAAACACATTAAATAATCACAATTGATCACTCTATCTCAACCCTATTAAAATACTAATCTTAGCAAATCAAATACCAGAACATAGTTATATCGAGCAACACCTACGTCCTCGACCCCGCGCAAGCGCGGGGGCTATGCCCTAGTATGATAAAATGGCCGAGTTTCATTAGCTGACTTGCTTGCTTGTCCTTCTCGAAACACGAAGGACAATAGGCATCTCCTCTGTTTTTTTCTGGTTATTTTGTTGTTGTAACGTTAAAGGATTAAAGTAAAAAGAAAAACTAAAAATCAAACTTTGCAGAATGTTGCTAGATTTGATTTACTTATGTATCCAAAACTGGATTTCTTGGTTGACGTGGCCCAACCAAATCTTCTGAACATAAGAAAACTGTATCTCTGAAAAGAATCACTCTTTTTTTTTTTGAACGAACAAAAGAATCACTCTTTCTTTCTCTTCTTCTCCTAACATGGAGACCCTCCTCTCTCCTCGTTCTCTCTCACCTCCTCTCACCAAACCCACTTCGAATCCCTCGACTTTATGCAGACCCATCTCTTCCCAATCCGCAAAGTTCACTAAACCGGAATCTCCAGTTCCCCAAAACTGGTTAAACAATGCCAAACAGGTATAGTTCATCACTTAGTTTATAGCTTCTTCTTTTTGGTTTACCTTATTGTGTCTCTTCTTGACAAAACGGTTACTGTTCAGAACAAATGCGTTTTTCATTTTTAGTAAACGTATCAGTTTTTATTATAATCTTAGTGTTTGATGATTGTTTATATTGACACCGTTTCTTAAGGCTTGTGCAGTGTGGGAGGAGGAACACGTTGATGGGTGGCTTGCTCATGTCTGGCTCAATATTTTCTGAAGCCAACCTTCCAACAGAAGCATTTACATTTGATGGATACTCTTTCAAATACCCTCAAAACTGGATCCAAGTCAGAGGAGCAGGCGCTGACATATTCTTTAGAGACCCCATTGTCCTCGACGAGAACCGCTCGGTCGAGTTTTCTTCGCTTTCTTCCTCGAAATACAAGTCTCCTGAGGACTTGGGGTCACCTGAAGAAGCAGGAAAGAAAGCACTTGACTGAGTTTATGTCCACTAGACTCGGTGTCAAGCGCGAGTCTAGCATCCTCACAACTTCCTCCAGAGTTGCAGATGACGGTAAACTCTACTACCAAGTCGAGGTAAAAGCTAAAATCAATCAACATCTAAGGTTTCAGTAGTTTGAAACTGCGTGATGATGTGTTGTTTAGTTGAACTCAAATTCTAAACTCTGGAGCAGCTACATCATAGGACGGCTTAGATCATCTGGTTCGTTAGGCTTTAATTATAGCATTTCTACATAGATTGATCAAATCATAGTGATTGCAACACCATGTCATAATTTTCGGTTCACATAGCTTCATTAATATACGTTGGTGTTTTAAATATTTTGATGGATTGAAACAGGTGAACATAAAGTCATACGGAAAAAATAACGAGCTCGCTGTGATGCCGCAAGATAGAGTGGCTCGCTTGGAATGGGACAGGCGCTACCTCGTGGCTCTTGGGGTTGAGAACAATAGACTTTACTCGCTGAGACTCCAAACACCTGAGAAAGTTTTCCAGGAAGAGGAAAAAGATCTAAGAAAAATTATGGATTCTGTGGGAACCGAAATTCGCACCATCGATTTTAATGAATAATAATGGAGGAAAGTAACGAAAACCCTACTTTTTGAGGTCCGGATTCTCTGCGAGAACCAACGACAAGTGACCAAATAAATGCGGAAATGGTTTTGTTAAGATTTGAGACTGGACCTTAAGAAAGGCTGCCTACGTACCCCTTTCGAGGATCAAGTCGGACGTAGTTCAGTTAGAAAGAATTGAACAAGTGATTGAACCGTATGGGCGGGTTCGTCTAGTATGAGCGTGGGTTATAGAAACAGGCATGTCGATAATGATGCCTAGGGTTTCTAAATGCCGAGCTCTAGAGTAAAAGAATTGTCCGATCCTTCCGTGAGGAGCGGAGATTTGCGAGCAGGAGGCGGCCAGACGTTCTAGGGCCTGCCTTGCTAGTCTAACCTCCTAAATTCTAAGTTCTATCAGCTAACAGAAGCTCTCTAGGTCTCCAATCTCGGATTTTCGGATCCCTTTCTCTTCTGCTCCAGTCCTCCTTATATAGTCGCTTTAGGTCCGTTTAACCTTTCGCCTTTGGGCCCAAGTTTATCTCTTTTGGAAATATTTCATTTTCCGTCGATCTTTGTAGTTATCCTCGAGCATTGACATTTATCCGCAGAAACTTAGCACTTATCCTACTTCCGTGAGTTAGGATAAATCGTCATAGCTCGTATTGGGCTTGGGTCTCCAAAATCGTAAGTGAGCCCGTGGACAAGCTTCAAGCCCTCGAACGTTCGTACGATTTCTCGGAAAGATTATCTCTTCCGCAAAATAAATCGTATAGCCTAGAGAATCAATGTTCGAGTTGATCGTCCTTGTTTTACCGATACACTTTGCGGAAGAACCAACCTTCCTAGCTCTAGTTGTAAAACTTCGAGGATAACTCCAATCGAGTTGAACCGAGGAACGTTAGGTCCATAGCTAAGGTGCTACGACTTCACGGAAGCCACAAGGTGCGATCTAAGTCGGACGAGCTGGGAACACACTGGATGCGCTGGCGCCCGGGGCCAGCACGGGCGAGCCGGCGCCCGGGGCCAGCATCGGTGCCAGCATGGGTGAGCCGGCGCCTGGGGCCAGCACGGGCGAGCCGGCGCCCGGGGCCAGCACGGACGAGCCGGCGCCGTGTCGGGCCAGCAAGGCGGCGGCGCCGTGTCGGGCCAGCAAGCGGCGCCAGCGCCGGGCCAGCAGGCGAGCCGTCGCCGGCGCTAGGACCTTGGTCGCCTGTTCTGAAGATCTCGGCGAGGGCTTCGATTTGATATCTTTATCGTTTTCTGGTTCCTCACGGTTTGAGAAAGACCTCTTTGAAGTTCGAGGCGACTCTTTAGGGTTTTGTGGTGATCGAATCTTGGCGGGCGCGGACCTTGATTTGGTTGATCCGCTTTTTCGTACCGATCTTCCGGGGACTCTCGTATCGCCGCCGTCGTCTTCGATCTTACTTTCAAGAAGTGTTTCACGAAGAACCCATAAGTAAAAATAATCTTAGCCGTTGACTTCAAGATAACCTTTTTCGACCCCAACAGAGTGGATATTTTAATTTGAGAAAATCTCGTATGACTTCTTTTCAAATCATGTGAAACTTCTTGTTTGAAATACTTTCCAGAGACTTTCAGCCGTTGATTCCGTCGTGACCGATTTTGACCCCAACAGTTAGCCCCACTCGTTAGAACCTTCGCGATGTTCTTGCGGTAAGACATGTCAGGTAAGATAGGCGGAATTAATGGTTTGAAAGGCTCCGTTGAAAGTGGTAAGATTGGGTTCGTCTTTGGAAGGCTGCCTATACCCTTGTCGAAGGGATCAAGCCTTCGTAGTTCGCTTTGGAGTTTAAGACCCTTATGACCTGTTTTCCAGCGAGACTTTGTCGCCTAGTTATGTGTAGTGTAGAAATTGAGCATATTGCTGTTGATAGTATTTCTTATTGTACCTTTGTCGCCGCAAGAGTAGCCCCGAGGCTGTTTATTTTGGCCAAGTTCGCCTGTTAAAATAGTTTGCTCAAATCTATAAAATCGTGGTTTTATAAAGTTGAAAGAACTTCGTTTATCAAAGTTAGAGGGACAGGGTGTGAGTTGTCGTCTCATTCCTGCCTCTCGATGATCACCGTATCCATCGATTGTACAAAGCGAGATTTTCGCGGTTTACTAATTTGTGAAGGTTCGTGAAACGGATAGACTTAAGCGAAGAGACAAGTTTTGGGATATCGATCGGGTGTTGATACTATGTCGTGAGATGTTAAGTACCAGCAAGGCTGGATTTAGGTAAGACCTAGGTTTACTCGGACTGAGGCTTTGCGATGACAAATCGGCTTTCGCTTTGCCTGTTTGCGATTTTAACCTGACTCGTACCGCTTTAAAATCCGTGAATTGTTTTGGCTTATACGATTTTTAGGTGCGAATCGAGCTACTTCCGTTAGGAAGTGCTAAACGAAATTTCGGTTTTCTTGTATAGCGCGCTATGTTATCCTTGTCGGATGTAAGAGAGCCTACCCTTTTAAAGGCGGCTATTGTCTGTTTAGGACGTTAGAGTTCGTTTGTTGTGATCAGCAACAACGACATGATACCGTTTTGAAGGTGTGTTACAGTTTAGAGTTCCGAGGACGAATTTCGCCTGGAACGTTTTGAGAAAAGAATGTCCTTCGGCGTTAGCGACGTCTCGCAGGCTGAAGGTCGAGTTTTCCTTGTGCCGCATTTCGTGGTTGAAATGTTTGCGGGCTTGGAGATGTTTTGCGAATGTTCGCAGCCAGAAACTGTTGTTTCAGTTTGGACGCAGGACCAAGAGGTCGCGTAAATTTGACCCAGGGAGAAACGTCTACATTCACTGTGCTTCGTGAAGTGTTGGCCTTCCGGGATTTGTTTGTATATTTTAAGGATGACTCGTATAACTCTTGGAGCCTTGTCACGAGTGTTTCTTTTCATGCCGTGTTTACGGGGCGTATAGAACTTAATCGATTGATGATAAGTTTAAATCTTCCGTTAACCATATGGTTGTTAGGACTGAGTTTTGGTATGAAGGGTTTATCGTATGATTTTCCGATTCTGGGTTATACGAAAAATTGCTTGCGTAATAGTTACTTGGCGTTCTATGAACAAATCGTGGATTGTTGTTTTAGCCGTTAAGCGATTGGAGCAGTGGTCGCTCAGTAGTTTTGGATTGGCATGGAGGCTAGATTCAGCCGTATAGCCAAGGAAGTTGTTGGTAAACGATCAGACCATGACCCTTATTAAGGTCATGTTGGTTTACGATTGTCCTTAATGGGGATGCCGAATTCAGGTCCGGGCTTTATGGAAAGGCGTAGTTGGCCGAGGGCCAAATAGCGTTTGCCGAGATAGACATGCCAAGCATAGCGGAGTTTTCTTAGTTATGGCTGATGGCTTTTAGAAACGATCTTCCACTTTAGGTCTCAGTTATCTGGGGCTGAGTTATGGCTGAGTTATGGCTGATGGCTTTCTGAGTTGGTTGCATGAAAATCGTTTCATTTTATCCGGGGGGACAAAGTTTAAGGGATCGACGCAGGACATGTGCGGGTTCACTTGCGTGATTATTTCCTGCTCGGACGTAACCGCGGGGAGTGAAAGCAGGAGCCAGAAACCTTGTGGGGCAAAAACTGTCTATGACAGTTACCCGTTGGACCCATTATGTTTACTTTACGAAAGTTGCTTTGTATGAATTGACTCGACCATACAGAGGATTTTTCGTAAAAGTGATGTAAGAGGGGGTTTTTCGTAAAGGTAACTGGAGAGTGTTACTCACAAATTACTTGCGATATTTGCGACCACGGATTATGTTTTCCTCATTCACTTTTGCATACTGCGAAGGCGTTTTGCATGAGACCGATCATGTTTTTTCCATAGGCTGTTTTGTTTAAAATGTTCTTGTTATACGAAAGTAATGGATGACCGGTTTCATGGAGATAGAAAATCGCAGATTGTCAAAGTAGCGATGTTTCCGCGGATTACACGGGAGATGTTTCCGCTATGATTTCGACCTTTGGACGAAAGATGCTTCGAATTACTCATGGGATTTTATCGAAGGTTATTTCGTTATTTTCGTAGTTCACCGTCGTGCTATTAGTCTGACGGTGGTACACGTTTCTAGTCACGAGTTTGCGACGAGAGACGACGTAGAGTTTTCAAGACTATGTTTGTAACGGTTGGACTATGCCGCTAGCGTTTTTTAGACGAATCTTATTGCTGCGAGAGTTTGCTTTGTCAAAACCGTTGTCTTGATGCTGAAGCAAAAGTTTTCAAGGATGGAAATATACGAGTAAGTATACGTACCTACTTCCCTTTTCTTTTTACGAAAGAAAACGGGTCAGCCGTTCTTCCGAAGGCTTGTGTACGTTTTTTATTTCTTTTAGGAAGCGGGATGAGTATGCTTTAGAATGCGTGGCGATCGTTTCTCAGTTTTTCGAGAGACTAGATCGGTTTGCATGTTCTGCCTGGACAATCAAGGAACAATGGAACAAGACTGGAAAATTTGCCTAAGACTTAGCTTGTTAGACTATCCACCTAGGTTCTAAGTTCCCTAAATTCTACAGCAGTTTTCAAGACGTTTTCGTTCCTGTCCTACGAAAAATTAATACCTTGGCAAAATTTTATAAGTCGGACGTACTTACTCTCATCGATTATTCGAGATCGCCTCTTGTCCGTTCCTCTTTGTTTCATGTCTTCTAATCCGAGTTTCAATTTTCGTAGCGTTAGTGTTTACAAGACCTGGTGTGTATTTCGTCGAAGGATTCTTGCGAGTATGAGTTAGTAATTTATCGAAAGTTTATTTGGCGTTTAGGAATGGCCACTTTCGATTCATTGTCAAAGGATTTCGAAAAGTCTGATACTGAACGAGAATTGATTTTCGACGAAATTCTGACGAGAATATTGGAGCGAGAGAGAGATATCAACGCCCAAGTTCCTGTTCTTTTTCTTCGTACTGCTGGTTAAATTGACCATGTGCTCGATGGAACATTACAGAATCATTGAAACAAAGAGAGGGGGAGTAGGAGCTAACTCGAAGAGGGATAAGGTGGGCGTTTTTAGACACTATGAGCAGGACGTCACTCGAGTGGGGTCCTTAGTTCGTCAAGCTACGATTATGAGAAAGTACTCCGTCATGGTATCGGTCTTTCGAATGAATCCCAATTCCTCGTATAGTTGAGATGATTGGTGTTTCAGAATAACCGTGATCGTTTTATACGATGAAATGCAATCCATTCGTTAACCGAACCTTCCGAGTTTTTTCGTAACTTTCCTGATCATTCCGATCGAAACGAAACGGGGGTTTTTAGATTCACGGTTTTAAGGATTTATACTACGTGGCTTCGAGCGAGGATGCAAAGTACGTGATTGGACTAGTGTTGGGATGGTTTCACGAGGAATTAGCCGCACTTTCGCGAGCGACCATGACCGGCGCAGGACGCTGAATGGCGCAACGCGGCGCCGGGCTGCGACGTCGCAACGCCCGGCCGGGCGTATGCTGGTCCAGCCGCCATCGCCGGGGCAGCGATGTGGACGCAGCAGCGGCGCGGCCGTGCTGGTCCAGCCGCCGGCGCTTGGGGCGCGTGACGCGCGAGTCGCCGGCGCCGGCGTGGGTGCAGCCGGGGCGGGCCGTGTCCTGGCTGCTGCGCGCACCGGAGCCGTGTCGATCAGGTAACCCGTTTGCTTATTCGTTTTTCGTCTGCGGTAATTTAGGGTTTCTCCATAGTTTGGAGAACGAGTTTTCTTTTCGAGAAATTCTCAAAAAACGTTTTCGGTCGAACCCCTCGCCGAGATTTCTAAAACTTCGGTATTTAGGCGAATTTCTTGGGGTTTGATAGATTTTATCGTTGCCGCTTCTCTTTTTTATAGAAATTGCGAGCTTCGTTTTGTCTGTTCGTGTGAAAAGCGCGACTAGGTTTTATTTTCTCGGCTGGCGTTTTCATAAGCTTTGGCCGTAGGAGCATTTACGCTAAAGTTGTTTACCAACGTTGATGTGAGCTGCGAGTTTGGTCTTTCATATTTCGGACATCGCCCGGTCAAGCGTTTTGTGGCCTTGAGTAAGAGTAATCCGCCCCTCTTTCTGGCCAACTGTGGGAACCAAAATTCGCACCATCGATTTTAATGAATAATAATGGAGGAAATGTGCGGGTTCACTTGCGTGATTATTTCCTGCTCGGACGTAACCGCGGGAGTGAAAGCGAGCCGAAACCTTGTGGGCAAAAGCGTCTATGACGATTACCCGTTGGACCCATTATGTTTACTTTACTGAAAGTTGCTTTGTATGAATTGACTCGACCATACAGAGGATTTTTCGTAAAAGTGATGTAAGAGGGTTTTCCGTAAAGGTAACTGGAGAGTGTTACTCACAAATTACTTGCGATATTTGCGACCACGGATTATATGTTTTCCTCATTCACTTTTGCGTACTGCGAAGGCGTTTTGCATGAGACCGATCATGTTTTTTCCATAGGCTGTTTTGTTTAAAATGTTCTTGTTATAAAGTAATGGATGACCGGTTTCATGGAGATAGAAAATCGCAGATTGTCAAAGTAGCGATGTTTCCGCGGATTACACGGGAGATGTTTCCGCTATGATTTCGACCTTTGGACGAAAGTTGCTTCGAATTACTCATGGGATTTTATCGAAGGTTATTTCGTTATTTTCGTAGTTCACCGTCGTGCTATTAGTCTGACGGTGGTACATTTTCAGTCGAGTTTGCGGCGAGAGCGACGTAGAGTTTTCAAGACTATGTTTGTAACGGTTGGACTATGCCGCTAGCGTTTTATCGAATCTTATTGCTGCGAGAGTTTGCTTTGTCAAAACCGTTGTCTTGATGCTGAAGCAAAGTTTTCAAGGATGGAAATATACGAGTAAGTATACGTACCTACTTCCCTTTTCTTTTTACGAAAGAAAACGGGTCAGCCGTTCTTTCGAAGGCTTGTGTACGTTTTTATTTCTTTTAGGAAGCGGGATGAGTATGCTTTAGAATGCGTGGCGATCGTTTCTCGGTTTTTCGAGAGACTAGATCGGTTTGCATGTTCTGCCTGGACAATCAAGGAACAATGGAACAAGACTGGAAAATTTGCCTAAGACTTAGCTTGTTAGACTATCCACCTAGGTTCTAAGTTCCCTAAATTCTACAGCAGTTTTCAAGACGTTTTCGTTCCTGTCCTACGAAAAATTAATACCTTGGCAAAATTTTATAAGTCGGACGTACCTTACTCTCATCGATTATTCGAGATCGCCTCTTGTCCGTTCCTCTTTGTTTCATGTCTTCTAATCCGAGTTTCAATTTTCGTAGCGTTAGTTTTTACAAGACCGGGTGTGTATTTCGTCGAAGGATTCTTGCGAGTATGAGTTAGTAATTTATCGAAAGTTTATTTGGCGTTTAGGAATGGCCACTTTCGATTCATTGTCAAAGGATTTCGAAAAGTCTGATACTGAACGAGAATTGATTTTCGACGAAATTCTGACGAGAATATTGGAGCGAGAGAGATATCAGCATGAGTTCTGTTCTTTTTTTCTTAAATGCTTGCTGGTTAAATTGACCATCTTCTCGATGGAACATTACAGAATCATTGAAACAAAGAGAGGGGGAGTAGGAGATAACTCGAAGAGGGATAAGGTGGGCGTTTTAGACACTATGAGCAGGGCGTCACTTTCGAGTGGGGTCCTTAGTTCGTCAAGCACGATTTTCACGAAAGTACTCCGTCATGGTATCGGTCTTCGAATGAATCCCAATTCCTCGTTATAGTTGAGATGATTGGTGTTTCAGAATAACCGTGATCGTTTTATCACGATGAAATGCAATCCATTAGTTAACCGAACCTTCCGAGTTTTTAGTAACTTTCACGATCATTCCGTCGAAGCGAAGCGGGGTTTTAGATTCCGCGGTTTTAAGGATTTTACTACGTGGCCGGCGAGGATGCAAAGTGCAGTGATTGGACTAGTGTTGGGATGGTTTCACGAGGAATTAGCCCTTTCGCCCGAGCGACCGCAGCGGCGCCGCAGGACCGGAATGGCATGGCCGCGCGCCCGGCTGCAGCCGGCGGCGATGGCGCAGCCGCCCAGCGCCGGGGCCGTGGCGAGTCACGCCATCGCCGGGGCGATGTGGGCGCCGCCCGGCCCGGGCCGTGCAGCTGGTCCAACCGCCCGGCGCTGGCGCGGCGTGAAGCCGATCGCCGGCGCCGAGCCTGGCGTGGGTGCAGCCGCCGGGCCGGGGCGTGTCACTGGCTGCTGCCGCCGCACCGATGTCGATCAGGTAACCCGTTTAGTTTATTAGTTTTTTCTGCGAGTAATTTAGGGTTTCTCCATAGTTTGGGGAGAACGAGTTTTCTTTTCGAAATTCTCAAAAGCGTTTTCGGTCGAACCCTACTCGTCGAGATTTCTAAAACTTCGGTATTTAGGCGAATTTCTTGGGGTTTGATAGATTTTATCGTTGCCCTTTCTGTTTTATAGAGAAATTGCGAGCTCGTTTTAGTCTGTTCTGTAGCGAAAGCAGCGACTAGGTTTTTATTTTCTCGCGCCACGGCGTTTGCATAAGCTTTGGCGTAGGAGCATTTACGCTAAAGTTGTTTACCAGCGTTGATGTGAGCTGCGAGTTTGGTCTTTCATATTTCCAGACATCGCCGGTCAAGCGTTTTGTGGCCTTGAGTAAGAGTAATCCGCCCTCTTTCTAGCCAAGCTGTGGGAACCAAAATTCGCACCATCAATTTTAATGAATAATAATGGAGGAAAGCAACGAAAACCCTACTATCCTTGAGGTCCGGATTCTCTGCGAGAGCCAACGACAAGTGACCAAATAAATCACGGAAAATGTTTTGTTAAGATTTGGGACTGGAACTTAAGAAAGGCTGCCTCGTGCCCCTTCGAGGATTAAGTCGGACGTAGTTCAGTTAGAAAGAATTGAACAAGAGATCGAACCGTCTGGGCGGGTTCGTCTAGTATGAGCGTGGGTTATAGAAACAGGCATGTCGAGAATGATGCCAAGGGTTTCTAAATGCCGAGCTCTAGAGTAAAAGAATTGTCCGATCCTTCCGTGAGGAGCGGAGATTTCGCGAGGCGGCCAGGCGTTAGGGCCTGCCTTGCTAGTCTAACCTCCTAAATTCTAAGTTCTATCAGCTAGGGAGCTCCCTGGTCTCCAATCTCGGATTTTCGGATCCCTTTCTCTTCTGCTCCAGTCCTCCTTATATAGTCGCTTTAGGTCGGTGGCCCGTTTAACCTTTCGCCTTTGGGCCCAAGTTTATCTCTTTTGGAAATATTTCATTTTCGTTCGATCTTTGTAGTTATCCTCGAGCATTGACATTTATCCGCAGAAACTTAACATTTATCCTACTTCCGCGAGTTAGGATAAATTGTCATAGCTCTTATTGGGCTTGGGTCTCCAAAATCGTAAGTGAGCCCGTAGACAAGCTTCAAGCCCTCGAACGTTCGTACGATTTCTTGTAAAGATTATCTCTTCCGCAAAATAAATCGTATTGCCTAAAGAATCGATGTTCGAGTTGATCGTCCTTGTTTTACACGTTACACTTTGCGGAAGAACCAACCTTCCTAGCTCTAGTTGTAAAACTTCAAGGATAACTCCAATCGAGTTGAACCGAGGAGCGTTAGGTCCATATCTAAGGTGCTACAACTTCACGGAAGCCACGAGGTGCGATCTAAATCGGACGAGCTGGGAACACACTGGATGCGCTGGCGCCCGGGGCCAGCCGCAGGCGAGCGGGCCGGGGCCAGCATGGGCGAGCGGCGCCGGGCCAGCAGGCGAGCTGGCGCCAGTGCCAGCATGGGCGAGCCAGCGCCAGCCGCCCGAGCCAGCAGGTGAGCCGGCCAGCGGGCGCGGCGAGCGGCGGCGCCAGGCCAGCACGAAAGCCGGCCGCGCCAGGACCTTTGTCGCCCCTTTTCTGAAGATCTCGGCGAGGGCTTCGAATTGATATCTTGATTGTTTTCTGGTTACTCACGGTTTGAGAGAACGACCTCTTTGAAGTTCCGAGGCAGATTCTTTAGGGTTTTTGTGGTGATCGGATCTTGACGCCCTTGGGCGAGCAGACCTTGATTGGGTTGATCCGTCTTTTTCGTACCGATCTTTCCGGGGACTCTCGTACTCGCACGCCTGTCGTCTTCCGATCTTACTTTCAAGAAGTGTTTCACGAAAAACCCATAAGTAAAAAATAATCTTAGCCGTTGACTTCGATATAACCTTTTTCGACCCCAACAGAGAGTGAATATTCTAATTTGAGAAAATCTCGTATGACTTCTTTTCAAATCATGCGAAACTTCTTGTTTCGAAAAATACTTTTCAGAGACTTTCAGCCGTTGATTCCGTCGTGACCGATTTTGACCCATTGTTCAGAGTCAAGAAGATTTAGAGATATGTAGCCATTGGTTTACATAAAAATCTTGTTGCTGGTTATGTTCCTTTTCCCGTTATATTTTTGTAATCTTAAAGCATATGCCAATCAGCTAAACGCTTTTTTTTACATGATTTAAGTTTTCAGATTCGTTTCTTGATCAGAGGAGTTTGTAATTTCAAATCTATCCCTACAAAACCGGTTTTTTGTTAAATTAATTTTTGAATAGGGTTGCCATAGATTGTCTTGCGTGTACAACCCTTGATCTTTTCTTATATTTGACCTAGAAGATGAGGGGCCAACATTCCCTGATTCAGATGCAACATCTGTTTCTTGAGTAGGGATATCATGCCTTGGTTCAGCTCCAATATCAATTTCTTGAGTAGGTATAATCATGCCTTGATTCAGCATCAACTTTGACATAAGCATCATCCACATGATACTGAGTACTTTGTATCTAAACTTCTTCACCTTGTTGAGCAGTCCAACCTTCACCTCCACTAATATACACCGTACTTTTTCCATCAAATCCATGTTTGGCACATGTTTGTCTTTTATTTTTCTATCACCATGCGACTCATGAAACAAGAAGAGCACAATTCAAAGTGAGAATTAATCTAGATAACAGTACTATGATCGAGTTTCATGAACTTAGTGTCCAAAAAAATCAAATACAGCAGTGTAAACAGTCTAATACTGAACCAGTGAACTGAACACAATAAAACGTTAATTACTATATTGATATAAAAGTGATAACATACTGAATCAAATACTGAATCAGTGAAGCTAAAGGGATCATAGAACTTGTACCTTACATCGCTCGCTTCACCATTCCTCACTCATGTTGATGAATCCAGTTGTATCAAAACCAAGTCATGTTCTGTTCCGACTCAACTTCTTAAAAGATTTATACTGCTTCTTTCAAGTATTGAATTTTATCCCAAATTTTCTTCATGGAAGTCTTACACCAAATGCCTTATAGAACTTGTCTATAACCGTCTGTCTCCCAGCCTCACTAACCAATTGTTTTCTTATGTTTCCTTTCAGTTTCTCGTCAAGTCTTAGTTGAAGAAAGAACGTGTTTGTTCGTCCCTCCATGTAAGATACTTGGTCAAAAACACAAACATTTACCAACTATCATAGTTGAGGAATCAAGACTATAAGAACATCATTCTGTAAAATTAGAGTTTAGGTGGGAAGATACTCACATCAGTATCAGGGATGCATGTCATTGTTTCTCTTTAAAAGTGTTAGCAACCGAAGCAAAACAAACACAAACACAAGAAGTGGTTAAAGAGTAAACATACCCAAAGTAAACTAAAAACAAGAGTAAACACGACAAACAACTAATTAAGAACATAAACCTAAATAATGAATAAAACGATTCTAGGTTCATAACAATAAAGGAAACTACAAAACTGAATTCTGTAATGTATAATCTCACATGTGCTCACTGACAAAAGCTTTGAGATGTTTAAACGAAGATCCTCCTTCTCTCACCGTTTCCGCAGCTAAATCTCTCCACCTTGCCGCGTTTCTTCTAAACTCCTCCACCTTCTCATCCATCACTTCCTCAATGCACCGGCGTATCTCCCCACTCTCAACAACAACTTCTTCCTCTTCCTTCTTTTCCATCACTCTCACACCTGTCCTCCAACACTCTTCTAGAAGCTTCGCGTTTGTCATCTGATCAGTCCACTGTGGAAACGCAACTACAGGAACTCCAGCCACCAAGCTCTCTAGGGACGAGTTCCACCCGCAATGCGTCACGAAACAACCTATCGACTTATGCTTTAAAACGCTAAACTGATCGCACCAAGAGACCACCATTCCTATCTCATCTAGCTCTTCTCTGAAACTCCTTATGCTCTCTTCTTCTTTCTCTTCCCCATCTTCTTTACTTGTGTACAACTTATCCGTAATCACCCACAAAAACGGCCTCCGACTCTGTATCAACGCCTTGCAGAGCTCCACAAGCTGTTTCTTGCTCAACACGGCAAGTGTCCCGAACGAAATATAAAGCACAGACGAATCCGCTGTTGTATCCATCCATTGGACGTACTCAGATTCAATCCCGGAGTTGGTCCTTGAGGTTATCAGTGGACCTATGGGTACAATCTTGAAATTATCAAGAACCGAGCTAAAAGCTTCTTGCTCAAGCTCTTGGAAACTATTGACAAGGATCTTAGGGTTTTCATCTTGCTTCAGTGACTCTATCTGTTCTCGAAACGCCGGTAGAAGAAACGAGTATGCGTTTTCAGGGACGATGAACGTGGGAAGATCACGGAGACGAAACTGTGGAAGAGCAGGTAACCTAATAGAACCAGAAGGGTCGTTATTAGCCATCTCTGAGATTGCATCTCCGTAGCCGTTGAAGTAGTGATAGAAGATGGAGAAGACTGTCACGGGCTGGACCCAAAGAAGAGCAGAAGGGATATGAAACTCACGAGCCAGCTCAGCGACCCAAGTTAGGAGGATGGTGTAAACCACGCAGGTAAAAGGCCGGTTTTGACGCCGGTTATCTTCGATTAGTTCGGTTAAGGTTTCTCTGCCGCGTCGTTTCATCTCAGACATGTATCGTCCTGCGGTGTCTTGGCGAGCTTTGTCGGATGAGGTAGAGGACTTGAAGCCGTCGTCGTGGCCATCGGAGTAAGTGGCGAAGATTAGGGTTTCAGGGACGTTTTCTTTAGAGAACATACGGCGGTTATAGGCGGAGATAGGGGCTGCGAAGGTGACTCTAACACCGGTTATTGTCCCGGCGAGGCGCTTGGCGAGCTCGAGAGATGGGTTGATGTGGCCTTGTGCTGGAAATGTCACGAACAGAAAGTGTGGTCCGGTTAGTGATTTAGATGAATCATTATGGTTATCCATTTTCTATATTTTTGGTGTTGTAGTTAATGGAAAGACACTATACTAGTTTAGACTTATATAGAGATTATACCGACACAGATCTAAGTGATAAAATGTATCTTATGAAAAAGGGACAGCCCCACTGAGCGCATTGGAAGGCTCAATTTTGTGACGTTAGTGATGACGAAAACTCTAAAAGATTAAAAAGATGGTTTGTATTCAGTGGAGGCGAGTAGACGATGATTTGTCCTGTCCTACTAAATTATTGGTATAAAACGAACGTGGACATTCAACATTAATTAATTAAATATGATATTTTTACATTATTTGACAAATATTTTTCAATCCCCAATATAATTGTCAGAATTGACTGAGACATCTTCTTTTTTTTTAAGTAATATTTTGTGTTTGTATCAAATTTTTTAATATATATATATATATATTAATAATCTCCGAAAGGGTAAATCGAACCGGTTATAACTCTGGCTAAAAACAGCGACTCTAGGTTACAAGGGTAAAAAGAAGATCAAAAGCAAGCTAATATACAGCAAAAGGAGAGAAGGTCGTAGAAAGGCGGCAAGGAAGCACAAAGCCATCCAACTCCGGTGAATGCGATTCAGTCTCGGTGTTGGACCCAAAATGACCACAAGCGAAATGGGTGAAAGCCCAAACCCATCAACGAGCTGACCGCGACTAAAAGGAGATCAGTATGGATCTTTGGTTATGACGACGGATGGGGCGAGGATGGGAGCGAAACCGGCAAGGCCCAACATGTATATGGTCCATAATTGGTATCAACGAGCTCGGGAAGAAAGGGAGGCTCGAAGATCAAGGAAGCGGGTGAAGAGATCGAGAAGTCAAACCTCTATAAAGAGAAAACTAAGTGAAGAGAAGAGGACCCGTGAGAAACCCTAGAGAGATAACTAGCTTACACATCAACCTCGTCGAGCTCGCCTTAGATCTTTTTCTTTATTCGATCTTAATTATAGTTCTCGATCTCATTTCTTTATTGTATTCAACCTTCACAAATCAATGAAAGTCCATTTTCGTAAACCGGAATCTGATTAAATCATTGTGTTCTAAGGATATTGTTGCCAACATCCTTTTTCTCCCTAGTTTTTACATTCAAACACTATCAAATACTTAGTGTAGACTTTCGGATCTACATTTTGACGCCGACTGTGGGAAAAAAAACGATAGACGTCCTTGTTAAGAATCCGATCCAAAAATAAGAAACGATCTCTGAGCCTTCTTAAAAGAGAACATCCAAACGTTCGCATGGTCGGCCGAAGACATGCCCGAAATCGATATCAACATCGCTTCCCACGATTTAAATGTCGATCCAACCTTCAAACCGGTAAAGCAAAAAAGAAGAAAGCTTGGACCTGAGCGAGCTAAATCTGTAAATGACAAGGTCGACAAACTCCTAAAAATCGGCTCGATCCGGGAAGTACAATACCCATACTGGTTAGCCAAACCCGTCGTCATGAAAAATAAAAACGGGAAATAGAGAGTGTGCATCGACTTCACGGACCTAAACAAAGCATGTCCCCCCATAGATAGCTTTCCACTGCCACACATCGATCGAATGGTCGAAGCCACAACGGGACACGAATTGCTCTCATTCATGGATGCTTTTGCTGGGTACAATCAAATTCTGATGAATCCCGAGGATCAAGAAAAACGAATTTTATTACCGAACAAGGCACGTACTGCTACAAAGTAATTCCCTTTGGACTAAAGAACGCCGGAGCAACATACCAACGGTTGGTAAACAAGATGTTCTCCAGACAGCTCGGCAAAACGATGGAAGTATACATAGATGACATGCTCGTCAAATCATCGGAAGCAGTCGACCACTTGTTCCAACTTCGAGAATGTTTCCCCATCCTCAACAAATTCAGAATGAAGCTGAACCTGAAAAAATGCACCTTCGGCGTAGCCTGAGGAGAATTTCTCGGATACGTCTTAACCAAAAAAGGGATCAAAGCTAACTTAAAACAAATCACCGCTCATTGACATGCCTCCACCAAGTGCAACGACTAACGGGAAGATAGCATCCCTAAATCGTTTCATCTCAAGGTCGACAGATAGATGTCTCCCGTTCTACAAACTTCTAAAAGGGAACAAAAAGTTCGAGTGGAACAAAGAATGCGACCTTGCATTAAAAGAATTAAAAGCTTACATAAGCGAAACCCCAGCTCTTTTGAAACCAGTCGAAGGGGAGACTCTATTTCGATATGCTGCAACATCAGAAAGCGCAGTGAGCGGAGTACTAATCCGTGAAAAAGGTAGCGAACAAAAACCAATATATTATGTGAGTAGATCACTAATCGATGCCGAAACAAGATATGCCACAATGGAGAAGCTAGCATTAGCGGTCGTTACAGCTGCTCAAAAATCTGAGGCTTTACTTCCAATCACACTCCGTAGTAGTAATGACGTCGCAGCCACTACAAACGATCCTCCACAACCCCAGTCAATCGGGGCGATTAGCCAAATGGGCAATTGAGCTCAGCGAGTACGACATCAAATACAAACCCAGAACGAGCTCAAAATCACAAGTGCTCACAGACTTTGTTATCGAACTCGTTCAAAAAGAGGCCGATGAAAAGTCCAAAACCGATAAGTGGAAACTCCACGTTGATGGGGCATCCTCAAAACAAGGATCCGGGATCGGGATACGACTCGAATCTCCGACAGGAGAAATGATCGAACAATCGTACCGCCTCAGATTCCACGCATCAAAAAACGAAGCCGAGTACGAGTCTTTAATGCAGGGCTTCGCCTCGCTATTAGCATCGGCGCAAAGATAATCAGCGCATTCAGCATTTCACAGCTTGTTACGAGTCAATTTCACGGTGAATACGAAGCCAAGAATGAGAGAATGGAAGCCTACCTTGCCGTGTTGCAAGAGATCATCCGTCAATTCAATCATTATGAACTAACAAGAATTCCAAGTGGGGAAAATACCTCGGCAGACGCTCTCGCTTCCCTAGCATCAACCTCAAGCCGGACCATTAGGAGGGTAATACCGGTCGAAGGGATAGCTAAGCATAAATATTTGCCTTAAAGAACAAAATGACCAAAACAACGAACCTCCTCAAGTTAATGCCATCGTGACGAGAAGCAGAGCTCAAAGAGCCACCCAAGATCTCATAGAAGAAGAGCTCGAAGCGTCGCAGGCCGAAGAAGTCCAAATCGGATTCGATGAAGAAGACGTCGATAATTACAAGGAGTTCATAGGCGCAAATGACACTGCATGGCCTGCCCAAATGCAGATACCGAAGACCCAACACTTTCATTAGAAGAGGCCGATCACGAAACTAACTCCGAAGCCAACGAAGCTTTTCGAATTGAGCTCGAGTCACAACCTGATTGGAGAGTGCCGATACTAAACTATATACAAAGTGGCGAGCTCCCACCCGAACGATGGGAAGCTCATCAACTAAAAGCCCGGAGCTTGCGATATTGCATTTTAAAAGAGAAGCTGTACAAACAAAGTTTGAGTGAACCATATCTGCTATGCATATCTGCCAAAGACGCTTTTAAAATCTTGAAACGGACACATGGTGGATCATGCGGAAGTCACTCTGGTGGAAGATCGCTAGTAATTAGAATCAAAAAACACATGTATATTTTTAGCCCACTATTGCAGATGACAGCGAACAATTCTCGCTCAGATGCGATAAATGCCAACGACATGCACCCATGATTCATCAACCCACGCAGAAACTATCATCTGTGTCTTCCCCATACCCGTTCATGAAATGGTCCATGGACATACTCGGTCCACTAGTGTCATCGAGCTCAGCCAGATTGCAATTCCTCCGGGTCCTAACAGACTATTTTACCAAATGGGTAGAAGCCGAAGCATACCACAAAGTCACTGCGACAACAGTAAAGAACTTTATCTGGAGGAACATTGTTTGTCGACACGGTCTTCCATACGAGATAATAACAGATAACAGGCTGCAGTTCATTTCTAAAACTATCACCGACTTCTGTGACAAATAGGAAGATCAAGCTAAAAACCGCGAGCCCATGATACCCAAAATGCAATGGCCACGCTGAAGCTGCGACAAAACGATAGTAAACAATTTAAAGAAAAGATTCGATCTAAAGAAAGAAAGGTGGAGCAAAGAACTACACGAAGTGCTATGGGCTTACTGAACGACACCCCACACAGCAACTCAAGAAACCCCATTTTCTCTTTCCTACGGAATTGAAACTGTAATCCCAGCAGAAATCGAGGTCTTGAGTCAAAGAAGGACGATCTTCCCGGAAAACATCGAACTCAACTAAGTAATGCTAGTCGATCGACTTGATATGATTTGAAGAACAGCGTGAAAAAGCAGCAATACGCATAAAAAACTACCAGCAAGCTGCCGCCCGGTATTACGACGCCAAGATAAGAGACTGCTCCTTTTCTGTCAGTGACCTCGTCTAAGAAAAGTGTTCGATGGCACGAAAGAACCCGGGGCTGGGAAGCTGGGAGCAAAATGGGAAGGTACCTACAAGATAGCGAAAGAGGTGAGTTTCAGAGTCTACGAGCTGGAAAAATGCAAAACAGGTCTTCCCGAAATGAGAACCTGGAACGCCTATAACCTAAAAAAGTACTATAAATAGCCCGATACCGACCTCGAAAATCGAACATCGAGCTGGGGGGGCAAAGGGACTAACCAACCAATCGACCCCTGATTCCTCGAAACACTACGACACAGATACCTGTCAGAATTAAAATTAACGCCTTTATTCAGTCAACATCGAACTACTTACTACCATAACATCATGACGCAGTATCATGACGAACCAAAACCGAAATAACAAAGAACTACGAAAGGCTTGATCCCTCGAAAAGGGTACGTAGGCAGCTCGACCACACATCGGCCCGCGAAATTGACTCCTGATCAGTCTCTGCCCTTCGCTTTGACATACCAGAGGGCAAAATTACATCTCAAACTTTGTTCTTGCAAGCAATTGTAAAGATATTTACCTAATTAAGATATATCTTCAACACCATGTCCAAACAAGAACGAGAAAAAAAACTAAAATATTCAAACAACAGAAAAACGACTCATCACGAGTCAGCTTGATCATCAGCATTGTCAAGAGCTTGGTTAACCGAATCACCAGATATCTGGGGAAGGTCGATACGACCAAGAGAAGGATCTGACACCGCAGTCGCATTATAATCAACGTCGCATTCGATCTCCCTTTCTCGGAGACGTTTTAGTTCCTCGTCAAGTTCGAATCCGCCTTCTTTGTATTCAGACAAAACCTCGATACGAGCTCTCACCTTCTGTAACGCGACCTCCGCTGCCGCTTCCTCCTTCTTTTTGAGCAGTTTGGCCCTAACCGCGTCTAAGACATCATCGTACTCTACCGCAAGAGATCGCCGAGCCCGACAATACGCCCTCCGAATGACCACATCGCATCCCTCGAGTACTCTCTTGCACTTCTCCCCAATCGCCTCGATGTCACGTTGAGTCACGATCTTTTCCTCCTCTGCCAGACTCAACTTTTGCTTTAAACCTTTGACCTCGTCAGTTACGCCTTCGATCCTTAACACATGCAGCCTCAAGCTCAACACGGAACTTTTGAATAGTCAACAGATGATTTGCGACCTCCTCTTTGTCCGGAAAAGCGGCCAGACGTTTCTCCATCAGGGCACATTAATCGTTGCTCGCCTCCATAGCCTATTCAAGCAGAAATATCACGAACGCGACACCAAAAGAAACTGAATCAAACCAAAGACTCTTACCTTCGCGTTGGCGACCGCCATCCGGATGTATGCCTCACGATCCGACATCTTATCTAGATCGGGCAAGGAGCATTCCCTTGCTTGAAGTTTACGCCATATGAGAGCTAAATTCTCCGCGTCCTCGAAGATTGGGACGTCCTTATCATACAAAAATGCTAGTGATGAGGAGGATCTGTCTTGGGAAGCCCCTCTCCCGGGCTACATCCTGAAAGTTACTTCCCCAGAACCTAGTACCGGAGAAGGAACCTTTGGCCTAGTCGAGCTCGAACCACCCGACGGGATCGTCTCAAAGAACCGCCTCTTAGCTTTGTGAGATCTCGATCCAGCCCATGTATCCCGAGAACGTTTGCCTATCGATCCATCCGAAGTGGCTATAGTCACTTGGTCCCATTAGCTGGAATAGCAACAGATACCAGTTTTTCCATTATCCCGGGCGATTGCACATGCGACCTCGATCGGAGAACCCGTCCTTGTCAAGTCGTCCTTTCTGAGGGTGTGCCCTCGGAGGACGCGTTGGAGTTCTTTGATAAAGTTTCTCTTTCTCTAATCCCTGTCGAAATATGTATACGTGTACGATTAATATAAGTAAATGCAATATAAAAAAAACAATAAAGAGGTAGGTAGCAAAACTAACTCTTGCTTTGACGAGTTTTTACCGGTGATATCGAAGTTACCAATTGAATTGGCGGAGCTCGATTCTGCCCCGGAGGAAGGGAATAGGCAGCTTGAACTCGGGATGGATTGAAAGCAAGCCATCGTGGACGACCTCGACGCAAAATCTCTATCATTCCTCGAAGTTCAGGAGTCATCGGCGCTCCCCCAAAGAGACCTATGTTAAAAAAAGGTTAAGAAAGATAAACCCAATGATTCCAACAAGGCAAGGATAAGCGAACATACTAATATCGTCATTCCATTCCCGAGGAGTCCGAGTAAAGTCGAAATCTCCAACGTATGCTCGGGTCACCTTGAAAACGAAGTATTTTTCTCTCCAGCGATCATCCCGTCCAGGAATTCCGTCAACGATAGTGCGACCTGTATGGGGCGAGAGGAGTATCGTGCCCAGAAAAACGCTGTTACGCTTTAAGATGCAAAGATGCTTCAACTCACTTAAACCAAATTCAAGACCTTCCTCTCTGGCTCGACTCCATAAAGTCAGATAGTAACGCCAGAAATTCGGACACATCTGAGTAAAGGCCATCGCCAACTCAGCAAGAGCCTCGAGAATAAAAGATGGTATCGGGAATGATAGAAGCCCATCTTTGAAATGCGACATGTAAGCCCCACATAACCCAGGTCTCACATTCTCAAGAGTTTCTCCATCCTCCGGAAGAGATATCTTGACACCATAATAGACTCCCCACAGCTCGTAGATCTCGTCGATATGTTTGCCTTCAAGGATTGTCGGAAGATGCGGACCAAATCTTTCATTCGCCATTAAGAAGTCGGGTTGAGAGAAGGAAAGAAGATGAGTGATTTGGAAATAGAAACTCGCTAGGAAACCTTTACAACGAAAAAAAGATACTTTAAAACGGTCGAAAACGGTTCCCAAGGGCTCGTAATCATGATCGCCCACAAACAGCGAGTTTCGGCCCCGATTGAAAAGTGGTCGACAAGTCACATCAGATCGAGACACATAGCACACCACTTCCCAAAACACGCAACGGCGACGGAAAATAAGACCAAGTTTCCACCCTTTTAGATGTCCAAACTCCACTAAAAGGGCTGGGGGACAAATGTTGGACCCAAAAATGACCACAAGTGAAATGGGCCGAAAGCCCAAACCCATCAACGAGATGAGCGCGACTAAAAGGAGATCGAGTATGGATCTTTGGTTATGACGAAGGATGGGCCGAGGATGGGAGCGAAACCTGGCGAGGCCCAACATGTATAGGATCCATAACTCGGTATCAACAAGGTCGAGGAAGAAAGGGGAAGCTCTGAAGATCAAGGAAGCGGGTGAAGAGATCGCAGAGTCAAACCTCTATAAAGAGAAAACTAAGTCACGAGAAGAGGACACGTGAAAAACCCTAGAGAGAGAACTAGCTTATACATCGACCTCATCGAGCTCGCCTTAGATCTTTTCCTTTATTCGATCTCAATTGTAGTTCTCGATCTCATTTCTTTATTGTATTCAACCTTCACAAATCAATAAAATTCCATTTTCATCAACCGTAATCTGATTAAATTGTTGTTTTCTAAGGATATTGTTGCAGACATTCTTTTTCTCCCTAGTTTTTACATTCAAACACTATCAAATACTTAGTGTAGATTTTTGGATCTACATCCAAGACTTCACGAATACAGGGCGTCCAAACCCAGAAGAGATCCGTCGCTGATTACCAGGAGAGAGCCACCCACGGAGCGCCCTGCGGTCACAAACATCTGTTTCGAAGCTCCGACTCCTAACCCTAGGCACCGTTTTCAGCCGAAGACTCTTCCACCGCACAGGTCCGAGGTATCACGGATCTCTTCAAACTCATGGGAAGAAGATGAGAAACCGGAACGACAAGAGCAGATCAAGTGGAACCCGCCATCCCGTGTAGACAGACCGCAGACACTGTATCTCCTCGACATACGAAAGATGAGGCCTTTGCCCCGATGACTAACATGCGACCTCCAGTAGCTTCACCGTCGTCCTCTAATGGATATTTCACACTGTACCGTTGAAGAGCCATCAGAGCAAGAAGCCCTTCCTAGGGGTCCGCCACAATAAAAAAACCCTAATCGATTTTTGGCAAGAGAAGGAGAGATACCTACCAGTAGACACCAGAGGGCAACCGTTCCATCATTAAGGCCAAGATCCGAGAAGGAGAGACTCTAAAATCCACCAGCGGGGTTGCCGGATTCCATCTGAGTCTCCGCCTTCGAACGAACGCGAAGAAGAAAGTAGAGAGAAACTAAAGTTTGTGTGTGCAGTGTACTTGCCACTCAAAGGCTTTAATACTAACGACTGAGACAGTCCTAAAAGTGATTTTTATAACTTTTGACAAAAAGAAATTTCATCTTTTTAATTTTCCATGACAAAAAAATAAGGGGAGAGAGGATCCCATAGCCGTAATCCCTATTTAGTTTTGAAATAACCATGGACCATTCTGTTGTAACCCACCATAAAGAAAAGAGTACATCTAGCAGCTTGAATCCATCTTTAATATAGAGATACCCTCAAGGAAACTTAGTAAGAAGGACCAGTTAATTGTATCGAAGACCTTTGTGATGTCAATCTTTAGAGTAAGCCACTTGACTCTAGATTGAAGATGGTATCCATTTATTATCTCAACAAAAAAAATTGTATTTTAAAGGAGTAACCGGTCCTGAGCAAATGCCATCTTTTTTTTGTCATGATAATGAACTATGTCTCTGTCATGCTAAACAAGGTGGCTGAGATTGGTTCATTTGGTTATCACTCGAAATTCGAAAAAATTAAGCTTACTCACTTAAGCATCGCAGATGATCTTCTGATCTTCTAGAAGGAATTATCTCTTCTCTTCAGAGTGTTTTGTTAGTACTGCGTCATTTTGAATCCCTCTCAGGTCTCTCAATCAGCATAGACAAGACCTTCTTCTATGCATCTGGTCTTTCACCTGAAGAACTTACTGCTATCTCTGCCTCTACAGGTATTCACCAAGGATCTATGCCCATCTGTTATCTTGGACACCAGGAAAATATCTATTGCAAATTGTGAGCCATTGTTCCAGCAGGTGAAAGGAAAAATATCTTCGTGGAGTGCCAGATCTCTTTCTTTTGCTGGCCGGTTGGTTTTAATCAACATTGTCATTGGGGGGATCACAAACTTCTGGTCATCTTCCTTCATTCTCCCAAAAAGTGCGTCTCGACCATAAACTCACTTTGTGGGTCTTCTTATGGAAAGGTTCCATTGAAGGATACTACTCAGCTTGTGTGTCAAAGAAAGTGGTAACCAAGCCCAGGGAGGAAGGAGGCCTAGGAATTCGCAACCTGAGTCTTTGGAATAAAGCATTTGCTTTAAAGTTGGTCTGGCTTCTATTCTTCTGGCCGGGTTCTATATGGGTGGCCTGGTTTATAGAGGAGGTTATAATTGAGAACTTATCTAACTCCTGGATCTACGAAAAAAGAAGGGACTATTCATGGTTTGCTAATAAAATCCTAGGCTTCAAACAAGATGTATTCCATATGCTCAAGCTTAAAGTTAGGAATGGGCAAACCTGTTTATTCTGGTATCATAATTGGTCATCTTTGGGCAAGCTCCAACATTATCTGAATGGTCCTTCCCCTCGTATTGCAATCCCGAAATATGCAAAACTCGCTGACATCAATAGGAAAGGTAACTGGGTAGCTTAGGCCTGCTCGCTTGGACCAACAAGCGGTGCTCCATGCTTTCTTTTCTACTGTCACTCTAAAAAATGAGGAAGATTGTTTTCAATGGATCCTAGAGGGAAAGATCATAAAAGATTCAGTGTTGGAACCATGTATAAATCTTTGCTACAACCTGATTCTTCAGTTTCATGGAGTGCGACAGTCTGGAATCGTTTGGGTATTCTGAGGCATAGCATCCAGTGCTGGCTGGTGACACTCAATAGATGCCCTACCCTTGATAAATGCTGAACTGGGGTCTTTCCACTGCCTTCTCTGCAACAACAATCTTGAAACAATAGACCATCTTTTATTTGATTGCAATTTCTCATGGACAGTGTGGAGATCGATCGCTACTCGGTGTCAGATCACTCATATAAGAGATTGGAGTGCATCTCTTGCAGCACTTGTAGGCCTTTCAGTTTCCTCTATACACCGGAAGGTGATTCTTCTTGGATGGCAAAGCACCATTTACTATCTCTTGGCTGAAAGGAATGGTCGTCTTTACAGGAATGTTTTCAGATCATCTGAAGCTTCTACGCCTTATCAATAATGGAGTGAGGAACCAGATTTCTTCTATCAGATACCATAACTCGAGAGCCTCCTCGGAAATCTATGCTGTTTGGCTGGAACCCACACTATAGACCTCATCACTGGGGCAGGACCCTAATGTCTCTCATCTATATCGACTGCTCATCAATCTATAGCTCATCCATCGACTTTCTTAATACATGTTGAATCGTCACTTCTGTTTTGAGATTCTTTCTTTATGCAAATCTTATAATGGGTTTAATTAGCTTGGATTGTAATCTTATATGGGTCTTAATTGGGCTTAATGCTCAGCCGAACACTTCCCATTAGGATTGTAAGCATTTTTCTCTTTTTATTTAAATAGAATGCCTTCAGTCAAAAAAACTTGTGCATTTTTATTTTAATAGTTCCAATTCAGTTTCAACTAATCTGGAAATAGAAATCAATAGGAACTCAATTTGTTCCAATTCAGTTTTATCTAATTTTTGTGTTAGAGAAGATTATATTGTGGGTCATCATTTTGCTAGGAAGCTTGGTCTTTCTTTCAGTAAGGCAGCTCAGCAGTTCGTGACGTAGAGAGCTAGGCGATTCCTTTCTTCAGTTCAGAAATTAGTTTTCCATCCTAATTCTTCTCTTTTTGTTTTCTTTTGTGTATTTCGAGAAATTGTTCTCCTTGTTCCTTTTAGAGATTTCCCTTCTTTATAGAGAAATCTACAATTTATGACTATTAAGAGCACTCTTATCAGTTTACATACTTAGCCCTCGTTTGGTACAGCAGATGAAGAAGCATTAGCAGTATGCTGTAGAAGATAGTATGCTGCAGAAGTTATATGCTCTCATTAAAAATTTTAATAAAGTGATTGGTAAAGCAGTAGCAGTATACAATTTTAAAATTATCATAAAAATTAAAATATAATATATTTACGTTAAAATATATATATATTAAATTATAATATATATTAATAATATATATATTATTAAAAATAATGAATCTTATTTAATTATAAATTAAATTAAATTTTAAATGTAAAATATTATTATTTAAAAATAAATTTAAATATTATTTTAAAATATAAATTTATTTTGGATATAAAAATAATTTTGATATTATTAAATAAAATAAACTAATTATGTATATATAATTTATATATAAATTATCATTATTATATATTGCTAGAACAGTAAATGATTCATATAATATTATCAGGAAAATTAATATATGACACATAATTTATTTTTTATAAATAATATAGATATTTTAATTTCTAATATATAATATATGAATATATATTATTTTTAATTAAAAATAATGAATGATATGTGTAATTATATAAGTTATATTATATTTCAAATGTGAAATATTGTTCTTTTAAAAGTTAAAATAATTAATCACAACTTTTATTTTAAAATATAAATTTATTTTTATTATGAACATAATTTTTATATTATTAAATAAAATATATTAATTATATATTATTATTTTTAAAATTTTATATATTCTAACTGCAAGTGCTCTACCAAAAGTTTCATATGAGAGCATTGAGTAAAGAGCATTTGGAGACCATTAGCATCTTGTAAATGCTCTTGTAAATGCTTTTGTGATAAATGTTGATTGGATAATCACAAACATAATGCTTATGCTAATGTTCTGCCAATCATACCCTTAGAAGGGTATCTTGAAAATTATAATAACATTATCTTTAAATTAGTTAGATTTTACAACTTAAATTTAAATGTTAAGATGAATTATAACCACTGAAAAGAAAACACTTGGCAAAAAAAAGTTTCAAGGGGTTCGTAGACATATTCCTTGTCATTCTCTCTCCTTTTTGTTATTATTTCAATTTTTTAAAATCTTGAGATATCCTTTTAAAACCCATCATTGAAAGTTCTCTTAAAGCTCTGATTGGGATTAAGATTGTTGAGACTTTACGTAGCCTTGTGGTTTAGGTTTTTTCGGTTCGGATATGTTTGGTTTTGGTTAATTTGGTTCAGCCACATAGACACCAAATTGAACCGAAAAGAAAATTAGTTCGGTTTGATTTTCGGTTTTTTTCGAATTTACAATTTTTCTCGAAAATAACCGATTTTTGGGATTTCAGTTAGATTTTGGTATAATTATTTCTAAAATTTGATATTTTCAATTATTTTTGGTTGTTTTTAGTTAGTTTAGTTAATTTGGTTAGGTTATATCTATTTATTTGGGTTTGACTTTGTTTTATTTTTTAAATCGAAAACAAAACCGAACTGATTCAAAAATCAAATTATTTTTCAATATCATGCCAAATAAACCGAACCCAAAACCATAACCAAACCAAAAACCGAAATTTTGGTTTGGTCTGGTTTAGAAAAAAAATCTGCTGACCTACTTTATGGGATTAAACAACTTCTAAAGTTTAGTTTGCTATCATTTCAGTTCTTTTTTTTTAACACTGAGTTCATTTATTTGAAGTTGTCCAACATAGGACAATACAGCAAAACAAATTTTGGGTAGAACATCCGGAACAAATGTAACAACAAAACATTAAGCCATCAAAAAATACCAATACGTACCATCAAAAACTCGTATAGAGCACTCCAAAAGAGACAAGGCAGATCTTAAGAAGAGCGAGCAGAAGCATGAAAGAGACGAACGCCCATTAAACATGCAAGTAGAAGCTCATACGAAGGTCATAGCCTTAAGGGTGATCATGACATGATTTTGCAGGCTAGTAAACGCAAGCAGCATCATAACATTAATTATTTTCAACTACATCACCTGCCGATCGTTTTCTCATGAGACCTCACAGGAGGACTATGAAGATAAAGAGGCTAAATGAAAATCCGTGAGTTAGAACTCTGAAAACTGCAAGTTCTTTTTTTATCCACATTAGCAGCTTGAGAAGAACAACGCAGCATGATTCAAAGTCCGACTTCAATGACCAAGTGATAAATCCCTACCCATTCAGATCAGTGACAACCCAATATACACTGAGGCATTGATGTTTCCAATAACAATACCACACCGTCGATCTTCTGATCCGGCACCCGACCCGTTGACCTTCCAATCCGGAACAAGGACAGATTCCATTGTAGAACAAAACTACCCCAATGAACACATGTTACAACTCTTAACCGGAGAAGGAAAAAAGTTGACAAGATGTGTCAAGATCCATTGATGCGCAAACCACTACCAGAAGGCGACAACAATGAAAGACGGACGACAGAGCGAACACAGATGAGATCTGTTACCACCCTCGATGGAAGGTGAAATTGAAACCTTTGCTGAGAACCGTCGACGACGAAACACCACTCCAAAGATCATCAACAGCAACAGAAAGATACAACCAGAGCAAGAGCCAAAAACCATTGAAAATATTAAACTTTAGATATGAAAAAAAAATTGTGCTAAGAAGAACCGTATGAACAAAGGAAGAGCATGGAGCCCTCTCCTGGGCCGGTAAGAAGCCTAGCCACCGGAGAGGCGAAGAACTTTTAGATGGCAAGCTTGACGGCAGAGAAGAGAAACTTCAGCAAGCCAAATATTAAGTATACATATCAAAGCCCATTTCAGTTCAACTTGGTTAAAATATTAAGTCTGCTTGTATAAAATTAAGAAAATTACTTTTAACAAAAAATTATATATTTATCAAAAACTAAAACTAAACAATAATTCTAAAATGTGTAGATATATAAAGGAATTTAATTATATTACAATTTAAAATTATGATTTTTTAAAAAATTGTAAAATTTTGAAAATATTTTTGATTAACAAAATTTTTATAATTAGAAAATAGAATTAAATAATATTTCGAACTTTGTAAATTATTATATTAGTTAATGTCATATTTGAATATATTTACTTTTATTGATGATGTATGAACTATTACCATATTCTAAAAAGTTTATCCAAAATATAAATCAATATTAAATGTAATGTATAAGTTATTACCATATTTTAAAAGTTTACCAAAAATATAAATCAATATTAAATGTAATTATACATGTCACATTGAGGCATAGACCATGCCATTATTTGGAGTATGACATATCATAATTTTTAGTGAAAATAATTGTATAGGGACACATAAACAAATTTAAAAAATCATTTCTCAAATAATAATGTCTAGGGGTTTGACCAAAAAATAATGTTTAGGGGATGAATTTTTCATAGACATCAGTAAAATGGACTTTCATATTTCTTTGGGCCGTTGAGGGGTGTCTTCTGCAGTGTTGATCTTTTTTCGGATCCTAAGCGGATTTTGATGTGGTGCAAGCCTCTTCTAACAGAGTTTTCCGACTGATTAAAGATGATCGTGTGAATCAATTTTTTTTTTTTTTTACAGAAGCTCTCTACAACATGGTCTTGTAACAGATATCATTATTCTTGATCAAGAGCAGTTATCTTTCGAGCAATTTGGGGCATTTATGAAGAATGTGAAGGATCTTAACGCCCCCAAGCAAACAAAAGAAGTAAATATAAAACTCCATCTTCTTTCATTCCCTTTTCACCTTCTTCCAATTTAACAATCTGGTTTTGTATCGATGCGCAGTTTGTTTTGTAGGAAACACTTCGGAAAGTCAAAGAGATATTTGGAACGGTAACAGATATCTTTATGTCATAGAGGGATTGATCACTCGCAACATTCACGGAGAGTCGGCTTCCTCTGTTACACGTAAAATTTCTATACTCGGAACTCAAGATTCATATGCAATATTCAATATTCATGATATTTAAAAGTTAAACATCAAAAGTACAGTACACTATATAGTGTAAACATTTCATCCCAATAAGAAAAGGAGCAAATTTAAAACATAACCGAGTAAAAAAAAATTGGAAATTAAAAGGAAATCACACCGCTAATTCTTCAAGATCGAGTCTCACATGTGCTCATCAACAAAAGCTTTGAGGTGCCCAAAGGAAGATCCTCCTTCTCTCACCGTCTCCGCCGCTAAATCTCTCCACCTCTCCGCGTTTCTTCTAAACTCCTCCGCCTTCTCCTCCATCACTTCCCCAATGCACCGCCGTATCTCCCCACTCTCCACCACGACTTCTCCATCTTCATTCCTTTCCATCACTCTCACACCTGTCCTCCAACACTCTTCTAGAAGCTTCGCGTTCGTCATCTGATCATTCCACTGCGGAAACGCAACCACCGGAACTCCAGCCACCAAGCTCTCCAGCGTCGAGTTCCACCCGCAATGCGTCACGAAAAAACCTATCGACCTATGCTTCAATACGCTAAACTGGTCGCACCAAGAAACCACCATTCCTATCTCATCGAGCTCTTCTCTGAAACTCTTTATGCTCTCTTCTTCTTTCTCTTCCCCATCTTCTCTACTTCTGAACGACTTCTCCGCAATCACCCACAAAAACGGCATCCGACTCTCTATCAACGCCTTGCAGAGCTCCACAAGATGTTTCTTGCTCAACACGGCAACCGTCCCGAACGAAATATAAAGCACAGACGAATCAGTTTTTGTATCCAACCACTGGATGTATTCAGGGAAAACCTCGGAGTCAGTTTTCAAGGTTATCAATGGACCAACGGGGACAATCTTGAAGTTATCAAGTACTCCGCTGAGAGCTTCTTGTTCAAGCTCTTGGAAACTATTAACGAGGATCTTAGGGTTTTCCTCTTGCTTCAGTGACTCTATCTGTTCTCCAAACGCCGATACAAGAAACGAATATTCGTTTGGAGGGACGGTTATTGTGGGAAGATCACGGAGACGGAACTGTGGCAGAGAGGGTAAATCAATAGAACCAGATGGGTCGTTATTAGCCATATCTGAGATCGCATCTGCGTAGCCGTTGAAGTAGTGGTAGAAGATGGAGAAGACTGTCACGGGCTGGACCCAGAGAAGAGCAGAAGGGATGTGAAACTCACGAGCCAGCTCAGCGACCCAAGTGAGGAAGATGGTGTAAACCACACAGGTAAAAGGCCGGTTTTGACGCCAGTTCTCTTCGATTAGTTCGGTTAGGGTTTCTCTGCCACGTCGTCTCGTAGCAGACATGTATTGTAAGGCGGCGTCTTCGCGAGATTGGTCGGAGGAAGTAGATGATTTGAAGTCGTCGTCGTGGCCATCGGAATAAGTGGCAAAGATTAGGGTTTCAGGGACATTTTCTGTGGAGAACATACGGTCGTTGTAGGCGGAGACTGGGGCTGCGAAGGTGACTCGAACTCCGGTTATTGTTCCGGCGAGGCGTTTGGCGAGCTCGAGAGAGGGGTTGATGTGGCCTTGTGCTGGAAATGTCACGAACAGGAAGTGTGGTCCTGTAAATGATTTAGATGAATCATTATTGTTATCCATTTCTTTGTGTTTCTTAGTGTTTTTTTTTGTTGGGTGCAAATCTTAAGCTTTTTTTGGTGTTGTAGTTTATGAATGCAAAGCGAAGAAAAGTATACTATTAAGGGTATTATTGGCAGAGCATTAGTATAAACATTATGTTCGTCATTATCCAATCAACATTTATCACAAAAGCATTTACAAGAGCATTTAGAAGATGCTAATGTTCTCCAAATGCTCTTTACTCAATGCTCTCATATGGAGCTTTTGGTAAAGATTCTTAGAATATATAAAAATTTAAAATAATTATATATAATTAATATATTTTATTTAATAATATAAAAATTATGTTCATAATAAAATAAATAAATTTACATTTAAAAAAATAAAAGTTGTGATGAATTATTTTAACTTTTAATTAGAACAATATTTCACATTTGAAATATAATATAACTTATATAATTACACATATCATTCATTATTTTGATAAAAAAATAAAATAATATATATATATTATATATTATAAATTAAACATATCTATATTATTTATAAAAAATAAATTATATGTCATATATTAATTTTGGGCTTTTTGCAAAAGTAACTCAAAACTTGGAGTCAAACAGAAAACTAACCTTTTCTTTTGACTCATTTTTTTTTGAGATTTTCACCCCACACCTGCATTTTATCTGAAAATGCCATTAACTTTTTTTTTTTTGAAAATGGCTTCTTTCTTGTCTCAACCTCATCTTCTTCAATTATTTACAAATTACTACCATGAATAGTTCAACAACCTTGTACTAACTGTTTGGAGCTTTTAATGCCCTTTAATGCACGTAAATCTCTTTACACTCTCTCTGTTTCAATTGTTATGAACTAAAAACAACATTTCTTTCACTTTCTCTCCATATTCATCCAAAAAACTCAAGCTTTTGATTCAAAATATTTTATGGTTGACAGAGCCATATTTCTTTCGTTTTGACTTACGGTTGCTTTCGTTTGAGGTTAAGGTGGTTGAGAAGACCCGTGTGCAAAAGTCATCTCACCTAGTTTAAGGTGCAATTTGAATTTTTGAAGATTTGTTCACGTAGAAGACTTACTAGTAAGTCATCGTATGTAAGACTTCTGATAAGTCTTCGGTCAAACGGACGACTTAAACTAAGTCGTCCGGCTTTGTTTGTTAAAAACTCAGACGACTTATATATAAGTCGATACAACAGGCTAGTTTTGCATTTGACCGAATCGTGTCGATCTTTGACTATTTCGGGCGACTTATAATTCAGTCGTCTCGGGAAAGTTAAAATTTCAATATTTTATTAAACTAGGCGACTTACGTGTAAGTCGTCTTAGGTTAGTTTTGTAATTGAAAAATAAAACTTCATCGTTTAACTTTTACCAGGCGACATAATATAAAGTCGTCGACGAAGACTTAATTTAAAGTCCGGGAAAGCAAAGTCGTCAGAATTTTTCCCAATTTTCTGGTCAAACCTTGCTTATCCCGGACGACCTTAAATTAGGTCGTCTAGCTGGACGACTTTCAATTAAGTCGTCGAGAAAGTTAAATTTCAAGTTTTATTTTTCAATTACAAACAACCAAGACGACTTACACGTAAGTCGCCTAGTTTGAATAAAATATTGAAATTTTAACTTTCCGAGACGACTGAATTATAAGTCGTCGAAATAGTCAAAGATCTTACGAGTCGATCAAATGCAAAACAAACCCGTTTCGGTAGCGACTTATATATAAGTCGTCTGAGTTTTTTAACAAACAAAGCGGACGACTTAGAATTAAGTCGTCGGTTTAATTTTAAATTGCAAAAGTGACCTCTTTAGGCGACTTACCTTTAAGTCTTGGGCGACTTATTTCAAGTCGTGCGGTAATGTTTATTGAACTTCTTCATTTTCTATATTTACTAATGTGTTTTATTTTGAATATTTGCAGATGATTTGTCAGTTACATGCAGTTTATGGAGAATGGTTGTTGAGAGATTGCCGTTGGGATTTTGTGGTTGATGATCTCAAAGGAGCAAAATTGTTTTTATTGAATGAAGATTCAACACATGCTGAACTTGTTGCAATGGCTCAAGAATATTATAACCTGGACATGAGAACAGTGACTGTGGAGATTAGCTACTCATTACCAGCATAAATGATGATGGCTCAGGCAGTCCTCCCATTCATGTTACAAGTGATGACAAGTTCGAAACTTGCTCGAGATACTCAAAGCATAGAGTATGTCTTTGTGTATCAAGCCGCAGCAAGGTGGAAACGGTTTCAGAGAAAAGGGATAATGATGAAGCTGGTGAATGGGAAGAAGATGTTGGTGATGATGAAGCTGGTGAATGGGAAGAAGATGTTGGTGATAATGATGAAGCTGATGAATGGGAAGAAGATGTTGGTGATAATGAGTTTGTTGAAGATGAAAATCAAGATGGGGAGGAGGAAAATGGGGAGGAGGATGCTGATAACTCTATTGTTGGTGAAACGGATCAGAATGGTGGGGATTACAGTCTTTATGGAAAGGTTCAAGATGAGGGCGAGGAAGATGATGATAATATTTGTTTTGAAGAAATGGAAAAGACATATGCTAAGACAAATGCTATTGAAGGAGGAAAATCGGATGGTACCAGTATCTATGTCAACCAGAGTTTTGTTAGCAAGGATGCACTGCTTCGAGCTGCGGTTGGCAGCGTGAGGGTAGGTTTTCTTTCAGAATATACAAATCAACGAAAACTCTCCTTGTGGCAACATGTCGGGTTAGCGGTTGTGGATGGAAGATCAGAGCGAGTGTGAAACATGGGACAAACACGTTTTGGGTAACAAAGTATGTGGAAAAACATTTATGCTCAGTGGGAGACCGAATGCTCAGCGGAGACACGTACTCGAGTATGTTGGTAGTCTTTTCATTGATCGTGTTGGAATCATTGATGGGATAACTCCGCAGCATATCACTGATGCAATGAGGAACATGTTTGGCATGGAGCTTGATTACACCACTTCATACAGAGCACTGTTATATGCACAAACATTGGTGAGAGGATCAGCAGAAGAAGGGTATTCGTCGGCATCATATCTCGAGCAAATCTCCATTGCAAATCCTGATTCTATCACGGCTATAGAACTTGATTCTATGAAAAGATTTAAGTATCTATTTCTCTCTTTTGGAGCTTCTATAAAAGGTTTTAAGTATCGAGAAGGGTCATTGTGGTGGATGGAACTCACCTAAGTGGAAAGTATGGAGGTGTTATGTTAGTTGCAGCCGCTGAGATGGCAATTTTCAGATATTCCCATTGGCTTTGGGATCGTGGATGCTGAAGATGAACCTTCTTGGGAATGGTTTTCACAAAATTGGCTAGTTGTATATCTCATGACAAGCCTCTGGTGATAGTCTCCGACCGCACGCGCCATTAAAAGTGCGTGTGATAAGGTGTTTCCTTGGGCAACTCGAGGAATATGTTATTATCACCTTCAAGATAACATTGTCAAAAGTTTAAAGGAAACATCTCATGTACTTGGTGAAAGGGCTGCTTATGCTCACACGGTTTACGATTTTGACTGGTACATGGCTGAGATCTGAGTGCAAACCCGGAACTTGCAGCGTATTTGGAGAATGCCGCGCCAGCCTATGGTCAAGGGTTTATTGTAAGGAGAACAGGTACAACATAAAACAAGCAACATCGCTGAATCTATTAATTCCGCACTGAAGCGAGCAAGAGGATTTCGATTCCGTTCCTGCTGGAGTTCATAAGGCAAGTTAGGAAAATGGTATTGGAAAAGGAGACAAGATGCATTGAGTCTCACAACTCAACATAGCCGGGTGTTGAATACTTGCTTGCTGTTGAACAGAGATAGCGGATCTGATGGCGGTCCAACCAATTGATGGATGGCGATTCTTTGTCAAAGGTGGCAAAATGGACTGTGTGGTTGATTTGGAACATGCAAAGTGTGATTGTGGTGTCTATGGAGTGGAGAAAATACCTTGCTCTCATGCTATAGCTGCTGGAACACATATTCGTTTGTATATCTCCACACTTGTATGTCCAGTGTACTCAAAGAATTATTTGTATGCAGGATACTCAGAGAATATATATCCTATCGTGTCACAACATATTGAGGAGCGAGAATGCTTTCCTCAGGCGTAAAGCGTGGTCCGGGAGAGAAGAAATCAAGATGGCAATCTTGGTTGGAGCTATCTAGGATGAGAGGACACAAACCCAGGAAGAAACACAGGCAAGGAGATGCTCAAACTGCAAGGAAACTGGCCATCTGAAGCCACAATGTACACAACCAGTTGATTAGTTGTCAGACGACCTAACTTTAAGTCGTCCAGTCTTGATTACCGTCAGGCGACTTATATATAAGTCGTCCAGTGTATTTTATTTTAGACTACCTTCTACTAAGTCGTCCAGTGTATTTTATTTTTAGACTACCTTCTGAGAGATAACATATTTTAGACTACCTTCTCGAGAGATAACATATTCCAAAATGTAGATCTTTGTTACGTCATTGTTCGGGCGACTTATAATTGTTCGGACGACTTATAATTGTTCGGGCGACTTATAATTGTTCGGACGACTTATAATTGTTGGGCGACTTATAATTGTTCTTATAATTGTTCGGACGACTTATAATTGTTCGGACGACTTATAATTGTTCGGACGACTTATAATTTTCTTATAATTGTTCGACGACTTATAATTGTTCGGACGACTTATAATTGTTCGGACGACTTATAATTGTTCGACGACTTATAATTGTTCGGACGACTTATAATTGTTCTTATAATTGTTCGACGACTTATAATTGTTCTTATAATTGTTCGGACGACTTATAATTGTTCGACGACTTATAATTGTTCGACGACTTATAATTGTTTTGGACGACTTATAATTGTTCTTATAATTGTTCGGACGACTTATAATTGTTCGGACGACTTATAATTGTTCTTATAATTGTTCGGACGACTTATAATTGTTCGGACGACTTATAATTGTTCTTATAATTGTTCGGACGACTTATAATTGTTCGACGACTTATAATTGTTCTTATAATTGTTCGGGCGACTTATAATTGTTCGGACGACTTATAATTGTTCTTATAATTGTTCGACGACTTATAATTGTTCGACGACTTATAATTGTTCTGACGACTTATAATTGTTCTTATAATTCAAAAGCATAATTGTTCAAAGAAAGAAAGCATAATTGTTCTTATAATTCATGAAAGAAAGCATAATTGTTCAAAAGACATAACCATAATATAAAAAACATTAAACTTGAAGAGATTAAGAAAGCAAAGGCGTTAATCAAACATCGTGGCTCATTCAACTTGTACCAATCGATGTAAGGAATCTGAACATCAGCCACCTTGGCCTCTGCGCAAGTTCGAAATCTAGCTGCTTCTTTTTCTCTTTGCTAAATGGGTTCTTCTTGAAAAGTTCATTCATGAGTTCCAGCTTACCTTGTATGCGCGACACTTCAAGCTCTTCAACATGTTTCTTGGCGATGGCATCATTTAGTTGCTTGTACATAAAGAGCTTGGCTCGGTAATGCTCAGTGGTCGCCTCAACTCCCTTGTTGAATGCCTCTTCTAGAGAAGAACCATGATCTTCAACCATGGGAGCCTTGAGTTTAAGGTCTTTGTTGAATGCCATACTGAGATTTTGATCTGGATGTTAATAGATCGAAATTATTAGAAACGGATAGATCTAAACAAAATTTATATAAAACGGATACAAAGAAAAAGGATAGATCTACTTACTTAGCTAATATTGGGAGAGACTAAATTGGAGAAGAAGAGAGATGATAGTAAGAGATGAAATCTATTAACTATGAGTCATGTCTTATATAGAAGAGGATGTGATCGAAGAGTCATGTCTTTTCACATTCCTAATAAACTTTTCAAATTACTAATCGAAATTAATATATTAAAAGAATTTAAAGTCGCCTACAAATATTAGAATTTAAAGTCGTCCCCTGGAAGACCTTCCAGGCGACTTATTTGTAAGTCGTCCAGTGAAAGACCTTCGGACGACTTATTTGTAAGTCGTCCGGTGGAAGACCTTCAGACGACTTATTTGTAAGTCGTCCAGCTGAAAGACCTTCCAGACGACTTATTTGTAAGTCGTCCAGCTGGAAGACCTTCCAGACGACTTATTTGTAAGTCGTCCAGCTGGAAGACCTTCGGGCGACTTATTTGTAAGTCGTCCTGGAAGACCTTCGGGCGACTTATTTGTAAGTCGTCCAGCTGGAAGACCTTCGACGACTTATTTGTAAGTCGTCCCATGCTTTAAAAGCTTAGTCAAAATCATAAAAGCTTTAAAAGTTTAAATGTAATATCTTTTACACTAATCGATAAACACTAGAATAACATACATGCCCACGAATCTAATCATACATGCCCACGAACTTATCACCATCCACATTTTCTTTCAAATGCTGATCAAGAAGCTCCGTCCATATATCCAGCCATTTTATCCCTCATATTCTTCGTTGGCCCTAGCAAAGTCTTTAGAGTTAAAGGGGACTCCAAGAGCATGACATTCAATGTACTTTAGGCATACGCCACAATCACCATTGTTGGCCGTGGGTACATCTTGTCTCTCATATGTGTATGGCTCCAACCCGTATTTGACCCGTATTTCGTCGGTGGGAGCGCACTCAACAAGCAGATAAGGGACCATCTCGAGAAAAGGCTGCATTATGTCATCCCATGCTTCGGTGCTGTAGCTGAAGGTATGCTGTCGCGACTATGTGCCTCTTAGGGATCGATATCCAAATAGCAACCCAATGGCGTTCTTCAAGTTCACTGGCGCATAGATATCATCAATGTCCTCCCCACACCTTCTTTGATTGGCAAAATGAAGGTATTGATCCGTCATAAAATTCCACCCCACCAGGTAGAGCTCTTCCTAAACCTTTGTGATCAGGTGCGGATAATTTGAAGAACTCATACTGGTCTCTCAAGACTGGGAAAAGTTGTGATCCAGAAGCACATTCGCCGCTCCGAAAGCTTGTGGGTTCTCTTGATACCTCTGCCTCAGCACATTAATCCAAGCATCTATATGCTGCATATAAAATAATACAAGTTAGAAGATACGGGCGACTTAAATATAAGTCGTGCGGAAAGTAAATCGTGGGCGACTTTGTAGGCGACTTTCAGATGACTTATCTTTAAGTCGTCGTAAATATAAGTCGTGGAAAGTAGTCTACTTGGACAACTTTGTAGACGACTTTCGGACGACTTATATTTAACAGACGACTTAAAGATAAAGTGGAAAGTCGCCTACTTGACGACTTTGTAGGCGACTTTCCGGCGACTTTCGGGCGACAAAGATACAAGATAAGCGAAGACTTACGCAGTCTTCCAGCCATTCTCTGGCAGTCGGAGGATGTGATACCACCAAGTTCGTGATGTGCGTGGTTTTCATCATGCTTAGTGAAATAATGACTGCAAACAATAAAGCAATCACTTACGGATCAGAAATAATCAGTTTTGCTAGACTAAATCAAGCTATTATGGGTAAAGCAATCACTTACGGATCAGTTTTCAACCAACCAGCGAGTTCCTTCAACTTAGGTTTGTTTGCTGGCTGAAATGGATTATAGGCTGCCACTTTATCTTTATTTTTCTCTGCCGTATAAGGAGATATCTGCGTGGGAGAAGGTTTCCTCGCTCGTTCACTCCTTGCGCACAGAAGCGTGGGAGCTATTTTGTCCAATACAACCAGGCTCGGTTGTTGTACGGTGGAAGCGGCCTTCGGTTGTTGATCGGTGGAAGCGGCCTTCGGTTGTTGATCGGTGGAGGCCTTCGGTTGTTGATAGGTGGAAGCGGCGGTTGTTGATCGGGCGGCGCTCGGTTGGTCAGTGGAAGTGACAGCAACAATCTCTTTGGAGGAGACACCATCCGCTTTATCCGCAAGATCTTATTTCAGCGTTAGCCTCATCGCGAATTTCTCTCTGCATTAAAAGTTGCACACTAGTTAACCCTGGACGACTTAAATAAAGTTGTCGGACGTCTAGTTGACCATGGGCGACTTAATTTAAGTCGTCCATGGTCAACTAGTCGTCAACAACTTACATTTAAGTCGTCGGTCAACTAGTCGTCGAACTTACATTTAAGTCGTCTGGAAAACTAGTTAACCTGGACGACTTAATTCTTGTTGGGAGAGGATTTGATACTAACCTCGGATTGTTTGGCTTGAGGGGTAGGTTGTTTCTTTTGAAGAGCGCTTTTGGTTTGAGGAAGAGGCTTTTGGTTTGAGGAGTAGGCTGTTTCTGTTGAGGAGTAAGCTGTTTCTGAGGAGTAGGCTGTTTCTCTTGAGGGGTAGCCTGATTGGTGACACCAACCTTCTTCTCCATAGCTTCCACCCTATCGGACAACTTCCTAATCTCCTTGATGCACTTCCTAAACCCTTCTTTCATGCAGTCAACTAGCCCTTCTTTCATGCTGTCAACTACGTCCTTGAACATATTTTCCAACTCCTCTCTAGTCACCCAACTAGCCTCTTCTCTAGCCTCTTCTCTAGCCTCTGTAGGAGCCTCTATAGGAGCCTCTTTACGAGCCTCTGGAGCCTCTGTAGGAGCCTCTTTAGGAGCCTCTTTAGGAGCCCCTTTACGAGCTTTCTTGAGGTCTTGGATTGTCTTCCTCCTCCTCCACCACAACCATCTCTATCTCTTTGGTTTTCTTAGTACCAGTGACTTCCCAGCAATCCTTGGTCCACTTCCACGGTCTCCGATCATACATGACTTTAATGATGTTCTCCGGGCACGCCCTCAACCTCGAGTCCCATTTTGGCCACATTTCACTAATGTCCTTCTCAACAAAGTTGATCACGCTGGTCTGCAGTAAATAGAAGAATCGAGTTAGATATTTGAAAAAGACTAAATAGGCGACTTAATTATAAGTCGTGCGGAAGGTCGCCCAGCTGGAAGACCTTCGGGCGACTATATATAGTCGTCTACTAAGTCGTCAGCTGGAAGACCTTCGGGCGACTTAATTAAGTAGTCGGAAGGTCGTCAGTGGAAGACCTTCCGACTTATATATAGTCGTACTACGTCGTCCAGCTGGAAGACCTTCGGACGACTTATATATAGTCGTCTACTAAGTCGTCCAGCTGGAAGACCTTCCAGACGACTTAATTAAGTAGATACCTGTCTCAAGATAGCTTCTTTCATTGATCTGCGGCCTCTGCTGCCCCCGTAAGCCAGTATCGGTGGAGACGGACTGTTTCCTCTGGGACCACCAATACTAGCTCCCAATTCCGGCATAGCTGTGTACACCCAGACCTGAAGAACTTGTATAAACCCATCCACGGTGTAACAGCCAGTAATATCTTTGTTCCACAAAGAGTCCATCAGCACCTTAACGCGACTCTCCCCCATGGATAATTCTCAAACCGTTCTAAATCCATCACTAGCCTTGCCAGACTAGATCGTGTAGCGGTTGAAAACTTTCTCCCTTCAATGAATCCAGTGAAGATGGAAAGGTACGCGAGCCGCTTGCGATCTTCCGTGGACCAATCCTCGCATCTCTTCAGTGCTGCTATTATCTGATCAGTAGTTGGCCCAGCTTCCAGATGAACTCCCATGAGAAAGAAACCATCTCTTTGGTAACTTCACATTTTGGTGTCTCAAGGTCCTCGATGTACTCGCAGTTTAGACCAGTGAGGTTTTCAAACTCTAACAGTGAAAACCTCAAAGGTTCTGGACCAACGAGAGACCACATCTCATACTTCTTCTTAATGTCCAGCTTGAAACTGAGCATGTAGTGAACCAGCCTTGAAGCCCAACCAAATCCCTGCTCCTTGAACTTGATGAAAACTCCCAAACTCGACTCCTTGAGCTCTTCAAATTCTTCATCAGTAAGAGCTTCCTAAGAGCAGTATGCAACTTGTTATTATCCGTATGATAAATGCTATTGTGGGCTTGGCTCTTCCCTAATGTGTATAACCTACGGGGAGTTCTGGAATATCCATCCTTTTGTCTGCAAAATAATCAAAGACAACAATAGAGATAAGCTAAACAAGCTAAATCTAACAAGAACACAGAAAAGTCAGAACACAAGCTAAATCAATCACCTTAATTGTAACTCCAGACGACTTAGTAGGCGACTTAGATATAAGTCGTGCGGAAAGTCGTCAACTGACGACTTAGTAGGCGACTTAGATTTAAGTCGTGAAAGTCTTCCAACTGGACGACTTATATTTAGGTCGTCTATTAAGTCGTCGGTTGGAAGACTTTCAGGCGACTTAAATTACAAGTCTTCCAAGAAAAATTAAGCGGACCTGATTAGTAGCAGAAGGAGTACTCGTCATTGCGGTTATAGATCTGAAAAATAAACGTGAAACGGTGAGAATGAGTAAATTGATAGAGACAACGTTTTATGTTCATCTTTTCCTCGAGATTGATGACTTACGGCGTTAGGGTTTACAGAGAAGCGGCGCTACGGTTTGAGAGAAGAAGCTAGGGTTTAGAAGCGGCGGCGCTAGTGTTTAGAGCGGCGGTGAGATAGTGTTGGTGAGCACGGTGGAGGGCGACGGTGAAGGCGCTAGGGTTTAGAGGAAGCGGGCTAGAGTTAGAAGCGGCGAAACGGTGAGAATGAAGTGAGATAGATAGCCGGCGTTGAGGACGATGGTTTGTTCGAAATAGTGGGAATTCAAATCGCCTTTGATATCGCGGTGAGAGAGAACTGTTAGGTTAGGGTTTCTAAATTTCGAAAAATGAACAAAAAAAAATCACCTTATATATTGGGTAAATAATCCGGTTAGCTTTAAAAGTACGTTGGTAAAATTTAAGGTTTGGTCGGTTTAGGCGACTTATTCGGCTCATAATGTACATCGAAGACTAAATATTTAGTCGTCTGTTTCTAAGACTAAATATTAAGTCGTCCCAGACCCTAAAATGAACCCCTAAACTAAAATGACTAAATTAACTAACTAACCACGTTATAAAATCAAATTATACTTCAATAGTGTTTAATATACACAGAAATGAACACGCTTATGTAATTTTAAAATTTTTCAAAAGCGGTTTTAATGCTTTCAAATCTAACCCTAAGAACATATACAATACTACAACATATGTTGATGAAAGTTAAACTAAAGAATATCATGACTCACTACTTTCACTCATCTATGCTGAAAACAATTGAAATTTGTTATATCTTAATTTATATCTCTTAATACATATCTTAATTACATAATTCCCATTTTTCACTTATCAAAATATTTTTTACAAAATTTTTAAATTATGTTTAAGAATAACTGTCCAGACGACTTTCAGTTAAGTCGTCAGACGATTGAAAGTCGCCGAACAGACGACTTTCGAGGGGTAGAAACGTAAAAAAATTCCGTTTTTTTGTTTGTTCACAAGGGGATAGTTGTAATTTCAATAGCCTTTTAGGTTACTTTTGCCTTTGACCCAAGTTGGGGTATTCTTTTGGGTTTGACTCAAGTTTTGAGTCACACTTGGCAATTCTCCCATTAATTTTTCGATAATATTATATGAATCATTTACTGCTTTACCAATAGATAAATAATGATAATTTATATATAAATTATATATATAATTAGTTTATTTTATTTGATAATATCAAAATTATTTTTACATCCAAAAATAAATTTATATTTTAAAATAATATTTACATTTATTTTTAAATAATAATATTTTATATTTAAAATTTAATTTAATTTTATAATTAAATAAGATTCATTATTTTTAATAAAACATATATTATTAATATATATATATACTAACTTTTATGATAATTTTAAAATTGTATCTTCTCTGCTTCTACCAATCACTTTATTAAAAATTTAATGAGAGCATACGGAACATCACTTCTCTGACATCGCTCTTTTACTGTACCAATCGAGGCTTAAGAAGAAGAGGTGCAACCTTACATTAAACAACGTTAGTCTAGAATATAAAATGATTTGTCCTGGCCCGGAAAATTATTTATATCAACAAATTTGAACATGCAACTTACGTGAATAATTTAATTACTTGCCATTATTTGACAATTATTTCCAAATCCATTTAAAAAATTTAGGGCTTTCTTGAGTTTGTCGTTACCACCTGTACATTAGTTGACAAATTTTTCCAAACTCATTTAATAGATTTAAGTCTCTATTAGTAACAATAATTTAATTACTTGCCATTATTTGACAATTATTTCCAAATCCATTTAAAAAATTTAGGGCTTTCTTGAGTTTGTCGTTACCACCTGTACATTAGTTGACAAATTTTTCCAAACTCATTTAATAGATTTAAGTCTCTATTAGTAACTACCACTTATAATTATTGCATCTGCAGGTAGTAGTAGTATTTGGAATTTGACAAACAATCATAAAAATTATTATTTGTATGGGTTAAAGCGGTTCAAAACAAAGTGCTAAATATATCTAAACTCTAGCGTTTGCAGTCGCTTAAGGTTGCAGTGGATATAGAAAACTAATATTCATTAACTACTATTATAATTTATTTTTATAAAAATTATATTCTTTTAAAACAATTTCTTAATCACTAATATATACACATAAATCTATATATATATATTTAAATTTAATATTAATTATCATGATCAAGACATTTTTTCCTTATATTCACATATGCTTGGTGGAACTTGGATTTAATAGAATTGTAACCAATCTTTTACTCCCCTTGTTTTGAAAAAGTGTCATTTTTTATTACATAAGAATGTCATATTAGAAATCCAATGCAATTTTGAATTTAATATTAATTACAAATATACTGACTTTACAAATAATTCTATTTATCTCACATACTATTGGTAGAATATGTATAATTAATAAATATATATATACATTTAATCATTTTTTAATTTATATGAAAATATTCAAGTGATATTCTTTATAAAATGGAAGGAGTACGTACTAACCCACGAGCTCCACATGGATAAAATAAATGACCAACTTTGAATATGATATATAGCGCATTAGAAGGGATTTCAACAGTTATACGATAATAATCTAAGTTGGAGGGATACAACAGACGACACGAGAATAAGTTAATTCAGTGGAAACATGGATGATGGGTCAATAACCATAATTAAAACAAGCTATAGCTAAATACATAATTATATCAAAAACATAATTAGATTATCATGTATAATAATAATATTATAACACATATCATTATTAATCACAACAGAGTATTACAGTTTTCATTTTACCTTTTTATATAATTTCATTTGATTTGCATCTTATTCATATTAATGATTTAGCTGACAGAAAACTCATATTATCCATGACAATATGGTTGGGTGGTAATGGGACAAAGATAGAACGCTAACACATTCCGAATTTGATCCACCTAAGAGCAATTTCAATGGATAGATCTACCTATGAAATTCTCAAAATACATATATATATATATGATTGTTCTCCCAGGCACGAGTTTTGAGAAGCATCTTTATCCAGTAGCTCCTTGCTGTCTCTTCTTTTTACCCCGCGGTTTCTTTCCTTCTTCTGTGCTTTATCCTCTGTAATTCCCTGTTACATTTCAAAAGCTTAACCCCTTTAGAAGTATCCATCGGTCCATAGCCAGCTCCGTACGGCAGACGACGCTCCTGATCGGAACCTCGCCGGGTTCAGCCCCCGACCTCGTCGGAGGGTCAGCCAGGTGCTCAGCTCCTGCGCCAGTTCTGCACTCCTCCTCACCGTTTGACCCCGCAAAGAAACCTTACTCCACTGCCTCCATAGATCTGAGTCATGAGTTCTTTCTAGTAGCAGACTTGTTACACCCTGGGTTGTTATAACCTCCCTCCGAAACGGTACCTGCAAGTTCGAGGAGCATTTATCAGAAGCGTTATCTCTGAAGCATTTATTACTCTGGAAAGGTTTTCAAGAGATTCTCTTCACTGGTTTTAGTTGGCAATAACTACTCCCATAACTACTCTGTTTTTCCGGGATCAACAAAGGAAGGTTAAAGCTTAAAATTCTCTTCTCACAATGGCTCGAAGGTTCAGTAGAGCTGAAAAAGAAAAATGGCAAGCTCCCCCTGAGCTCCCAACTAAGAGACCTCCGGTGCGTATACCGGCTAACGACAATGCAGAGCTCATAGAGGCCAACAGGCTCACTATCATTGGGAGACTTACAAACCCTCAAGTTCAAAAACCCACCAGAGCTGTTACTGATTTTATGGCTCAGGTATGGAATCTTGAAGGAAGAATAGAAGGAAGAGCGTTAGGACTTGATAAGTTTCAGGTTAAGTTCGAGACGGAACATGATCTAATTCAGGTCCTGGAGAAGGGTCCCTACCACTACAAAAGATGGATGCTGCTATTACAGAGATGGGAGCCTACAGTTTCGGAAGAGTTCCCTTCCATCATCTCCTTTAATGTAAAGATCCATGGCATTCCCCTACACTATTGGTCAGAAGATACCATCCTCACAATAGGACGAGAGATTGGTCACTGCTCGATCAGAGACAAAAACGAGGCTAAGATTTGGGTGGAGGTTAATGGACTTAAGCCTTTAATCATGAAAACTGACATCGAACTGCCAACGGAGGACGTCACTGAGGTTGAGTTCGAGTATATGAAAATCGAGAAACATTGTTTCACATGTTTCTCCCTTTTTCATGAGGAGGCAGCTTGTCCTCATCGACCTGTGAATGCATTACCGCCTAAGGAAAGGCTCCTTGGGATTACGCAGAGAATTGCGTTACAAAGAATTGAGGCAGAGAAGAAGCGTCATGACGACAGACGAGGATACAGGAGATTTGATGACTCTCGCTCCTTCTCTAGGCACCATGAGGACAGATATGAGCTCGCAGGGAGAAGCAGAGCCTCTGATAGATCATGCTATGATCGTCGTGAGAGTCAGCAAAGAAAGCCTTCTATCCTCTCACGAACTGCTCGATCAAACTCTGCTAGTGTGAGGACTAAGTATCCGTCCTTTGAGTACCGTGTGGTGGAACACAACAGACCCTCCACGGGATCTTCGGTTCCCCATCAGATTCCACCTATCTTTGAGGAGGGCATTGATCTCAGGAACTCGCTCCCAACTTTGGAAGAACGAGCTATCTCAACTACCCCTAAAGCAGAAGGCTCACCAAAACGAACCATTAAGGAACGGCTGGGTGTTCCAACAACAAGCAAAGAAAGATCAAACTCAGGATCTAAGGAGAGAAAGTCAGCTCTGGCCCGACTCTCGGAACCCGCGCGAAGAACTCCGAGTTTCGATTCAGGAAGAATGCAGGAAGTGGAGAGCAGAGTTTATGAAGCTGACAATATGGAGCTGGAGGTTCCAGAGCACATTAGCTCGGAAGGGGATAGGATTCCTGCATCACGTAGACTCGGTGCGAGTATATCAGGAACTAAGACTGGTAGAGGGTCGATCCCTTTAGCTCCCCAGAGCAAATCTGCAGTCAAAAGAAAAGTTTCCAAGCCGACTATAAGGAAGCGAATAGCAAGAAGCCCTCTCCTGGGACTTGTCCAAAAGAAACCCAGCTCAGGGCGTATTGCAACATCAACAAGAAGGAAATTGGTGATTGAGAAAGACAAAGATTTGCCTTGTGATAAGGCTGGAACGAGCAAACAGAGAAAGAAGACGGATCAACCAGCTACGGTGTTTATACCGGGAAGCACTAGGGGTGGGGTGGATTTTCGGCCCCATCAAAGATCTCTTCCTTAGTCATTGCTAGCTGGAATTGTCAAGGACTTGGGAGCGTCCAGACAATCCGGCGTATTAAGGAGATCCATAAGCGTATGGCTCCTAATGTAATGTTTCTTATGGAGACAAAAAATAAAGATGAGTTTATTAATAAAAAGCTTCAGTCCCTACGGTCTCAGGCCAGAGTCTCTCTCTTTTGTGGGACGATGAAACTGACATTACAATTCTCGAATCCTCTCCCAACTTAATTGACGTGAGAATTGTGTATAAGGGGACCTCCTCCTTTGTATCGTTTGTCTATGGAGCTCCGGCAACGGAAAACAGAGCGTCCTTTTGGAATAAGCTAGGCGTTGTGGGACAGGGAAGAGATGATCCCTGGCTGCTTACAGGTGATTTTAACGACATCCTTAATAACGCGGAGAAGGTCGGGGGCCCGATTCGACCGGAAGGATCTTTCTCAGCATTTCGTTCTTTTGTTACCCAAAATGGGCTTTGGGACCTCAAGCACTCGGGAGAGCATCTGTCTTGGCGAGGAAACCGGCATACCCACTTTATTCGCTCACGGTTGGACAGAGCAATGGGGAATTGCTCTTGGGCGGAAGCATACCCTATGGGTAGATGTCGGTATTTACGATTCGAAGGATCTGATCATAGGCCTTTAATGACTTATTTCAATGGTGAGAAACCAAAAAGAAGGGGCATGTTCCGGTTCAACAGAGCTCTAACGGAACAAGAAGAAGTCACTGGAATAATCGACGAAGCGTGGAATGCATCCCCGCTAGACTCCGTTATTCTGAAGCTCAACAAATGTCGGCGAAGTATCATACTATGGGCGAAAGAGCAACAGAGTCAGAGCAATTTGATCATCAAACAAACCCAGGAGGCGCTGGAGAGAGCTCTTTCTGATCCTTTTCCGGACACAGGCCTTATTGAATCTCTCAACTCTGACCTTCGGAAAGCTTATCTAGCTGAGGAACAGTTCTGGCTACAGAGGAGCAGGATCCAATGGCTCAAACAGGGAGATAAAAACACGGGTTTCTTTCATGCTGCAACCAGAACCCGACGTACGATAAATGCTATTTCTGTCATAGAGGATACTCAGGGAGGAGCGGTGTATGAAGAGCATGAAATTGCTCGAGTAATATCTGAGTACTTTACCTCTATCTTCACGACGAATGGCAACGATTCCTTCTCCCAGATCCAAGGTTTACTTACAAGGAAAGTAACTCCGGAAATGAATGAAAGATTGATTGCATTACCGAGTGATTCGGAGATAAGGGAAGCAATGAAATCTATCAATGGAGGGAAAGCTCCCGGGCCAGATGGATTCTCTGCTACCTTTTATCAATCCTATTGGCATATACTAGGCTCAGATGTCACCAGGGACGTCCGGAATTTCTTTATCTCGAGTCAGCTCCATCCACAGCAAAACGAAACACACATCAGGCTAATACCTAAGGTTTCGGCTCCTCGGTCAGTGGCGGATTATAGGCCCATTTCCTTGTGCAACACTCATTATAAGATCATCGCTAAAATTCTGACCAAGAGACTCAAACCGTTACTGCCACAACTCATCTCCAACACTCAATCAGCATTTGTGGCGGGAAGAGCAATTTCGGACAACGTATTGATCACGCACGAAACTCTTCATTATCTACGAACCTCGGAGGCAAAGAAACGCTGCTCCATGGCTGTAAAAACGGACATGAGCAAGGCATATGATAGGATCGAGTGGGGTTTCGTGAAGGAAGTCATGCACCAACTCGGTTTTGATCCGATTTGGATCTCGTGGACCATGGCGTGCATTGAATCAGTGTCATACTCGTTTCTCTTAAATGGCTCACCACAAGGTTTAGTGAAACCGACGCGTGGGCTGCGCCAAGGGGATCCTTTATCTCCCCACATTTTCATCTTATGCACGGAAGTACTGTCAGCTTTGTGTGCGAAAGGACAGAGAGATGGATCGCTACCAGGAGTTCGGGTCTCTCGTAAATGCCCGCCAATCAACCATCTACTATTCGCTGATGACACTATGTTTTTCTGCAAATCTAAGCCTTCATGTGTCTCAGCGTTGATGAGAATTTTGACAACGTATGAAGCAGTATCGGGACAGAAGATCAACCCTCAAAAATCAGCTATTACCTTCTCAGCAAAAACGCCAGATACCGTCAGAGCTAGAGTGAAGGAATCAATGTCCATAGCGATGGAAGGTGGCATAGGAAAATATCTTGGGTTACCCGAGCAGTTTGGCCGCAAGAAAAGAGACATCTTTGCCTCTATCCTCGACAGGATAAGACAAAAAGCACACAGTTGGTCGACGAGGTATCTCTCGGGAGCTGGCAAGCAAGTAATGCTCAAGTCTGTTCTGGCAGCAATGCCTTGCTATGCAATGTCATGCTTCAAACTCCCTGCATCCTTATGCAAACAAATACAGTCTTTATTGACTCGATTCTGGTGGGATACCATTCCGGACAAGCGGAAAATCTGTTGGGTCTCATGGGACACAATGACACTGCCCAAATATGCTGGAGGTCTTGGATTCAGAGACATTGAAATTTTCAATGATTCACTGCTTGCAAAAATCGGATGGAGAATTCTAAAGGACCCGAACTCCTTGCTGGCACAAGTTCTCATGGGTAAATATTCTCAAAACTGCTCCTTCTTGGATTGTCCAGTTTCACCTACAGCCTCGCATGGATGGAGAAGCATATTAGCGGGCAGGGAATTACTGATAAAAGGATTAGGCTGGGTAGTAGGTGATGGCTCTACAATTCGTCTCTGGTCGGATCCATGGTTGTCTTTCAAGTCGCCGAGGAAACCTATGGGCCCGCCAACCATGGAACATCAATCAATCCTGGTCAGTGAGCTGATATGTCCTCTTACAAATAAATGGGATGTGGATAAAATCCGAAATGTTATACCTCAGTATGAGGAGGATATCTTGAGGATTAAGACGAGCTCAGCGCCCTCTCCCGACACGCTAGTGTGGCTTCCCGAGAAATCAGGAATTTACACAACAAAGACTGGATATGGATTGGGAAGAACAGCTGTCCATGATAGTTATGCAGAGATCGATCCCTTCAATTGGCTCAAATACATTTGGAATATAAAAACAGCTCCAAAGCTTAAGGATTTCCTCTGGAGGATTGTGAGAAAAGCGATTCCGGTGAGTGCCAACCTGGAAAGGAGAGGCCTCCCGCGGTTTAACTGTAAGAAATGTGATGCCCATGAGGATGATCTCCATGTTTTTCTTCAGTGCCCACTAGCGAAAGAGGTCTGGAGCATCCTCCCAATGGCACAGCAACCCTCTTTCTCTCTCACATCTCTAAGAGATTTGCTTCAGCAAGGAGGTAACTTTGTTCCACTTCCTCCGGTTGGTTTAATATCACCGATTTGGCCTTGGGTTTTATGGAATTTATGGAAAGCGCGGAACCAGTTGATCTTTGAGAAAAGAGCTTTTTCAGCCCAAGATATAGCTCTCAAAAGCATTAAAGATGCAAAGGAGTGGGCAAATTCTCAGGAACAAAATGTGGTGATGATACCACGACCTCTCTCTTCTCCACAGCATCACGTCCGTTCAACCTGCCCTCCCCCGTCGTCCCAGCCTGGAATGCTCGTCGTCAAGGTAGATGCCGCCTGGGATGCAAGGACAGAATGTTGCGGAATTGGGGGAATTTTTTCAGGTGAAGCTACTCAGTTACTACCAGCAGTATCGGAAGCTCATACCCATGTCTCATCAGCACTTATGGCAGAGGCCATTGCGGTTCATCGTGCGGTAGCTAATGCCGTCTACTCAAACGTCCGATCCCTGGCCGTTCTCTCTGATTCCCCTTTCTCTAATCAATCTCTTGAAGATGGGAGGGTATCAACCTGAACTGTTCGGTATCATGTTTGATATCTATCATTTTGTTCACTTCTTTGATGTAATCACCTTTAGTTTTATCTCTCGTAACTTCAACTCCGAGGCAGATTTGGTGGCAAAATCTGCTCTCTCTATGTCTGTAAGGAACTCGGTTTTGGGAGCTTAATCCCGACTAGTGAAATGCAATGTTTGTTTGTCCAAAAAAAACATATATATATATATATATATATTCTGATAAAAACACACACATATATATATACATATATGTATGTATATATAAATATTACTATCTAATTGTATGTATCTCAAAATTCTAGAAAATCCAATCTAAAGTATTTTAGATGAGATATTTTGGGTTGAGTTTCTTTTAACTTTGAGATATCCACAAATTTAATACATATATATATATATATATATATTGAGAATTCCATGGGAGAATTCCATGGGAGAATTCCCCATTAGAGATGCTCAAATGTATGAAATTAACTCACATTACTCTTGGACACCTACACTATGAGCTCATGCTTCAACCCCATTTGCATACCCGGAAAAGAGTATATCCGTACCTTATACCTTCTCTTGAAGATTATTATGGATCCTTCTATAGATCCAAAATACTGATATTTTGCATTGTTTTGATCATCCATTCTTGTACATTTTGATCATTTAAGCCAGCATATAGATTTGTCTAGGTTGCATTGCATTGTGTTTGTGTGTTTTTAGGTTTGGAGAAGTGCTAATCAGATTTTGGAGCCAAATGAGTTGTATGATGTTCAAAATGGTGAATTAGATCGTCACAACAATCCATCACACCAGAGTATTTATCACGGCCGAAGCATATGGAGGCTGCGAAGTAAAGGTGTCAACCGTGGGTGCTTTTCGTGGGTAGAAGCTGGCTGCAGCCATATCAAGACGTGTTCATCAAGAGTATTTTGCAGGCAACTTTCGCAGGCAACTTTCGCAGTACATGGAGGCCGCCATTGGAGATTGACGTTCGCAGGCTGAAGTCGCAGGCTGAAGTCACAGTTGAGAGCTGGTTGCGGCCGTCATCTGAAGCAGAGCATTTTACCATTTTATCCCTGTGTTTTTAAGCTACTATAAATATATTGTAAACCTAATCTTAGATCTTATCTTGTTTTTCTCTTTAAACAAAAATATATTTTGGGTGAAAGATATAATCTTTAGCTTCTTTTCATCTTTATCTCTTGTGTTTATTAGATTATCTTGATCACTAATCATGATTAACCTTCAATCATCTATGGTTTTTGGGTTATTCATATCTATTAGGGAGTAGTTACCTTTTGGATTCATGAGTTTGGGTGATTAGAGTGATTAAGTGAAGATCTAGGGTGTTTAGTGTTAGATCTATCTATTTCCTTGCTTGTTGAATGTTCTTAATGCTAGTTTAGTCTTTATCACACTAGATTAGAGTCCTAGACACTTCATGCCCGGAAGGTGTTTGATGAAATGTCTGAACCAACTCAGTCTTGCTCTTTGCTTTCTTAACCAAAGACATTTGATGTTAGGGAAGCTTAGATAGTTAATAGACTTGTTCTTACTGATTGCTTGAGCGAATTAAACCAAAGACATTTGATGTTTGATTAACGAAAGCAAATGAACATTTATCTTGATAAAAAACTTGTTTATGATTGTTGTCTAGACTTAAGGGAATAACTTGATCATAGCTTGCCACTCTAGATTGGAACTTAGCCACTTGACGTCAGATGTATACACCCATGAATCCTATTTTCTCTCATTGATTGAAAGTCTTAGTTTTGTTATTGTCTTGTTAGTTACTTGTTTACATCACTACCTTGATTGCACTTAGATTATATAAGCTCTTACTTGTATTCTCATTACATCATGATCACTTCTTAGGATTGAATTGACACTTTTACACTATTTTGATATTGGATTGAGCAGTAGTCCTTATCAAATACCCACAGATTAATAGAAAAAAAAAGTCATAGATGATTTAGTCAAGTGATTTTGTTGGTATAATGGTTCTGTGTGTATTATTTCTTATATGCCATGCTTAGTTTTTTGAAATGGATAAATTTTCTTAAAATATATAAAACAAATCTTAACAAAAATGTATGGTTCTATTGTTTGCTATTCTTATAGAATCACACTTATTTATGTAATGCTTATAATACAATGCTGAATTTTGTATTCTTATTCTAGATCACATTTTACTGTATCTTCTAATTTTAGTTGATTCTACTGTTCTTGATCGCTTCATTTTTTTTTAAAAAAGATTCTCTTTGTTCCTCATAAATCATTTATTTATTTTTTTAATAACCATGGAGATCCCAATGGTTTTGCTAGATCCAAAGAATAATCCCATAAAACTTTGTATCCGGGTACACGAAACCCCACTATCAGAGACGCGGCTAGGTTGCCAATACTACTTGACCTCAGGACGGAAACTCCAGCTAGAACCCTTTTGCCACTAGGCTAACGGGACTTGGTTTATAAATCATTTTTTACTTATATCTTTTCCCAAGTTTTCAAGTCTTCTTCTTGTTGTCTTTAATGGGTCTGTCTTCATTTGCTTTTCCTTCTTACGTAATAACATAGGAATTTTAACAATTTTCTTGTAAATTAACGTCTTTGTCTTCTTCTCGATCCTTGGCTTCAGATATTCCATCACCATGTCCCAGGCCCAACAGTTTCCATCTAAGTTTCACTTTCGTTATTCTCTTGTCGTCGATGGAAAAGAGATTTCGTAAGTAAAATCTTGAACTAATGAGTTTACTTCATTTTTGACAGAAATAGAACACATCAGACCAGTGGTGGAGCTAGGATTATGTTTTACATGGGTCAATATTCATTTAATGTACATCTAAAATGATATATGAGAGAGTTATCAAAGTTCAGAACTTCAACTTAAGCTCTGATACCAATTCAAATCTCTATGATCTCTAGAAACACAAAGAATTATAAGAACAACTTTTCTTATTAGCTTTAGAAACTACTCAAAACTAAATCTCTCAATGTATCTCTCAATGTATCTCTCTTAGATCATTGATCTCTCTCTTATTCGATCTTATCGATCTTTTCTCAATCTTATGGAACACCTCTCCATTAGACATCTATTTATATGAAAGACAATTCTCTCTAACATGTGAGATATGGAAAACACAAACCTAATCTAATAGAAAACTTCCTTTTCCTATTTCTAGATTTCCTTTTTGTGTTTATCCTTAACATATTAAACATCTAATAATATGTTAAGTTTCCACAAGCTTGGAATTATCCAACATTCACTCCCTTAATTCCAACTTGAATTAGGGAGATCAATTTTTGAACTCCAATTAAGCTCCTCATTTGCTTGAACTTAATCCTCAAGTAATCGTTCTTCACTGTACCGTAGTGTGCGAATCCATCCATTGGAGTCACATCTTTCTCAAGGTTAGACTGGATGCTCTCCTCGCTTATGTACAGCCTCTTCTTAGAATTGGCCTAGTTCTTGTAGAACCTTCTCCTGACCTCTTCACTTAAGTTGTGATTAGTTCCAACTTGAATTAGGGAGATCAATTTTTGAACTCCAATTAAGCTCCTCATTTGCTTGAACTTAATCCTCAAGTAATCATTCTTCACCGTACCGTAGTGTGCGAATCCATCCATTGGAGTCACATCTTTCTCAAGGTTAGACTGGATGCTCTCCTCGCTTATGTACAGCCTCTTCTTAGAATTGGCCTAGTTCTTGTAGAACCTTCTCCTGACCTCTTCACTTAAGTTGTGATTAGTTCCAACTTGAATTAGGGAGATCAATTTTTGAACTCCAATTAAGCTCCTCATTTGCTTGAACTTAATCCTCAAGTAATCATTCTTCACCGTACCGTAGTGTGCGAATCCATCCATTGGAGTCACATCTTTCTCAAGGTTAGACTGGATGCTCTCCTCGCTTATGTACAGCCTCTTCTTAGAATTGGCCTAGTTCTTGTAGAACCTTCTCCTGACCTCTTCACTTAAGTTGTGATTAGTCTTGCGGATGAAGCTAATTGCGATGAGAACTCTGGTAACGTCCACCATCTTGTGTATGTGAGCTCTGGTGGTCATGTCCGCCATCTTGCGTACGTGAGCTCTGGTAAGGATGTCGGCCGTCTGCTCAACACCTAGTGCATTTACCTTTGGTTCGTCTTCAGCCTTTGAGATCTTTAACCTTGACTCCATTGGTACATATGTTGTGTTACACGCTTCCAGCTGCGTGTCGCATACCCCTGCATGAGTAGTGTTACACGCTTTCACGTTTGTGTCACATACCCCTGTATGTTCAACACCAGCCGATCTATCCACAAGCTCCCACGTCTTGTTTCTTGTGATAGACTCCATCTCGGCTACAGTAGCTTCAAATCCACTTTCTTCATAAAGTAGATTGAACCTAGCTGAGGTAAACTCTCCCCCTCTATCGGTGAGGAAGGTTTTGAGGGGTTCCTTCAACCTTCTGAACCGATCAAATACGTCATGCTTCTTCTTCAATAGTATAGCCGGGAATGAATGTCTAATTTGTTTCCCTGCTAGACATGTGTTACACACGCTTACTTCGTGTGTTACACTCGACATTCCTACGACCATCTCTGTCATCAACTTCTGAATTCTTGCCTTCCTTACACGATCAGTTCCAAGTTGTCGTGACTTGTTGACGTTCCAGATGTCTTTTGATGCGCTTTGTTCTCCCACCTGGAAAATTAACGTCTTCATCCTCATCGACCAAACTGTGTAGTTTGTCGATGACAACATAAGACATTGGATGGATGCGGATCCAAGGTCTTTCGTGCATTGAGCCCTAGCCACGTCCGCCATCTTGCTCGCGTGATCTCTTCTTCACAAGCACCAGGATCTTAAGCTTCAACTTAAGCTTAGATCAAGTCTCCAACCTGGGGCTGTGATACCAATTCAAAGTTCAGAACTTCAACTTAAACTCTAATACCAATTTAAATCTCTATGATCTCTAGAAACACAAAAAATTATAAGAACAACTTTTCTTATTAGCTTTAGAAACTACTCAAAACTAAAGCTCTCAATGTATCTCTCTTAGATCATTGATCTCTCTCTTATTCGATCTTTTCTCAATCTTATGGAACACCTCTCCATTAGACCTCTATTTATATGAAAGACAATCCCTTTAATATGTGGGATATGGGAAACACAAACCTAATCTAATAGAAAACTTCCTTTTCCTATTTCTAGATTTTCTTTTTGTGTTTATCCTTAACATATTAAACATCTAATAATATGTTAAGTTTCCACAAACTTGGAGTTATCCAACAAGTTGAACTCAAGACATGGGGGTCATAAAAGAAAGTTTTCACCAGTAGACCACAACAATTTGTTTTTAAACCTAAAGCTAAGATTTTGTAGATTTGATATGGGTCATATGACACCCTTGAGTCTAAGGTGGCTCCGCCAGTGCATCAGACCCTTTCGATGTTCATTGATTGAAACTCTTGTGAATTAGAACCTGTAGGGGCCTTAAACAGAAGCGGTAGAAGCAGTTGCTTCCGGCTCTTAATTAAAACTAGATCTTGGACCCGTGCGCCCGCACGGGTATATGTTCTAAATAATTCATTTTTTTTGGTTTGTTGTAAAATAATTGATGTTTTTTCGTAAGTTAGTCAGTTCTGACATTGGTGTATAGAGTTTATTTTGTTCTGTGTTTATTTTTAAACTATAATATATTATATTATTATGGTTACATCAGCCTTTTTATCTTTTAACTTGTCATTTGTTTTGGTTGGTTATATTTTTGGTTATATATATATTATTTGAAGTAATTTTTGCACTCAGATTCTCAAGTTAAAAGTTAAAGTGGTTAGTATAGTTCATATTCTATGTATTCAAAGTCTAAATATATATTTAAAAAACAATAAATATAATTCATATATATTGTGTTGTTATCTGAATATATAAAAGTTAAAGTTTAAAAAAAAAGAGAGAAAAATATAACTAAATATTAATCAAGTAAAGTTTTAGCTTTATATAATTGAAAAGAGAATAACTGATGATTTTTAAGATTTAGTTTTTATATAATGAATATAATGTACAAATAAATTTACAACCGAATATAGTCTGAAAGAATTTTTGAATAAAACATAGATAAAAATTTACCATATAAAATCCTTGATTTCTGAAACAATTTGATTTGTGATGTCTAACCGGAGTATATTGAGTATAATGAGCTGTGTAAATATAATTTATGGTTCAGGTTTAACCGAAATTATTGCTTTGGTAAGACTATAGAATTAACCAAACAATTGAATTGAGGTGGCTGGTTAAGTTATTAAAGGTGGTTAAGTCGCTTCAGTTGATTAAATTAAAGGTTAAAATTTAGGTTGTTTGGTAAAGTTTTTAAAAATGTTTTTTTCCAGTAAAAAAATAACAATGACAAGAAAATACTTGGTTGTTAAAAGATACATAGATAATTGAAAAAAAAAACATGAGAGCAAGCACCTCTTGACTACAATGCACACATTACAACAGTGGGAGCGTTTTTCCTTAACGTGGAAAGATTACCATTGCTCACTTCTCAGAACTAATGCTCGAAGCTTTCTTATGCTTTCCATTACGTTCTTTCTAACCCTTAAGCTTTTCTATCTTCAGATTCTCGTTGTCAGACTTTGACACAGACCCTTGAGCACTGCACACATTTGACGTGACTTCAGCTTAATACCATAGCTGTTCTTGGTGTTAACTGCGGTGATCTGATTATATTACCATCATCTGTTATAGAGCAGGGAGAGCCAACGTCAACAGGCGTAATCTAATCCGTACTAAGAAAATGATCCAAGATCCTCTGCATAGAAGTCAACATCGTATGAAGTCTCCATTGTATGAGAAAAGCTAGGCATTACAAGATCTTCTAGTGCCGCCTGGTCAAGTTGCATCCATATCCCCTCCTTTGGATGCTTCTGAAATTCTTCTTTCCATGACTCCACTTCTAGAGAGCAAAGGAAACTTGTGAAGATGGAAAGACATCTCTCCAACTTCAGCGACAATATCACTTGGAAGTTTGTGCAAAATCTGCAAACAGCAAAAGAAACGAAAAAAGACAAAGTCAGACAAAAGAAAAAGGTTTGACTGAGAAATGCAAAAATCAAATATCTCAAATGCAGACAAAGGATGAGCCATTTAGTAGGAGAAAATCATGAGAAGCAAAAAAAAAAAAACTCAGAGAGATAAAGGTGAATATACCAAGGTTGACCATGTCTTTGGAAAGCATCAGATTTGGCTCCCAGCTTCATGCAAGCCAATAGCGATACTTCCTTCTTGGCAAAGAAACTACAATAGCTAGGCCTCCACGAAACTCAAAACCCTAAGTACAGCCAACCAAACCACCCCAAAAAAACTGCTTATTTCTGAGAAAGAAAAATACTTTGGATCGATCCCAGATGGATAGTTACTCAAGACAGATCAATTTCAGTCATAGACATTTTAACAAACACTTAATCTTCAATCTTTTCTCCACATTCAGTAAATAAGCTCACAATTATCTTCGAGAAATTAAACTTAAAGGCCCAAAAAAATCAGCCCTGATATGTAATAAAAGAGATCCCTTTGACCAAAACCACTAAGTAAACTAAAATTCTTAAATACTTGTCTGCAACACCAAATTAGACGTTTTCCCAAACAAAATAACGAAAAGAAAATAAAGAAGCCAAATTCTCTTGAAACCCAGCTAGGCAAAAAAATCTAAGCAAAGATGGTTTAGTCGTGATGTTTGGTTTAATATTTAGTTGGTTTGTTGTAATAATTAAGGATGGTTAGGCTAGTGGCACTAGGTTGTAATTTTTGAGGAAAACTAAGGTTTATTTCATTTTTGTACTTCCTTTTAATAGTTTAGATGTAATTTTCGGCCAGTTTTACAAATGTTATCAGTAGCTCCTAAGGTTCAAGACCACTTAATAGTCCTTTTCTTATTGTATTTCTAGCCCATGTTTTTAAAAGGTTTTTCAGGGCCGGACCTGAATTTAGACCAATGTTTTGCCTCTTTGATTCTAATTTGTGGAAATTGATTGGAGAAAGTGACTGCTTTTGTTCTTATCTTGTTGTTGTGCGAACATGTCTGTCTAATAGAAGCGTGGTTAAAATAATATGCCTCAACATTCTTAAATTATAATTTTCTCAAAAAACATTTAAAATTACAATAATGGAATACTATTGTTACATAGCAAAAAAAAAGAAGAAAAATTAAAAACATCAACAAAGTAGATATTTATTCTTAAGTTCTAAATATAATTTTCGTTTTCTGAACCAAATTTTCAAATGTTTCTGAATAATTTTTCAATGCACAAATTAACCAATATTACTTAATCTTTTCTATATATCTTAGTAATATTAACAATTTTATTATTTATTATATATTTAGTTATTTTACAATTAAAACCACTACAATATCATTAGGTATCTGTAAAACTATTACAACCATAACATTCATCTAGCCCGTGTTAAGATTATCCAAAATACAATAAAGCTTCTATACACCATATATATAGATATTTTCTATTATGTAGGATTAAAATAATATAATTAATATCAAAATAATAACTAATTAAAATGTCCCTAATGTCTCATAAAAACTAATGAAAAATATCCTATTAAGGGCTGACTAGTGTAACAAGCGTTTTGAGAGTTTTGGATGCGGTAGTCACAGTTTAAGCGTTTTCTAGAGATTTGTATGACTGATACAACGGTAAGATATTGATGCTTTTATGGACTGTTACTGGTAAACTACCAAATACAAATTTGTTAAAGAATAAATTAAGAATATTTGCATTTTATATAATTATAGAAGTATTAAAATCATTATATTATAATAAATATAAAAATTATATTTATAAAATCATAATATTAAATTTTAAAATTAAGAAAATATTTTGTTTTATAATTTTATAATATAAATTAAAATATAAAATGTATACTTACAATTTCTATTATTTCAATTTAAAACTTTTATTGAATATTTTAGTTTTTTATATTTTTAGTTTTTTTTTAAAAAAAAATTAACCTCCCGCAACCACAAACGCTAGCTGGAGCCATCTTTTGATTTTAAGAGGTTCGGAGCGGTTTGAAGCAATTTGTAGCATTTTCTGTGACTGTTTCAAAACGCCAACAACCGCTACCACCCGCAACGCTATCAACCGCAAAAGCTGCGTTTGCGGGTGGTAGCGGAGAAACCAGTCATGCCCTGAGTTTCTTAAAATATGTTGGCATAAGAAAAAGCTTCATTTTTTTTTACAATGGAGGCACGGTTCTGTTTCCAGTCAAACTCAAAGGCACAAGTTTTATTACTTTTCACTATTCAGTTGCAAAAATACAACTATGTCATTGAAGTATATAAGAGTTTTCAGTTATTCTTTGGAGGTCTACATCACTAAACATGCAAATGTTATACTTTTAAAAAGTATCACTTAGTTCGAGCTAAATGATTAATATATTAAACTACTAACTGAAGGCAAACTATCCCTAATCAGAGACTAAATCAAACAAAAAACCAAAGCAATAACAATTTCAATTGCAAATATCTTTTTGGAGTGTCAATGAAACAAGCTCACTTGGTTCTTGGATGTAAAGGAAGCTACTGAATTATTGTGATCTCGCTAGTAGGGCTGGGCATTTTATCCGTTAAATTTGATTCGATTCGTTATTCGGTTCGATTCGATCCGAAAAATTCCGAATATCCGTAAACTTTCGAAAATCAAATACTAAAAATCAATATCCGTTAAAAGCGAAGCAAATCAAAAATATTAAAATTTTAGAAAGCGAATATCCGATCCGATCCGGCAATATATAAATACATGTATATCTTGATTATATTTTAAAGTTTTAAATGTATAAAAGTATATAATTATTATTCTAACATATGATTTGACAAATTATATTCACATTATTACTTATATAAAAGTATTACATAAAAGGAAGAAAAAATTTATGATAATTATATTTTTTTCTTAAGTTTTGTGTTATTATAATTGTTAATTAAGTTTAATTTTTTAAAATATGTAGATTCACTACTTCTTTTAATTTTTATTTTATATATCATGCAAAAATATTTTATAAAATAAACTTGTATCAATTTTAAGATTATTTGTATTAATCAAAACAGATTAGATATCCGTAAGTATTCATAAATATTCGCAAATATTTATTTATTTTCCGAATATCCGTTTTTCTGAATATCCGTATTTTTCCGAAGCAAAGCAAATAGAAAAATTAGATATCCGTGGCATTCAAAGCAAATCACAAATACCTTCAAAAACCCGGATATCCGATCCGTGCCCAGGCCTACTCGCTAGATCCTTTACAAAAGTCAATGTAAGAAGTGGGCTACTACTTCTTTTCAGTTTTATGAGTGGTCCTCTTTAGGAAGGTTAATTGACATCGCAAATGCATGTATTCGCGATGTGGTTGTATCTCTTGGAATCAAACTCAATGCTATATGTGGAAACCAAAATTCGCACCGTCAATGTTCCGTATAAATAAGGAAAGTAGGAAAGCCCTAATTTTCCTGAGGTCCCGGATATCTAAGAAACCACACGCCAAGCAATCAGAACACGAGAATAACAACGATAAAAATAAGAAATCGAAAAAGGAGAGCAAAGTAGATCTTATTCCGAATCCGCGTATGAGCATTACAAAAGGTAATAGCCTTGGCTCGAGAGCTGTCGGCGAGATTCCTAGTTCTAAAACCTTAGACTAAAACCTTAGTTGAGTCGCAGCTCGATTAATGAAAACGGAAAATTGTCTAAATCGCTCTAAGTGCTAAGTTTGCTGTGAAAAAGTTCTCTTCCTATGCCTCTCGTCTTGAACTCCTTATATACTCCCTTCTAGGTCGGTTTATGCCTTCCTTTTCTGCCCTTAAGCCGTCATAGTCCAAAAAAATGGAGATGTTCCATTTTCCCGATCTTCGTGATTATCCGCGGAAACTTTCCATTTATCCGCGGAACTTGACATTTATCCTTCCAAGCATAAACCGTCATAAGGTTTATGGGTTTTTAAGAAATCGTAAGTGGGCTTCGAATCAAGTTTTAAGACTCTTTGGGCCGTCTTTTTACTCGAAACGTTTATTACGGTTTCTTCGATAAAGACAGTTTCCGCGGTTTTTATCGTAAAACCGGACAAGGACTCCATTTAATTGGAAATCAAGAAATGGTTAAGCCGTGGTTTGCAGAAGGTTGTAATGAGGATAGTCGAGGCTGTATAGTTTTATGTCGTATCGTCATTTCGGAAGACTTCGGACGCTTCGGAAGGACCGGGATGCATGCATGTTTGGTCGCTATATTGACCAAGCTTATATTGCGGCTCGGCCACTATAGCGACCGAGCTTTGTCCGGAGCTCGGTCGCTATAGCGGCCGAGCTTTGTCCAGAGCTCAGTCGCTATAGCGACCGAGATTTTGTTCGGAGCTCGGTTGCTATAGCGACCGAGCTTTGTTTGGAGCTCGGTCGCTATAGAGACCGAGATTTGTCCGGAGCTCGGTCCCTATAGCGACCGAGATTTGTCCAGAGCTAAGTCCCTATAGCGATCGAGCTTTGTCCGGAGCTCGGTCGCTATAGCGACCGAGCTTGTATTGCGGCTCGGTCGCTATAGCGACCGAGCTTTGTTCGGAGCTCGGTCGCTATAGTGACCGAGCTTTTGTTTGGAGCTCGGTCGCTATAGTGACCGAGCTTTGTTCGGAGCTCGGTCGCTATAGCGACCGATCTTTTTCCGGAGCTCGGTCCCTATAGCGACCGAGCTTTGTCCGGAGCTCGGTCCCTATAGTGACCGAGCTTTGTCTGGAGCTCGGTCGCTATAGCGACCGAGCTTGTATTGCGGCTCGGTCGCTATAGCGACCGAGCCGGGCAACCTGTTGGCTGCTTTGCGATGATCGAGCTGAGTCTTTGCCATTGTTGATCTTTCGTCGTTTCGAGCAATCGAGTTTTTAACGAAGACACGATTTAGTAGTAGAGTTCCTCGCAAGGACTCGAATATTATGATTTCTTTCAAAGATATATATTTCTATCGAACGTTTCGATACTAACTTCGTCGTGACGGTTTTCGACCCCAACAACCGAGTTTAGCGGACTGAAAACTTTGTTGCGAGAACCCATCGTCAAGCGCACGAGATCCAATGATACGATGCTTGACATGTTGTTTACGGACGTTTGGACCAATGTTAGCGTTGTGTCATTGTTTTAAGAAATCGCTGTTTGAATTCCTTAAAACAAGATTTTATCGCAAGTTCTTTGTATAAGTTTTTCTTTCTCGAGAACGTAAAAATCTTATGTTAATTTTTTACGGACATTTGGATGTCAACTTTTAGTATCCGATTTCGACCAACAGTTAGCCCCGATGCGTTAGAATCGTAGGTTGACGAGATTCCATCGTGCGGTTTGGCGAGTTTAAGCGAGTTAAGTCAAAGTTTTCATCCAAAAGTCCGTGGTAATTCCTGGAGCTTATAAAAGAGAGGGTAACTCCTTTCATTTTTTACTCACTCATCTTTACAAGAATTTCTCTTGAGAGAAGATTTCCTTTGATTCCTCCTCTCTCAAAATTTCAAAAGATGTTTAGAAGTGGGAAAAATCTTCCAAGAAGAAGGTTTCTGAAAATCCTTCCAATGAATCGGACGAGGAGCTTCTTGTTCGAAGTCAATTCTCGTTCCATCCACCGGATGTTGCTGAGCTCGAAGCGTACTGGAAAGCGTCCAGCAACCAAATCGACGCTCCTCCCAAGGAGTGTTTTCCTGTTATGCACACCCGAGATGTGGCGCGAGGTCTTCCGAGCAAGACTACCAGCGCCTTTCTTGCGAAAGCCGAGTACGCTCGGGTTCCGGATGCGGTGGAATTCCGAATTCCTAGGCGTGGGGAAAGAGCTGATGATCCCCCGGAGGGTTATTTTACATGTTGCGAGGCTGTATTGGTGCGTTGTCGCCTCTGGTTTCCGATCCCCGAGATTATCGTCCGCGTGCTGGATCGTTTCCAGGTCTCGTTTAGCCAGTTGAACCCTACCAGCTTCGAGATTCTCATTGGCCTCGTAATTTTAAGTTACGAGCATGGTCTATCTCTTATCACTGATCATTTTTTCGTACGGGTGCAGTTCGTTTGGGAGTCGCGCTGCTGGAGAATAACTCCTCGTAGGATGATGTCCGTGATCAGAGGACCTGTCTCCAATTTCAACCAGTGGAGAGATTTTTTCTTTTTCGTCCGTCTCGATGCTGCATCTGTCGAGGAGGAATTCATCCCGATGTTCCGAACGATCCCCAATCCCACACCCTATATCAGTTTGGCACATCCGTGGCCGGATATCATGGAGGTGAGGGATACCCTCGAGCGGTCATCACTGGTGGACCTTTTTTTAAGAAGGTTTCAAGGCGATCAGATTGGCTCATCCTGAGTTTGGGACGGAAGCGGACAGCGATTCGAGCCGTGGATCGAAGTTCAGGCGTGTCGGCTAAGAAGTCGGATTACTGGTTCTCCAAGGATAAAGGCGTTGTTATCAGAAACCTTGACTTTTCCGTCGACAATTTTGAAATTCCGGGATGGGACCCGAATCTCGCTTTTGGCGATGGAAGCGGCTCGAGTGATATGCCACTTCCTGATTTCGATTTTTCAACGGTCTTCCGAAACCCTGACCTCTTCCGTTCATCGAGGCGGAGAGGTCCGAGATATTTGCGGAGAGTTCTCGCGCGGTCAACGGGGTTAGTTCTTTTCCTTCTTAATTTTTTCCACGAGTCATTCAAATGTATACTCGTTTTTTTTTAAAAAAAAATAACGAATTTTCTTGAATTTCGAAGGCGATGAACAAGCTTGGTTCAGCGTTAGTGGAGAGCCTTAGAGAAACGAGGATTTGGCGTTTCAAGGCGGAAAAGCATGCGAAGGACTTTGCGCGGCTCCAGACGGAGACCGTGGAGCGGGATTTGAAGGTGGCCGCCGATCGTGCCACCGAGAACCGTCGAGCGAGAAGGCAAGCCAAAAGGGAGATCGTCGCCGAGATGAATAACCGTGCGACGCAGTTTAGAGATGAATATAAAAATCTCAGGGTGGCCGATGACTTGACGGGCGATTTTCGCGAGTGTCGCGGCTCTGTTGGTACTCTCTTGAGAACGCAGGAAGGCCACTACGTTTATGAAGATGAGCTGAAACTCTTGAAGGAGGGCATGAAGGATTGTGTTCATGCCGAGTCGCTTGTCCCTATGATCGAAGAGAGGATTTGGGGACTTTGGGATCCAATCCCGGTTTCTCCCGACACGGTGGAGGTCGCAACCAAGGCGAATGGAGGTGAGGACGAGGTGAGCTATCCAGCGGGCGAGGTTGGAACTTTTCCGTCGGAGGATTTTGTCCTCTATTGATTTAAGTTGGTGTTTTATCGGGAAAATATTTCCCTTTTGTCTTTCGTGTTTCTGCGGCCAAGTGTGGCCTTTTTATTTCGATCTGGCCGAGTGTGGCCATATGACTTTGTTCTGGCCAGTATGGCCTGTTTCTGATATTGGGACTGGCCGTTGGTAGCTTTGAATCCCAGTCGCGGGGCGGTTTATATATTGAACGTGTTTGTTAATAGTTTTCGTTTGTTTGGGATAAATCCGAGTTGTCGTCTCGTACTTATCTCCAATGAGACGTTCGATATGTTGTTCCCTTTTAAGATCCGTTGCAAGACTTGCGGTGATTGGAACGCTGAGATATAGAACAGAGAGACATGTTTTAAGATCTCGTATCATTTTTAGATATCATGTCTTTGAGATGTTAGAGACCAGTGTGCTGGGTTTAGGGCAAGACCTAGGTTTACTCTCGATTTTTAAAGGTTTATGCGGTGACAAGCCGGCTATGAGTTTTCCTGTTGTGATTTCAACCTGATTCGTATCGATTTAAAGTCGCGATAGGTTCTCGGCTTATTTGACTTGTATGATACGAATCGAGCATCTCTCCAAAGACAATTTTTAAGCCAACTGGAGGTGCTAGACCAAAATTTCGGGATTTTTATTGCGCGCTTTTATCCTTGTGTCGGATGTTAGAGAATCATTCTTTAAGGAACAAATGAGTTGCGTTTGTTTAAGACGGCTAATGTGCTCGTCGGGGCCAATCGACGAACGGGGTATAAGTTTTGACGATTTGTTATCGCGCTTGGATGGTGGTTCGTATAATCCTGAATCTAACTTTGACGATGTCTCGTCGTTATTTTCAGAGATAAGATGAGAATGTGCTGCGATTTTTATCTTGAAGAGTAAAAAGATGCGTACTGTAAAAAAATTTATTGTCAAAAATAACTCGATTACAAAGGTGCATCAGAAATTTTAAAAGGTGGGAGTATACGAGTATACGTACCCACTTCCCCCTCCCTTTTTAGAGAGGGGTATAGCTGAACTCGTCTTTCGATGAGCTGCCTACGTACCTCTTTCGAGGATCAAGCCATCTCGTAGTTCTGATTGCCTGAATGTGTCTTACTCGGCGGTTAGTGGTGCGTCGACCGCCTTAGTCGCAGGGTCGACGTCCTTGTCGGGTTTTTTCTCTTCCCGTTGAGTTGCGATGTCATCGTCAGAACCGAATTGGTTTCCGATTTCCGAGTTTGCTTCCGCGGAAGATGTCGCGTCTTTCGCCGGAGAATCTTCGCAGAGACTGAGTGCGCTGCGTTTTACCATGGAGGTTGTGGTGATCAGCCTTAACTTATGTTCCGCCAAGAAGTAAAGTCGCGACTGTTTTGACAACCCGGATAGCTGCAGTTCCGGTTCTTGTTGGGAATTTGACGCCAAGGTGATACGTTGAGGGTACAGCCTTCATGGCGTTTAACCACGGAGTTCCCATGATCGCGTTGTAGACAGCCGGGCTGTCTACCACTGCGAAGTCAACTATTTTCGTGACATCTTTTGCCATGACGGGTAGCTGGATGGATCCTAGAGTCATGGACGTTTGTCGGAGAAACCGTCAATGGCTTAGGCAGGGTGATTTCTCGAGCTCGATGTTCATTCTTTTGAGGGTGTCGTGGAAGATCACGTTGACTGTGCATCCCGTATCGACGAGTATTCTCGCGACTTCATATCGATGTCTTCTACCGGTTTTGTCTCCTCAGGCTGGATGGAAGCGTTAGGCTCTGAAATTATTATTTCTTCGGCCGTTGCTTGAGTTGGCGATTTCTGATCTTCTTGTTTCGGGAGCATTTTCAGTCGGAGCCTGAGTTAGCTGTGTCCGTTTGGACTTTACCATTGCAGTAGTCGTGATTTTCCGCAGCTTGTGCTCGGCCAGGAAGCAGCGTTTCGACTCTTTTTTGGCAACCCCAGATCGCGGCGACTCCGTTGTTGGTCGGAAATTTGATGCCTATGTGATAAGTCGAGAGGACCGCTTTCATGGTGTTTAGCCAAGGCGTGCCCATGATGGCGTTGTAGATGGCCAGGTGATCGACGACCTCGAAATCGATGATTTTGGTCATTCCTTTCGCTGCGACAGGAAGTTGGATCGATCCCAGAGTCATTGATGTAGTCCCCGAGAAATCAGTCAGGAGTTTAGGCGATGGCACGACTTCTCCCAATGGGATGCTCATTCTCCTGAGAGTGTCGCGGAACATAACGTTGATTGTGCTACCCGTATCGATGAGAACCCTGGCGACCTCTAGATCTCTTATGAAGAGATCGATCACGAGTGAATCACTGTGAGGCTGGTCGATTCCACCGGCCTCCTCTTCGTCGACCGTGATCGTTTCGCTTGGAGGATTGCCGGGCTCAAACCTGATCGGCGAGTTTGTGCTAGCTTTGGCTTTGCAGGTAGGTTTTTATGGCTTAGACAGTATCGCGGCAGTACTGTGATCCTCCGATGATCATGTTTATCTTGCGACGATTATTTTCGTTGCCTCTTTCATCGTGCCTTCTCCCGCGCTTTTCTCCCGATTGAGACGAGTTCTCTGCCTTAGGAGATTTATCGTTCTTTTAGAGACGGTCGGAGTAGAGGATGAGGTCCTTCATGCTGGTCACCTTGGTGAGATCTCCTGCCAGCAGTCTGGCGGCTAATCTTGCCCCTAGAACTTTGCAGTTCACAGTCGAGTGGCCTCGTGTTCTCATCGTAATTCGGATTCCGGGTCCATATGTTGCCCGTCGTCTGGCCCTGCTCCGATCCAGAGTTGATGGCGTAGTTGTGGCCTTGGTTCTCTTCTTCCCCGTGATGGGCGCTCTTTCACGGGGTTTCTTCTTTTCGATTTCTGGTCAGCCCCATGATCTTTCGACGATGTCTTAGTCGGCTTCAGTTTCTGCGACAAGACTTTCGTCTCTTCCTCAATGATAATGTTGTCTGTGGCCTTGTGGAGCGCGTCCTGGATCGTCCGCGGCTTTTCCAAGGTTATCCACTTTCTAAGTTTCGACTTCGTACCAAAGTGTTTTCGAATGCCGATTGCAACTCATCACTTATTCCGCTGACCCTAGCCATTACGGTTTTGAACCGTTTAATGAAGTCACGGAGTGATTCGTCTTCTGCCTGGGATAGACTCCAGAGATCGATGTCGGAAGTTTCTCGATCGATGTATTGCTTGAAATTCCGAAGCGAGTTGGCGGAAACTTCTGATGGAATATCGCCTTAGACGAGAGAACCACTCGAGTGCGGCGCCTCGAAGGTTCTCGACGAAGAGGCGGCATTCGCCGGCATCCCTTTCGCTGTCCTTGAACCTGGCTCTTCCCATCGCGATCTGGAAGGCTTGTAATTGTGCCTTGGGATCAGTTGTACCGTCGTAGGGCGCTACTTTCACATTTCCCGGGTCTGAAACCTTAGTCTCGGTGATCCGAGCGGTGAAAGGCGTCTTTCGAGCCTCTTCCAGCAGCAGGTCGATCTCAGGCGCAGTGCTAGTAGCGTGATGGATTTTAGATTTCACCGCTTTAACTTCCGCCACCGTTTTCATGAGATGGTCGTGGAGATAGCGAATCTCGGGATTCTCGCTATCAGATTTCTGACTTTGTCGGCATTTGCTGCGACTGCGACGAGTTTGTTTCTCGGCTAGCTCTTCCTGCTTGTCCCAGAAGATCGCCTCTTCCTCCCTTGACCCTTGACAGGGGATCGTCAAACTGGGAGTCATCCCGAGCTGCGCGGCTCCTTATGTGATGCGGATGCGTGTCGACATCCTCATCTGTTGGTTCGGATTGGCTATTGGAGTCTAGGTCGACATGCTCTATGTTGTCTGCATCGTTGTCCGCAACGGGAGGCGGAAGACCCTTCGCGGTTGGCTGCACCCCAGGAAGGATTTTTCGTCGGAAACGTTACCCAACGGGCCCTTTTCGGCGATCGCGGCTCGGTTTTCTGGAGTCGCGAAATCTAGCCTCCTGCAGCTGCGAACCTTGGTAGTTCCGCGTGGAGGTCTACTCTTGGTTCCTGCTGTTAAGGTTTTGACCTGTTTAGCGAGAGAATTCATGAGTTTTTCCTGTTCGTCCGACCTTTTCAAGGCGGAGGCGAACAATTCCTTCATCTGGTCGAACATCGCGGTGTTTGCGTCTGCAGTGACCGTCGACGCGTTTCTAGCCGGTGTGGTCTCAACGTTTGCGTCGATGGGAAGTCCATCGCGCCTTGGTTGGTTTTTTTCACCGATTCCAGCCATGTCTGATCGGGCGTTTCGTAGTCGAGAGTTACATTAATCCGATCCCCCTCCTTATAGCGCCAAACTGTGGGAACCGAAATTTGCACTGTCGATTTCTTTCGATTTGGGAAAATAAGGAAAACCCTAATTTCCCAGAGATCCCGGATATCTGCTAAACCACGGGCCAAGCAATCAGAACACGATAGATATCAATGAAAAATACGAAAAAAGCGAAAAGAGAGCAAAATAGGTCTTATTCCGAATCCGTGAATGGCGTTACAACAAAGGTAAAGCCTTGGCTGCGAGAGTTGTCGGCGATTTTCCTAGTTCATACAACCAAAGACTTGTGAAAAACCTAGTTGACTCGCAACTCGAATCTAGAAAACGGAAAATTTCCTATTTCTCTAAGTGCTAAATTTTTTGCTGTGAATGCGGATTCTTTTGCACCTTCGCTCTGGACGTCCTTATATACTTCTTCTAAGGCGGTTTACCCTTTCCCTTTCTGCCCTTGGTCGAGTTTATCGTTTCTCGGGAATATTCCATTTTTCTCCGATCTTCGTGTTTATCTTTGGAAACTTTTCATTTATCCTCCGAACTTGACATTTATCTTCTTATGCATGAAAAAAGATAAACCGTCATGATGATTGGGCCTGACTTCACATAGGATCGAGAGTGGGCTTCTAGTCGTGTTTTAGGTCCCCTTCGGACCGTCTTCCTATTTAAGCATTTTCTCGAGTCTATCGAAACGACGCCTCTTTTAGAAATGACTTTGATTTACGAAAAATTCGAACTTATCGTGTAGTGGAGGCAGTCCAGTCGACCGTTGCCGTTGTACACGATCAATTTGAATTTCTTAAACAGAAACAAGTTCTCGCAGATTTTACCGTAAAATCCAGATGATGACTCCGATCGAGATGGAACGAGAAAGGACTTGACCTTGTTCCAAAGAGTAAAGCTACGAGGATGGGACGAAGGTCGATTGGGCAACCTTACTCGCTCGGATGGCGAGTTTAACCCCCTTCCTTGTCCAACTCGCCAACTTGGCGAGTTGGGAGTGTCCAACTCGCCGAGATGGCGAGTTGGTCTTCTTTTTCCTCTTTTTTTTAAAGCAACTCGCCCACTGGGCGAGTTGGCGAGTTCGTCTTGTTTCTGGTCCAATTCGCCAATCGGGCGAGTTGGAGGTGCTCCAACTCGCCGAGATGGCGAGTTGCTCTCGTCTTGGGTCCAACTCGCCAATCTAGCGAGTTGGAAGTGCTCCAACTCGCCGGGATGACGAGTTGGTCTTGCTTTGAGTCCAATTCACCAATCAGGCGAGTTGGAGGTGCTCAAACTCGCCGAGATGGTGAGTTGTTCTCGTCTTGGGTCAAACTCGCCAATCTGGCGAGTTGGAAGTGCTCCAACTCGCCGGGATGGCGAGTTGGCCTTGCCTCGGGTCCAATTCGGCCAATCTGGCGAGTTGGAAGTACCCCAACTCGCCGGGATGGCGAGTTGGTCTTGCTTCGCGTCCAACTCGCCATCCTGGCGAGTTGGTTGCCTTGTTCGGTTCGGTCCGTTTGTCTGGTAAGTTCGTTGATGTTTTCGAACGATCGAACCCTCACTCTTGTTGAAGTTTACGATGACTTCGGACAAGTCTTTAATTCCTTGTCGGAACTGACTCGAAACTTGTCGTCGTCTTTCTCGTATTTTCTTTTTGCCAAGTTAGATACCTTTCGAGGAGTTTATAATGTTGGATTTTGCCGTGACCGATTTTGACCCCAACATAAACCCACAGAAAACAAATATAAAATATTCTTTTTATTATTTTATTTATTTTATTTATTTTTTTGTCGGATACCCATTTAATTATATATTTATATTTATATATATAAAGTAAGGGTAGAAATTTGTTTTTATTTTTAATGAAACATATTTTTAGTATTTTTTTACTTATGTGTTCTTTTGGTAAAGAAAAATTCTATTTTATGATTTTTAGCATTTTATGTCATTTTATATACTGTTTTCAATATTCTCCTAAGCCATTTTATAGCAAGATTTTCTTAGTTATCTAAAATGACAACTTTTAGACCATTCTCCTAAGACCATCTCCAACCTACTTCTATTTTTATCTCTATATTTTTTCTTAAAATAGAAACTTTATTATAGAGGTAGATTTGTTTCAATGTATGCCTCTATAATAAAGTTTCTCTATTTATAGTTAGAAAATATGAAGTTTAGTTATTTCTATTTCTAAATATAGAGGCAAAAAGTAGGATTTCTCTATATTTTCTTCTAAAATAGAGGAATTATATCATAGAGACATACATCTGAGCAAATCTATCTCTATAATAAAGATTTCTATTTTAGAGGAAAATATAGAGATGTACATTGGAGATGCTCTAAAGGAAGATCACAGCGATTAGTCAATTTTAGCGTTAATAGATTGGTCCCAAAGATCCCAACGCTCGATTAACACTTAAATTTGGGCAGAGATTGATTTTAAACAGTTATGGGCTGATCGCAATCTGGAAGCATATAAAATATTAAGAAAACTGTAGTATGAAGCCATGTTGGAAAAACTATTACGATTGTTCACAATTTTCGTATATAAACGACTACGTGTCGATGTATCCATATAGGTATCGTAACGTTACGACTTTACTCTATACATAAACGTATGGTTTATGATAACTTGGTTCTGAGTCTTCTTCTAACGTAGATCTAATATATAATTATTTATTTAGAATTGTTTTCTTTTTCCACATAATTTCATATTTATAAATTATAGTTCCAAAGACAAGCTGTCAGTGTCCACACTTGCCAACTGCCTGATTGCATCAAGTGTCTAAATCCCTTCAATGCTCTCTTCACACTACTTTCTCTTTTGTTTTTTTTTTTTCATTTATTTTGCTCAACAACCCTTTGCTTGCTTTCTTACATCAATATAGTTTCTATAAGTATAGGTAGGACTAGTATTTTATTCGTTAAATTTGATTCGATTCGTTATTCGTTTCGATTCGATCCAAAAATTTCGAATATCCGTAAACTTTCGAAGAAAAACAAATACTAAAACTCAATATCCGTTAAAATCGAAGCAAATCACAAATACTAAAATTTTGGGAAGTGGATATCCGATCCGATCCGGCAATATATAAATACATGTATATCTTGATTATATTTAAAATTTTAAATGTATAAAATTTTATAATTATTATTCTAACATACGATTTGAAAAATTATATTCACATTATTACTTATATTAAAGTATTACATAAAAGAACGAGAAAAAATTTATGACAAAATTACAATTTTTTTCTTAAGTTTTGTGTGATTATAATTGTTAACTAAGTTTAAAAAATTTACAAAATATATAGATTCACTACTTCTTTTAATTTTTATCTTTTATATCATGCAAAAAAATATTTTACAAAACAAATTTGTATCAAATTTTTAAGATTATTTGTATTAATCCAAACAGATGAGATATCCGTAAATATTCGTAAATATCCGCAAATATCTATCTATTTTCCGAATATCCGTATTTTACCAAAACAAAGAAAATCGAAAAATTAGATATCCATGACATACAAAGCAAATCACAAATACTTTCAAAAATCCAGATATCCGATCCGTGTAGACCTAAGTATAGGCACTTTCTTCTTTTTTTTTACAAAGGGCTTTCACTAGTATATGCACTTATTTGAGCTAAATCGGATTAACTAGTAATTAAAGGAATGACTCATAAGATTTTATTAAAGAAAATTAGTCCAGTAGCCTTAAAATTATCTAGAATTAACAAACCAACACCATAATTTTGTTATTAACTATCAACCTAATTATCTTTAAACCGTTGAATATAGGGCTTTCCTATTATACTGCTAGAGAATATAGACACTACAAGACTTTATCTTCAACCCAGCTTTATTTTTTTTTTTACAAAATAGAATAAAATTGAATATGGAGTAACAAATACTCTATTCCAACTCTATATCTTCCTCTAATATGAAATTTATTCCATAAATAGAGTAATCTATTTTTGTTTATTCATGACTCCATTATGGAGTAAAGAAAGGAATATGGTTGGAACGCTTTTACTCCATATATATATATCCACTTTTACTTTATTTTAGAGGAAAAAATGGAGTTTTACATTGGAGATGCTCTTATTCAATTTATCTGTGTTTAACTTTCTCAAAAATCAATAAAATGTAAAAACCCTTTACCTAAACAGCCTGCATTTTATTGTGCGATCGATATTACATATCCAAACTACAAAGACTGATCTAAAACTTAGTCGGATGCAGGATGCTTATCGATTTGTACATCCTTTGACACTTGGCACTTGACACTTGCAACCAAGTCAAGAAAGCTCCACAACTTTGTCACTTTCCCCAATTTTGATGAAAAATGTATCTACCGTTATGTTTTTGTCTTTTACACAATGTGTTCACACTTTATTTTCCTGTAGCTATCCATATAACTTATTTTCTTTCGTAAGCTTAAGTATTTCTCTCGCGCCACATAAACTGAAAGCCACGTAGACATCATTATTGCTTTACACACTTGATGTGTTTTAAGTAAGTGAATTCCATAGGCAATGCAGTACTCCCTCCGTTTTTAAAAGATCCATATTCTGGAAAAAAATTTCGTTTCAAAAAAATACATCTTTTACATTTTCAATGCACTTATTAATGAAAATTTATACATTTCAAAAAATATAATTGTAATTATTAAATCTTTATTGGTTAAAATTTATAGGGAATAGTTAATTAAAAAAATCAATGCATTGGTAACTAAAATTTTATATTTTTTTAATAAATGTGAAAAATCTAAAATATACATCTTTTAGAAACGGAGGGAGTATATAATTCACATCTCTCTAGTCACCTTGAGGGCTCGAGAAGTTGGGAAAAGACCACCATTTATTACTTCTCTGTCTCTTGCTCTCTTCTCTTTACACAAAGTGAGACGCAATGGAAAACGAGCGCAAGAACAATCTGAATGGGATGGAGATGGAGAAGGAAAAGAAGGAGAGTGATTCGAGAAAAGGGCTTGAGTTAACGATGAGAGTGTTGGGTTTGGTTCTAACACTGGTAGCTGCAACAGTACTTGGTGTCGCAAAACAGACAAAGGTTGTGTCTATAACTCTTATTCCAACTTTGCCTCCTCTTGATGTTTCCACAACAGCCAAAGCCTCTTACTTGTCTGCCTTTGTGTAAGCATCTCTCTTTTCTCTCTCTTTTCCACATTATTTTTGTTGTACTTAAGATTCCTTCTTCCCACGTACCCAAACAAGAAAGAGTGTGTGAACTTTTTTTTGGTAACTGCATGTGTGAACATTTCCACTGGAAGTTTTTTAAATGAAAATTTCACTACTAGAATATTAAAAAATAAAAGAGAATAGTGAGAAAATTCTTATTTGAGAAAATTTTCAGAAATTTATGAGTGGTGTTTGAGACAATTTGTCTTTTTGATGAGCAGTTCAATTTCCTTTTAAAATTTTAAATTATATAAATAAACTAAAATTTAGATAAGAATATTTATTGTTTAAAATTTTCTTTTTTATCTCTCCCTATTAAAAGTGCTCTCATGAATTTATACGACATTGATTGTTATAAACACAATTTTTATGTAAAATGTTTGAGAAGTCATGTTTTAAATTTTGTAACATATGTTGACAACAAATTATAGTTTTCTAATTATAGAAGAGTTTTGAAAAATGTTATCTTTTTTTCATTTTATCTGAAAAATCACATTTGATGACATATAAAACATGTTTTTAATTCGTTTTTATATCTTGCAGTTTTATTAACTTGAAATTACAAAATCTTCATGAAGAGCATGGGAAATACACTAGTTCATAACAAACTTATAACTAAATAAGTTTTTATTATTATTTTTTGAACATCTACAATTAAATTATTTGTGTCCTAGTTTTTACTAACAAATAAACTAAATTTTATAATTTAATTTGCAAGTAAAAATACAGTTCAGAATGTTATTTATTTTGTTGAGAAAGGGCATAGTTCAGAATTTTCAGAATGTTAATTGTGGACTGATTCGATATATATATATATATATTTATTAAAGTTCAAAAAAGAATATTTTTATTAAACCAAAACGTAAATATAAAGACGTCATAAGGTATCGGCTCTGTGAACGTTAGATCTAGGGCTAGAAAATTTGTTTTGTTTTTTTTTGAAATGAAAATTTGTTTTGTTTTCTATTCATTTGTTTCCGTGATTAAAAAAAAGAAAAAAAAAATATATATATAGTGTTTTCATCGAAATAGCAAAAGCGAGTGCCGGAATAAAATTCGTTCATGTTTGCTTTTACAATTTTCTGTAATTGTTAAGAATAACTATTAATTTTTTTATTTTCTTTAAAAAATTGGTTAAATGTTAAGAATCAATTTTTAAGATTCACATAACTATTTTAACTAGTAAACAAAGATAAATGATCAACCATTACACTAATAGTATTTTGTTTAATCACCAATTATGTAGTGATTTGACCTTTTCCAATGTGTTATGCGTGTATACGTGCATAGACAAATCGACTAATATAAGTACATTAAATTTAGTAACTAAACTTGTAGTTAATTAATCCCATCATAATGTCCAACCACCCAGAAGGTTTCACAACAAAAGGAAGGGACCATAGCAAATCTTAAAAGCGTAACAATTCTAGCTGGCATGGCCAGCAATAAATAAACAAAATATAACTAGACAAATTTATAGATTGGCTGCTACAATGTTTAATTACTTTTCATTTGACTCTTGTATGGCAAATCAAAAGATCACACAAATAATCTATAAAATTCAGAAATTAAGCAATACTTCTTTTTTCCATGACATAGTTATTTTAGTTAAAAACACACAAATATCAAGAGAAGTGTTTTTCACACAGAAAATACCATCTAGTGTTTTCTGTGTTCACATACCATCTAGTGTATAAATTAAATAATACTCAACCCATCAAATAAAAATAAAATATACTTAGTTACACAAAATCTAATAAATATATAAGTTTCATATAAAAGTAAAAAAATATCTTGAAATAAAAACACTCTTAAAACAATTATCTTATACGATAAAGGGAGTCTATAATTACACAAATGTTGTAGGTTCAACCTGTCGGCAAACGCTATAGCTTGCGTTTACACAGCGATCTCAATAGCCATTCTCATGGTCAGCAAAGGAAGAAGAAGCAAAGGCTTGATAATGGCGGTGTTGATAGGTGATCTACTGATGATGGCTTTGCTATTTTCCGGCACCGGAGCCGCCGGAGCAATAGGGTTGATGGGTGTACAAGGGAACAAGCATGTGATGTGGAGGAAAGTGTGTAACGTTTTTGGAAAATTCTGTCACCAAACTGCTGCTTCGGTTGCCATCACTCTTCTTGCTGCAATCGTGTTTATGGTTCTTGTTGTTCTTGATGCTATGAAGCTTCCTTAAAGCAACTGATATTTCTGTTTCTTCTGCAGCTGTTCTGCTTCTAATCGTGCTATGTTCTGTGAAGTCATTATCAACAATCATGTAATTGTCTATTTGCTTTTAATGCTTTTCATGAAATCATTTTCGGTGATTTTATTTAAATTTCGGAAATCAGTTCTTTTCTTAGGTATATTGATGTAATCAATGAACACTTTGCCATAGATCAATTCCAACCATAAAATATAATTTATTGTTAAAATAACATCAAATTTAATATTTCTGTGTTAAACATTATTTTTTATCTTCGATCATAACACTAAGTTATACTTCTAGTTTAATAATATCTAATACATTATTTATTTGTATATTATTATTGTATCACATTTAGATTTTATGTTTATATGTTAATTTTGTAATTTAAATTATTATTTTTAAAGTTAACTTATATATTTATTTATTTATTTTATGTAAAATATTAGTTAAAAGTATTAAATTTTGATGTTTAGTAATGTGAAAATAAAATTAAAATATACAAAACATTATAATAAATTTATATTTAACTATATTTTTAAGCTATAATCAAATATAAATAAATAAAAAGTAATAAATAATAATATTTGGTGTGATGAATGGTATTATACTAGATTTGATATAAAACTATTCACAGAACATCAATTAAATCTGATGTAATGATTTTTTTTTTCAATTTTATTGGAGAAGATTTACACCAAATTTTGTATTTTTAGATCCCATTTAAAATAGTTTAAAAAGTGTTATTCAATTGTTATTTTATATTCTATTCTATTGGTTTTATGATCTACAAAATTTAAAAGTTAAAATCATTTTAAATTAATAGATGTATTTAGATTCTAGAACATTTACAACATACTTTATTTTAAATGATTTTATACAAAAAAATTCAAAAATCATTGTTATTCACTTATGTATTTTAATTGATTTATAAAACTATATTAAATTTACAAATAGAAATAAACTCATCTCTTTTTCTTGGTCCTCATGTTTATTACTTTCATAACTTACACTCTTTCACAGGGTTTCCTACTCGAAAGCAGTGGAAAGAGTGTGCTGATTGTATGTCTCTGATCTCAGTTTATCTGCTTTCCACAACGACTCTGTATCCCCTGATAACAAAATTAATATGACAGGTTGATAAAGCCACATCTCAAGAGAACTTGAAGTGACGATTCTTCTATAGAACAATCAAAAGTACCTCTATTGGCAGCAAAGTCCATCCATACATCGAACGTGGTCTTCCTCAACTTAACTCCAGCTTTGGAGAACTTTTTCGAGTACTTGCCTAGTAAATCCCACTTATCTGTATCATGACAGATCCTACAATAACAAAGTTCATCTCATGATAAGGAAGCATATGCAATGGGGGAAAATTGAACTTTTTACATACCTGAAAACTAAATCTGCTGTACCAGGTTGTAGAGGCAGGTCATTGGTTTTCAGGAGTGTCATTACTTCTTCCATGAGTTGAGAATTTTTGTGCTCTAGTGCATATGACTATGTGAACATTGGTGTTAAAAAATCTAAATTACAGAAGAAACAACCGAGAAAAATATTATAAACATATACCAATAGATGGTCGGCAGACGCAACACTGGGTGTTAAACCCAGAACGTTATGCTTCCACAAAGCCTTCTTTCCTACAACCTCAAAGAGCTGCATTAGCACCACCTACTCAGAAAATAGCTATAGAAGAAATAAGAATACCAGAGTCAATTGCCCCAACACGGACACAGGTCTTAGAAATTTGTTGGCATAGACTGCTATTGAAGTTGTCATGAATTCGAAGATTGGATAGTCTCTGCAATCCAGAAACAGCAAAATTTTTAACCATTTAATGTTAACAAGGGAGGATTTTTCAAAGTACTTACAAATCTACGGAGCTTCTGAAGAACTTCAAAGAGAAGACTAATGTCATCCTGATTCTGGCAGCTCTCAATCAACGACCACAACCAAGCATTTGGAGGCATTGATCTCTTGACATTAACAGAATCAAGAATCTTATCATGCAGTTCCTTCACAGTTACTGCACAGAGGAAAATGCAATGAGCAACCGCTTTGGTGTTTTCAAGACTTAACTCAAATAAAGCCAATTAATGCATCTCCAACTCCACTCTATTTTTTCACTCTAAAATAGACTTTAGAGTAAACTAGCTCCTAACCCAACTCTATTTCCTACTCTATAATAGAATTAAAAATATATATTTATTTCTAAATAGAGTAATTCATTTAGTTTTTGTTCATAGCTCTATTTTTCACACTAAAATAGAATACCTTGGAGTAGAATCCAGATCTATTTAAGGAAAAAAATAGAGTCAACTATTGGAGATTGTCCTCAGAAGCAACCTGTAGGATCTCCTTCAAGCTTTGGCGCTTCAGAGGAAAAGCTTAATCTAGGCATCAACAAGTTGAAAGAAGACGAGGGAGTATGCAAGTGAGTGCATCTATCCATCCCTGCAAAAACATTCAAAGAACCTTAAGCTTATATCAATATGAACCTTAAGTGACAATTTCACTAGAAACGTAACATTCAAAGAACCTCAAGCTGATATTATCATCTCATTGTCAAGTTAAACTCTCTATAAAGTGGGATCACTTCTTCTTAGGCTAAGAATGATCCCATTTCTCGCACAAAACAGATCCAAGTTTTGAACTTTTACATGATTAAGGATTAGCCCACGAATACATCTCCCATTTCCAAAGATAGGGATGGTTAATCTCGAAATGGGTATGTGAAATTTTGAATAAAGGAAGTACCTTTTAGTACAGAGGGAGAAGGAGAAGCATGATTCGGCCATTGGATGGAACCGGAGATTTGAAAAACAGAGGATACGGATCTCGGATTAGCCTCTGGGATGATCATAATGGGTTTTAAGAATCTAGCGATTCTCCGAGAGTTCTGGAGGAATTGCATGATTCGTGATTCTACGAGTTAAACTGAGTCAAGCTGGGGAACTTTTGTTTTTTGACTGAGTCAATTCGCCAGGTTGAGAATAGGAGGACGATGGAGTAGTAATTAGAAGATTTAGGGATTTTGTTTTAGACCATTCTCTGCAAATACAGGTCCCTGTATGTAATCGTAATTAATTAATTTATCCCGTTAGTTAATTACTAATTTATCTCATTCTAATATTTTATAAGTGTGTAGTTGTGGATAATATTAATAACACTAGAGATTTTCCCTAAGTTTGACAAATATTTTTGTATATAATAAATATATATATATATATATATATTAATACATACATATCAGCCATATTATAAAATATAAGTCCATATCGAATTTGAAATAAGTGCAATAAAACATTTGATCTTTTTAATCAAACTTGAATTATAATTCAAATAGTCATTCATCATTCATATTTAGGAGTCATTCAGGAAACTCGATACTTATGGGTTTTAAAATCTATATGAAATGATGTCATTTATAATGATGTTTGATGACTAATGAACCTCATTCTCATGCCATGAAAATTGGCATCTAGAGTTTTTCACCAGCTATTTATGCAAACTCCCATACCTAAAATCGAAGGTATCCAAAGCCAAAAAGAGGACTGCAAAAGAGGACTTCCACTTATTTTGAAATACTTTTGAGCACAAGAACTCATAATTTTCGAGGAAGCTATTGCAAGTCTTTCATGGATTTGATATAAGAAGCTGACAATGTCTCTAACTCATGTTTCAGCAGCCAATGAAAAAGAAGTTTATAATTTTTCACTATGAAAATGCTTTAAGCTGATAAACCGAACATATTTTGCATGAAATTCTAGAATTTGAGCGAATCACACTCATGCTCGAATCTAACACAAACCGACAATATAATAAATTGAAGACGGGAACATACCAAGAGATGTTATTTTCAGATATATGGGAAAATTAAGTAGAAGACGTAAAGAGCACATATTGCAGCTTTTTAGGTGAGCTCTGTGAACTCGATGACATGTTAGAGGTTTAACATCTAATTTAACCCTTGTACAAATCTGAAATTTAGAACAGTAATCCTAAATTTTAAATAAAATGAAGGTGCATACACTCATCGTCATCGCCATGTCTTTCTTCATGAATGGTTGTGTTTTCTACAACATCAAAAATGCATTGGAAAAACTTACACTTGTCACATTTCTGGAAACAACATTTGCTTGTAAATGCAACATATCTGGAAAATCTCCTAACATCATTGTGTGACTCTTCTCTGGAAACAAAGTGTCAAAGTATAGTGCATCATAACTTAAGAAACAAAATTCATTCTTCCTCCCCCATGAGTTCTATAAGAAAGGGCTCTCCAACTTATACGCCATAAGGTCACGGAATTCTCACCGTCCTTTTCCAATGGAGATTGTTTCGTTTTTATTTTGTTCTACAGAATATCCACCACATGTTTTCCTTCCATATTTATCTAGCAAAATTATGTTCCTTGCTTGTTGATGCCATTCACCGTGTAAAACCCATCCGAAGAATCTGCACAAATAATTTACTTTAGCCAATACGTATCAAAACAATAGCCAAACAGAAACTCTCTGTCATGAAAATACTAAGGAGGCTGACATCAAACATTCATCTAGAAAGCATTTTAAGAAGATATGAAAAGTGAATTTACATGCTCGGTAGATCATTTGAGGTTCAAACTCTGCCTCCACACCCTTGGCCAGAGAGATGACAATATCATCATCCCAAACAGCCACCTGCATATTCTTAAAAGAACATAAATGAGTCTTAATCATATTCAAGCAAAACCCATCTTTCAATATCTCATCTGCGTATAGAAAACATATCCGCTAAATTAGCTTCCACATACCTGAGATACCCACACCATCTCATCAACCTCCTAAGCAAATCATCTCTCGAGTTGATCACTTCGAACAAATTTTCAGCTCTGCTTTTGAGCATTGATAAATATTGTAACTTGTAAGAAGCAAGTGGACATAAAAGGGCTGTCAAAAAAAAGTCAGACCAAGTTGTCCTGGGAGGCATTACGGTAACAGCGTTGTAATAGAGTATAAAAATAAGGACAAGATCCTAGCGAACGAACCTGGACTCCTCTTCGCCCTCGACTGAATGGTCTACAATCTCTTGGGCCTGATACTTCCATGCATCAGGAGTGTCAGCAAGATAGCTACTGAAACACAAAAAGAGTTCAGTGAAAGCTAAAGTATGAGACTATCAATGTTCTTCCATAAGGAGTACTCAAAACTCACTGAAGCAGTAAATTATTCAACTGCTTATATCACCTTCCAATCACTTGCACAGAAGCAAGATCATCATTTTCTTTCTTCTTTCCATGTTACTGTATGAAACAGAACTACCATTAAAAAAATTGTAGACAAAAAAAAAGACAGAGCAAAGAACTACAAACCTTAGCATCTTTCATATACTCGAGCACCACTCCTATTGTCTAGCACAACAATAGCAAACACTTGTTATGAATGAATTCATTAAAAGAACAAAAGAACAGAACGATAAGTTTGAATCTAAAAATTTATCAGCATCTCGGCTAAACAATTTTTAAACAAAATTGTAATAAAGAATTGGGTTTATACCTCTTGGTCGATGAGAAGCATCTCGAGACCGATAAGCACCTTAGTTTGAACATTTTGAGCTTCCCAAAAATGAATCAACCGAAACTTCAACTCGCCTTCATGAGTCCGAATTTCACATCTTTGAAAGCCATCACTTCCCCAACTTTGGCGGAGACAATGGCTTTTCCCTTAACGCCAGAGGAGACAGCGGCTTTGCCTCTAACGCCTGAAGAGGCACCAGTCTTCGTGGTGTGAACAATCGTACCTGCAGAGGAATATGAACGTTGCCATCATCAAAAAAGGGAAAAAATTTATATTGTTCATCTCCTTGTCTTAAATCACAAAGCTTCAGACTCTATAATTTTTTTTGATAATCAAACGGACTGAAACGTTACGTGTCCTTACCATTGGGGTTCTTCGATTTAGATGCAATCGAGCGCCGTAGAGACAGCGGTCTTGCCGTTGGGTGTGGTCAGACTGCAGGAGACCGACGCTGCGCCTTTGGCTTTCTTCGAGTGTGGATCGCCGATTGTGAGGCTGGAAGAGAAATAGGGTGTGCGAGTGGGCTTGATCGGTCCGGGAAAGGAGTCAGCATCAACGCCTTTGGTTTCTCGAATTGGAATAACCAGATATCGTGGATTTACCGTTGGAACTCACTGCAATGTACTAATGAGAATATACAACGAAGCTTAATCGAAAGAAAACTCCGATTAAGGGTTTTATAAATAAAATCCGAAGGAAAAAAGCCAAGAGAATCCATAAATGAGAGTAAAGGGAGAACGAAGTGGTGGATAAATTGATTGTTCGTGGATCAGACGTGAAACGTAACAAAGAAGATGAGGAGAAAAGGAGGTGACGAATCGATCTGAAAATTAGGATTAAAATAAATGAGAAAGGGCGAGATCTCGGCGAGGATTCACATTTCCGTCTCTCAAATTTGATGGGCTCCATGGCCCAAGCGTACACACGGCAGATGAAAGAAAAAAGCATAAACAAAAACAAAGAAAGCCCAACACGGACAAGTCAGAGCTTATGTGTCAAAACATTGAAATCTGATTGGTTGAATTTTTTGTCCGTCGTGGACAGTCTAGATGGTGATTATATTCACCTTTTAATACTTGTTTGATTTTAGGATTCATTTCTAATATGTAATACATCCTTAAACTCATAAAATAATCATATAACTAGGCGATTTTTCCGTGCTCATGCACGGATATAAATATTTATAAAGTAAATATATATTATAATAATTGATTGCTATTTAATTTTGATTTTAAATTAATTTATAATTTTTATGCATAATATATATTAATAATAATATCATAATTACTTTAGTTAAATATATGATTTTAGATATGTTAGATTAGATCTAGTCGATTTAATTATCATTTGAATATATCGGATTGCATCTATTTCTCTGAATTCAACTATAATTTTTTTATATTCTAAATCCATTAAAATTTTGATTAATTTTCTTATTTCTATTTAGGTTGGTTGTATTCTTAGATATGTAAATATATATTAGGAAGATTATGTATAACTTAAGATATATTGTTATAATGAAATAAAAAATAAACTAAAATGTTTGATTCCAAATTACTTAAATTAGTATAATGATATTATTCTGAAATCTCATGCATATATATAAATTTTACAAAAGAACAAAATTGTAACAGTTGGTTAATATTTTATTTTCATTTGTTAATGTGTTTTGAGTCTTCCTATAATTTATATTAATAAAATAAACTATTATTATTACAAAATTATATTTTCTTATTGTAGTTAAATATATGATTTTAGATCTAAGTTGGATTAGTTGAGTCACTCATTATGAGTATATTGAGTTATATATATTCTTTTAAATTCAAATGAAAGTATAATTTTTTATTATAATTAAGCCAAATCAAATTAATTTTATTTATCATTAAATGTGCATGTATTTCATAATATATATCAAATTAAATGTTATTTTTTAAAGATATTAGAAAATAAAGCGATAATCTATAGGAAGTTACATACAAAAGTAACTGATACTTTTGGAACCTCATGAAGACATAACAATATTTACAATAACTAAAATATTTTATAATTTCTAAATAATTTTATGAATATTTATTAAATTATATTTTTACTGTAAATGAAAGATATTACAATCAACTAAATATAAGAAAAATAACATTTCAATAATACTAATTATAAACTATTTTAAGTCAACTAAACATATATCAGTTTATGTTACATAATTATTTTATGTAACCATCAAAAACAATAGATAGATATATAAAAAATATTTCTATTACTTTGAAAATATATTGTTGTACTGTTAAAATTTTGTTTAATAAGAAATATTATTTCTTTTATAATATCAAAATTATCTGTGAAAATATAATTATAAAAAAGTATTTTGTTAGTATATTATGTTATCAATTTTTTTAAATGGAATATTACTATTTTGTGAACTTTCCTTTTAACTTTATAAATGTTTCTTTTTATTATATATGTTATTTGAAAATTTTATAAAGGAAAATAAAATTCAATATTAGTATTTAAATATAATATTTTTAATTCAGTAAGGATATCAATGTAAACAACCATCGTGAGAGTTAACATGAGCGTGACACATAGGAAACTGACTTCTCAAATAATATTGTAGAGATGTTTGAGTTATATTCAGATATATACGAAATAAAAGACACAATTTAAAAACAAAACATAAAAAAATTTTAATGGAATACAAAATAATCTAACAGGCATCAACTTGATAAAATAACAACAAAGTGGTACAAAAAAAAATGTTTTGTAAACAATATACGTTATCTTATATATAGAGTAGACTTGTTATCTCTAAGATAGATATAATAGATTTGTTACTTCAATAAGAAAATTAAATTACTTATTTATAAATAGTTAGATATTTAAAGTATTGACTAGATTTTGATCCGCGTTTCGAAAGCGCAGGTTTATTTTTAGAATTAAATAAATACGTTTTATATAAATATAAAGTTCTATATAAGATAGTGTATAAGTCTGGACATATATATCTGAAAACGAAGAACCGAACCATGCCAAACCGAAATACCAAACCAAAATTGAAACAAATTTCATAAATAACGGAGCGAATCCTATATTTTTAGAATTAAAAAATTCGAACCGGATCCAAACCAAAAACCGAATGGGTACCCAACATTTTAAAATACAATTACAAACCTACAAATATTAATTATATTTAGTTTAATAACCAAATCTCTTAAAAATTTATTTATAAATCGAATTACCTGAATATTTTTTATATAAAATATTAAAATTTATCCAAGTTATGTGATATTTTTATCAGAACATCTTGAATTACCTGTTATTTAAACTAAAACCCCAAATTATCTGATGTTTTTCTTATATTATATGAAATCCTAACACCCGGAAACCAAACCGAAACCGAGTTGGACCCAAATGTTTTCGATATTAGTCTGTTTCCAACTTTACTATCTGAACCGAACCAAAAAACAAAATAACCAAACCTAACTTTGTAAATATATGAATTGCTATATTTAATGGTTCCTAAATAACCAGAAATAAAAAACCAAAAAAAAAATTAAAATACATGAACATAAATTGAATTCTCAGGCATAATTGTTTATCTACATTTAAATGGCGGGAAGAAAGCATTTTATTGCTACAAATTATTTAACTCCTTTGAGCAGGGTACATATATAATTTATAGAAGAAGTAAGATATAAACAATGTTTTTTATATTCGACTCGAATCCCTAGTCAAATTGGTAAACCCGATGACCCATATTTAATAAGTTCATATTTAATTAAAAACTGTTAATTAAAATTTGAGAAAACACAACAATCCATTGTCAACCCGTGATTTGATGTTGGCTGACCTAGTAAAAACCCAAAACAATCTGATAATATTTTTAAAAAGATCGATTTACTTTTAATAATATATAAAATTTAAGAAAATATTTTATTGAGTTATTGATTAGCTTAACTTTTAGCGAATGTTCTAATTTGGTATTTAAAGTTAGTCAAAAATTTCCTTTTTTATTGCGGACATTTAGAAATTCAAATAAAAGTCTTTTAAATAAGTATTTACATTTTTTATAAATATGATTTTATATTATTTTTATTTTCAATAGTTAATGATATTATTTTCGTATATAATAATATTATTTTTATAGATTAGCATTTGCAAAACTATACAATAATTTGTATATACTTTATGTAGTCTTTGAGTTTCTTGTTTGCTATAAATTTGTTTTAGTATGTAGTCATATACTTATTCTACGTATATAATAAAGATTGGTTGGCTGTTACTAAATTTAATAAATATCTGAAATGAGTAAACATAAACCTGGTTTTATATTTTGTAATCATAATTAAACCAAACCCGCCAATTTTTGTTTTGATTTTTAGTGTACCAATATAATGTAGGCGATTTGTAGCAAAAGGAAAAAATCAAATAACCATTTTACCATTAATATGGTAATTAGTAATAATCTTGTATAGTAAGAGAAAAATAAGGTAAGATCAAAAATTAATTAGCTAGTGAATAGGTCTAACAACTTTATCTAAGTAGATTTTTTAAAACTCCTTCTCTTTTAATAATATTGATTTTGAACTTTAATACTTATTTTTATATATTATATCAAAATAAACATTGAACTGATCATGTACAGTACTGATATATCATATATGTTTCAGATATTTATATTGACTATTAGTTTCAGATTTTGGATTATCCGTTCGTGTCCGATTAATAATATTTTGAATTCAGATTATATTTTATATCATCCAATCAGAATTTTAATGGGATAACATATTTTTCTATTCGATTTTGTTCAAATTTAGAATTTAGAATTTTATGTCCAGCTCTTATCCCACTAATCGAACCCTTTTCTTATTATATATTTAAGCAAACTTCATTCAGCCAATTCTGTGAAGAAATATAAATTATACCATTTTTCATTGATATAGCATATTCTAGTTACTCGATATACCAATCATATGTTTTCTGTTAAATCAATACAAAACAAAAACGTTTATCTTGTTTCAAATTTCTTTGTAATAAGCAATTGTTCATTAATTTGTTTTCTGTTTCCTCCTCAATATGTTTAGTTTAGGGTACTTTAAACAACCTCTATGTTCTATTAATAAGAAAAGAAAACTAAATGATCTTAAGTTTGTATTGAAAAATGATATCGCCTAAAGTTTGGAACACAGAAACAAACAAAAGAACCTTTTTCGAACAAATTGAATTGGAACGCAAATAAACAACTGAAATCAGTTTATCGTTACTGCTAATCTCCTTCAATAAATTAAAATTCATCTAAAAAGCTTCTATGTGTTTATAACTTTATATCAACTTTTGATCTTTCTCGTCACAGAATCAATTGACTGTAGTTAGAGGAACTATAAAGAAATGGGTTGCAGACAATCAAAACACGATGTTGTTACGGGCAACACCACGGTCCGAAAACCTTTGGAAGCTGAATCAGTGAAGGGCCAAGAGAACGAGACAATTAAAAGAGAAGAAAGCTGCATGTGCCAGAAAACGAACGACATCTCAGCTGTGGTTTCTTCAGACAGGCCACAAACCACTGTGGAAAATAATACAAATAAACAGGATGAAAAGGAAGCTGGAGGAGATTGTGGCGAGAAGCCGGAGGGAGAGACAAAAGTTGAACAAAAACACAAGGAAAAGGAAACAACGACTATGCCGTTGGTGATGACGATAGTGTCGGAAAATATTGTGACGGAGGAAACCGTTAACGACGTAAATGAGAGCATTTTTCCTGTGGATGAACAAAAAGGTATGCAAATAATTAGTATAATCTAATTAAATTTTAGACGTATATATTCTAGAGAATAAGCATATATAACCTTTCACAAACATCATCTTTGTCTTAACTCGATAACATGCTTTTATATCACGTTATTTATTTCCAATGAAACTATTTAACAAACAAATACTTTATTTTGTGATGATCTCTTCATTTCTATGCTATCAATTATGTTCAAAATTTTACCATGCAAGTGTCAAATTAAGTTGATGTCTTGCTGTTTATAACAGTTATTTTTGATATAGAATTTACAAACTTAACATTGATAAGGCATAACTTTTTCACTGGAGGTGTGTTGTGTATTGTGTAGATAACACTGATGCATATGTTTATTTCTGGTTGAATAGCAGACAAAGATGATAGTGAAACAGTTGTAGAAGAGGAAAAATGTAGGGAAGATATAACTTCTGGTGATGTTGACACTGAAATTCAACTTCCCAAAGTTGAAGAGCCAAAACCGGATATTGATACTCCAGTAACAACTGAGTCAGAAGTTCAAGAGGTTTTGACCGCAAGTGCTGATGAAATTGCTACCTCCGAAAATGTTGAAACTGAGTCCGAAAACAATGATGACACTCCTAATTTGAAGGACGAAGATAAAGTTGATGTTGTAGAGAATATAGCTGTTGAGGAAACTGCATCCACAAAAGACAATGACACTTCTGTTTCAAAGAAAAAACACGAAGTTGATCTTATAGAGAATGTAGACACTACTGCCTCAGAAACTGTCGAAATTGTGCCTATGGAAAACGGTAACACTCTTGTTTTAAAGGATGAAGATGAAGTTGGTCTTGTAGAGAATGTCGAAATAGCGTCCGTAGAAAACGATGACAATCTTGTTTTAAAGGACGAAGATAAAGTTGATCTTTTAGAGAATGTAGAGACTATCTCCTCGGAAACTGTCAAAAATGTGACTGCGGAAAACAATGACACCCATATTTTAAAGGATGAAGATGAAGATGATCTTGTAGAGAACGTAGAGACTATCGAAAGTGCGTCCACAGAAAACAATGACAATCTTCTTTTAAAGGATGAAGATAAAGTTGATCTTTTAGATAATGTAGAGATTGCCGCCTTAGAAACTGTCGAAACTGCATCAACAGAAAATGATGACACTTCTGTTTTAAAGGAAGACGATGACGTTGATCTTGTAGAGATGGCCGCTTCAGAAGCTATCCAAAAATTCCCCATAGAAATCGATGACACAAATATTTTAAAGAATGAAGATGAAGTTGATCTTGTCGAGAATGTCGAAAGTGTGTCCACGGAAAACAATGACACTCTTGTTTTAAAGGACGTAGAGAATGTCGAAATTGCTGCCTCAGAAACTGTCGAAATTGTGCCCATAGAAAACGATGGCACTCATGTTTTAAAGGAAGAAGATGAAGTTGATCTTGTAGAGAATGTAGAGACATCCGTATCAGAAGCTGTCGAAAATGTCCCCACAGAAATCGATGACACTTCTGTTTTAAAGGAAGGAGATGAAGTTGATCTTGTAGAAAATGTAGAGATGGCCGCCTCAGAAGCTATCGAAAATGTTCCCACAGAAATCGACGACACTTCTATTTTAAAGGATGAAGATGAAGTTGATCTTGTAGAGAATGTAGAGACTGTGGAAAGTGTGTCCACAGAAAACGATGACACTCTTGTTCTAAAGGACGAAGATAAAATTGATCTCGTAGAGAAGGTAGAGATTGCTGCTTCAGAAATTGTTGAAATTGTTCCCACAGAAAATGATGACACTCATGTTTTAAAGAATGAAGATGAAACCGATATAGAGACTGTCGAAAGTGAGTCCACAGAAAATGATGACACTCTTGTTTTACAAGACGAAGATAAATTAAGTTGATCTCTTAGAGAATGTCGAGATTTCCTCCTCGGAAACTAGAGAAAACGATGAAATTCATGTTTAAAGGAAGAAGAGAAAGTTGATACTGTAGGGGTATGAAAGTTCAGTTAATATACGCTGCAATTCTCTTACAAAATCCACCATTTTTATATCATTATTACGAAGAGTAATTCTCTTACAAAATTCGCCACTTTTGTCGTTGTGTAGAAAGATCCGGCAAAGCAAGTTGAGCCTGCATGAAAAAAAAAAGTATACAAATTTTAAAGTTCAAAAAAAAAAGAAAAAAATAAAAGAAAGCATACATATTTAATACGTGTAACAAATCAAATGTGATCACCAAAAATCAATTATATTGTTTCTTTATTTATTCTATCTAAGAAAAAAAATTCAAAAAATTTATTTTGCTTAGTTTAAACATATTTGAATCTTTAAATGTAATAAACATTCGACTGTACTGAAAAAAAAAATCGATCTGATTGTCTGTGTTTATATTTACGTTTTCGTTCAATAGATAATTTTTTTAAAAAAAAAAACTATTAGTTGAGCTATTTTGACAAAATTAGTTTGTTAATCGTAAATAGTTTTTTCTCAAAACTATTCTCTCCTTTTATGATTGTTATTACAAAAATTCTAGCTAGACATTAAATTAGGAATCATTTAAAAGTAAAATTAAATTTTAGAAAGAGTGAAGAATGTCATTGAAATGAGAAATATGGATCGAAGTTAAATAATGTCCTCATACAATAACAAGATCAAAATTTTGCGTTCAAAAGAAAAATTCAACCTCGGTTACAAAAAAAAAGAATAATTCAATGCTTTAGCTGCAAATCGTTGAATCTACTACAGAAAATATAATTAATATCGAATGAGACGGAATAAATGAAAATCAAATAAATGAAAACATTAAATATAACTCCATGTTATAAAAAACAAGAAAGAACACAAAGGGAAAAAGACAACTTTCACTACACCAGAGAGTCTGACACTCGTTTCTATTTAAATATTTTTCTAACTTTCGATTAATTATGCTATTACAACAATGAGAATATTACATAGATGATTTTACAGCCGACTCCGAGCTGTCCTATGAAATTCATGTTCGATGGTACATCCTGCATCAAGCTAAAGATCTTTGGTATTTTTTGGGGTTTGAACCCCAGACCTCTAGGTGTAGAAGCATTAATGAACCTTTAGTTAAACCACTGGATCAAGGAGACTTCTACAATACTTACTTAAATATTTTTGTTATTGCTATTACTATTGTAAATGTTATAAAGCTAAAATACTAAAAATCGTTCGCCCCTATTTTCACACTAAATTCTCGTACATTTTTCTCTATCTGATTCTTGAACTAAAATTTTGACTATTTATTAAAAAGTAATTTATGTTGTGAAAGAATAGGTTTATGAAGGATGTATTATTCATAATCAGGAGGTTCCTTTATATAGGATTACATACACCGTCATAGACAATGGGCCTAATACATAATGGGCCATAATATTTCCTAGTCTATCTAGGAAAAGGATAAACTCTAATATGTAAACATAACATATATATATATATATATAAATACGGCTGTCTCTATCTTCATCTGGAACAGGAGCCTCTGGTCTATCTGGTTCGGGCCGTCCCTGGTCGGTAGGGGCCGGTTCGGTATCGTCCGGTTATGGGTCGTCCACTTAGATGATTCTTAACACTCCCTCTTGGACGCCATAACCATTTTGAGTTCGTAGTATGCTTAATGTTGCCTCGTTAAAACCTTACCAGGAAAACCCAGTGGGACAAAACCTTGGTGAAGGAAAAAGAGTACAACACACACTACTCCCCCTGATGAATACATCACTGAAGATCTTCTTGTATGAGTCTCTGAATGTCGTTTCAGTGAGCTTGAAGTACTTGTGCTTCTTTGTCGTCGTCTACTCCATGATCTGGTCAGATATGTTGGGCTATGGTCTTTGACCAATCATTCCCACGAATACTCTCTCATGATAGAGTACACGGACTGTACACTTGGACGGACTGTGCCTTTAATTGTCGTCCACTATACTTGGTTGGACCTCATCCCCTTAATTGGTCGGACCTTGACCAACAAATACTTATGGGTCGTCCCATGGTCATACCACGACCTGGTCATTATGGACGATAAGATATTTTACTTTCTTAAGTACCATTGACCATGTATTAATCTGGTCAATCCATGTTGTGTCATAGACCTTGTCTATATACGTCCATAATTTTCTCATGAGTGTCTAAGATCATGACTTAATCAATGATCATTACTGCAATGAGTTTTACAAACTCATTAGATTTTGGTTCTATAACCAAATACACTCATCGGACCTTATTCATGGCAATCAATATTTCTTGCCTTTGGTAATGTCATATACATTAGACTTCGTCCAGACATATCTGTGATCTTTCTTGCTGTGGATCATTCCACGCACTGGAATATATATTAGGTCATGGACCTTATCAACACACGCCCACAAGTTTCCCATGAATGGCTAAGACATGGTTGACGTGCTGCTATCATGCTACTATCATATATATGTATGCAGCCCCATGTGCTTTGTTCGTATGATCCTTGACCACACGTGCCTATGGACTGCCACATGATAGCTGATCTTTCTGAGATCTAATAGATAATCTGTATCAACCAATCAACCTTTCTTTAGGCTGGTTTCGTATACAATAAACACAAGGAATTCCGATTTCTGTAAATGTATAGACTGAACCGGGTTGTTCTTATACAACTCCTTTACTAAGTATTACTTGGTCTATCATATTATATGCAGCTGCTTTGTTTCAGTCCATAAACAACTTAGGAACAATGCTGTTTTGAGAATTTATTTCTCTGGTACCTTTCTATTCTCATCTAGTGATCCATATGCTGCTTACTATGTCAATCTAATTTCTTCCTTATGACCAGACTTTTATCAATTCGAAAATATGTAGCAGTATCCACCACATTGGAGTATTTCTCCTTATAAAATGTTCCTTGTCTCTGTGAGTAACCTTGTGTAATTAAGCCATTCCTTTGAATGCTTTTAGAAACATGGACGACCTCTAGACCACGTGGTCGTGTCCTTTATCTCACGGTTTTCTTTTTTCCTCACAAGACCCATTCACTGGTTTTATCATTTGATGGTGTTTCTATCATATATGGCCAATACGCCCATCTTATACTTTAACCCCACGTTCCTTTTCAACTTTATCTATATGAGTACTCTCACGTGGGTTCATGATCCTCGCTTTATGTCTTATACCCAAGTTCTACCTTGTATGCGCTATCTTATATGTAAATACATCATTGGTATCGATACCCTTTCTGCGTTCCATTGTATTCCAGACATAACATAATTGATTGCAATCTTATGTCCTTTAATACCTTGGTGTTTGGCGTCCCAAATCACCTTAAGTACCATGGAGTTTGGCGTCCCAAATTCTTGCATGGTATCTTGTATTGGTCGACCATTTTCTATGTCTGGGATGGTTTCCCTTATAACCTCGGATCTGTATTCTATGCACCTTTTCTTTTCTTTCCGAGGTTCCTTATCTTATGGAACATGTTGGTCTATCTTGTATAGACTCTCTAGCAACTTGATTGTGTCTCTCTAGGACATCAATTTCGTTTTGGTGCTAAGCTGGTATGACTTTAGTCATTCTTTCTTTTCTTTTCGGGTCAATGTGTCTGGCATCTAGTTCTGCTAGCTTTTGTATCATTTGATCACTTTATTTGGACGTCTTAAATCATATTCTTTAGTCCGAGGATCTTGCCAAGACAATGATGGTTAATACCATTTCATTTCTCTTATCATTCTTTTACTCTTTATCCAGCTTATAGCTTTCTCCTTCTAATGTTGGATAATCGGATTACTTATGCAATCCGTGAACCTAGCCTTAATCTGATCACCCATATTTGGCTCAAGGTTTCTTAGAATTCGTGGGAGAAAGTCATACTCCTATCCAATATATATTACCAATCCTCATCCTCTTCTAAGGATCCATCTTAGACGGCACATATGTATGTGGTGGTTTTATTAAATCTCTTAAGATTGTATATGTCTGATCATGTCCCGTATTCAATCTGAGATGGGAATATCTATGCTCACTTATATGGCCTGATGCATATTTACCTTTTACATGTAAATTCTTGTGTCCCCAAGCTTTAGGTAGTGGCCTTTATGGTATAAAGAATTCGGCCAAGTCTACACTGATTTGTAGTATGTTCATGGATCAGTTTGTCCTCACTCCCCCTCATGGACATACTATAATCACGTGGTACTTGGGACAATAAAGCCTAATTTGAGTTTTCCTTGTGTACATGTTACACAACGTGAGATTTTATGGGATAACTCTTTGTGCCTTTGCAATATCTCTCTTTGCATCAAGTTTGGACTTGGATGGCTAATCCAGTCATGCCATAAAGTGTATAAAATTTCGTTGGCCAACCAATCTGGTTACCTAGGCCTTGTGCCTTATCATACTGATCCTTGGCATAGTCTAGATCAGTAGAGTATAGTCTTGACCACTCTTTTTGCCTTGGACGATTTTTCTTTATAATATGAAGGAACTTTTATTTCCTTTGCCCATTGGTTCAATATGGAAACCATTCATTATCAAGTCTTTATAACTCAATGGGTCTTTTATTGGGTGAATAAAATCGTGCCCCTTTAGGCAAATGCCTTGGCCGTGGTCTGACTATCCTTTTGTCAAGTTCTCATTTGTCATTTATCAATCAGAGAATTATCAAGCAAACAAGATAACTAAAACAACTTTTATTATTTCTATAAAATGTAAATGACAAGCAAATCAAAGCAAAGCATAAAACACAAAATCAGAATGTCAAAGTCTTATTTAGTCAATAGACATGCCGGCCACACCATCCCTTAACTCGGACACAGCTGCTTCGGATTCCTCATGCATCTCACTGCTTTTCTCTAGAAATTTCTTTTGCTCAATTATCAATAGGCATGAAAACATATCATTATAGGTGGTGAAGCCTTTTTCTCTTAAGGTATATTGTAACAATATATCACTTGGATCGGCTGTGAGGAAGGTCTTTTCCAGTAAATCCTCCTCTGTTACCATTTCACCACATAGTCTCAGTTTGTAAACAACTTTGGACAAAGCCAAGTGATAATCGTCCACAGACTCAAAGTCTTGGAATCTGAGACTCATCCATTCATGCCTGACCTTTGGTAATAACACCATTGTGTATCTGGACTTTAAATCTGTCCAAAGGTCATGAGGATTCTCAATATGTATATACTGATTTCTCAGTTCCTCAGTGAGATGATGGCGCATAATACATATGTCCCTATACTTTTCACTCAGTTTCATAATCACCTTGAGTGATTCACTGTCCGAGTCCTCTTGACTTCAGGACAACTGAAGTGTTCATTTCCCATTCCAACCAATTATCTCCAGAGAGACTTAGGGCATCATAATCCGAAGGTTCAAATTTCGACATCTGAAATCATATTATCAATCAATCAATTTCAAGATTTAGAATTCATGCAATCAATTCAAAACATCAATGCATACGGTTTCTAAGGCCACACGGCCATACTAGCAAGCAAGGCCACACGGCCACAAGTTTATGATGCATGATAAGGCCATACGGCCAGCAGTATGCAGTGAAGGTCACACGACCATATGATGTGCTAATGGACCACACAGCCACACTAATGAGTAATGCAAGCTTAGACAAAGATTGGATCAATGCTATATGTGGCTAAGGTTTCAAGGCCTTTAGTAATTCAGATCATGAATCAAACAAATAATCTATCACCTTAGCTCTTATGCAATATGCTTAATCAGATATGCAATGAGGCCACACGGCCTAGGAGATGTATGATGCGGCCAAGCAAGCAATCAAGATGCGTCAAGAATGAAATGGATGATATGCAATGCCATTAGGCCAGTATATGATCATGATGCATCAAGGCCACACGGCCAGGTTAGATTGCAAAACGCATAGATCAAGGTCGGACCAATCAAAGCCGGACCATCACCTGGTCGGTTTTCAAGGTCGACAATGGATAAGGGCTAAGACCGGTTTCAAGGCCGAATGAGGATAAGGTTAGGCCGGACACAAGACCGGATAAGGACTAGGCCGATTACAAAACTGGATAAACCTTATCACTTTCGATTTTCAAGGTCGGATTTATCTATTCCGATTTTCAAGGTCGGATAAACCTTATCAATTATTTCAGATAAATATGGATTTCAAGGTCCATAAATTCGAAACATATCAACAATAAAATTGACAATTAAAATCAAAGATTAACCGGGTTTTAAGGCCCTTTAGCAATTCAATTTCATGATGCAATCTTAGCAAACAATTTCTAGATGATCAATGAATCAAGAAAGCAATCATAAAAGAAAATTTCAGAAAATGAATTTTTCTATAAAAGGAAACTTTCTATAAAAGGAAACTTTCTATTTTCCAGAAAAGGAAACTTTGCAATTTTTCAGATTCAATTAAATCAGATCAAATAAACTCAATCAACCATCAACGATAACAGATCAATCAAGCCATTAAACAATCAATCAAATCGATTTCAATCAAACAAACAATGGTTGAAATCGGCCAAAATTAGGGTTTTGGGGATTGATCGATTTCAAGGCTTAAGGATTCGATTTGATCATTCAGATCAGTAGGGTTTTCGAGATTCAACAAGCCATTGAGGCTGTGATTTTAATTGATTAACAATCTCTGATCGAACTTATGGTTTAAGAGCTTCGATTTACTCATAGGTAGGGATCAGACTTATTGATCTAGGGTTTTAGAGGGGTTTGCAAAATTTTAATTTGTCTTAAACCTTTATCAAGAAGCCAAATTCGATTCTATGGGTGATCTTTAGGGTTTCAGATTGTTTACCTTTATAATTTTGAAGATCTGAACCGGACCACCAAAAGAGAGAGCTTGCGGACGGACGGATCGCTTAGCCGGACGATGCGGAGCTTCGGCCGGAACAGGAGCTGGACGTCTCGCCTAGGTCACGAACAGGGACGGAGGAGAACGCCTTGGATCACGTCGGAGAAGGAAGCAAAAGACGGTGGAGAGAGATCTATGGCCGCCGGACAAGATTAGGGTTTTAGGGCAATTTGGCGGCACATATTGAAACAGAGCGTGAGGGCGCGTCTGAGATCTGATAGTCAGGAGGTTTCCGGCGATGGATTCGTCTCGTCAAGAGATTCAATTTGATATATTACTCGTCGTCTGGATCCTTACGGTTTGAGAGAACGAACAGTTTGAAGTTGCGCCGGAAATTAGGGTTTTTGATGGCTTAGTTTAGAAACGGGAAAGAGAAGGGATTTTGAGAGCAGCTCGTGCTGATAACGTGTTGTGAAAGAATAGGTTTGTGAATGATGTATTATTCATAATCAGGAGGTTCTTTTTATATAGGATTACATAGACCGTCATAGACAATGAGCCTAATACATAATGGGCCATAATATTTCCTAGTCTATCTAGGAAAAGGATAAACTCTAATATGTAAACATAACATATAGATAAATACGGCTGTCTCTATCTTCATCTGGAACAGGCGCCTCTTGTCTATCTGGTTTGGGCCGTCCCTGGTCGGTACGGACCGGTTCGGTATCGTCCGGTTATGAGTCGTCCACTTAGATGATTCTTAACAATTTACACAGAAAATACCAACTAATTTCGTAATTTACAGAACTGGAGAAAACGTTAGCTTAACCGTAAGGTCCAACTCCAGACCTTGAGAAATGATCATAATGACCTTATTCCTTTGTTTGTTTACGTATAAAGCCCAAGAATTTTGTAATGATGACATGCATGTAATCACGACTTAACCGAATCGTTTTTTTATGACTCTGGTATCCGAATGTTCTCGAAAGAGATCCGATTAATGCCTAATGACCGTCCACTGGAGTATAGTCTGAGAGCCTTCCGAAAGCATCCAGGGAAGCCACCTTTTTCACCCCATGTTAATCAATGGTGGCCACATATGGGCCTAATAATCTCGCACTAGAAGATAATCGATCCCTGACCTAGACGAACAGGACAACTCCTCCTCTAGTGAAATAATTAACCAAATCGTTTTGGTCTAGTGGTAAAGGGGTTCCAGCTAGAGTTTTTGTCCTGGATTTGAGATTGACCACCTGTAGACGTCTTAAATCACAAGAAAACCTAGATTTCTATGGACCTCGTAGAATTAGTGTTCGAGTCTATAAAACCTTTGGGATCCTCGTGATTATAAAAAAATATAATCATAACTTAATCTATATTTACAGACAAGTGAACAACAAACAAGTTAACGTATGTATTTTTGTAGCCTGTACAGGTTTTAAAATAAGCCAGCAAAACCTGACAAATACGGCAGCACTAAATGAAGATTTGCACAGAAAAGGGGCCATAGACATTTTTTTTTTGAAATAGACAGTTACTTTGTGTGTTATCCCTGTTATTTTTACCACTTTGTAAAGATATAAAGTTATGAAACTATATTATTACTTAAAATATTAGAAAGTATGTGTAGATGGCTATGTCAAACATAAAATTGAAAATCGAATTTGTAGTCGGCTACCAAAATCGGTTAATATTCTTTCGTGCCATTGCATGTGTTGTTATAATATTTATAGCATGTTAACTCTAATAAGGAAGAATTATAAAGTTAGCAGGATAATAAAATTGTTGGTTTATACAAAGTACATGTAACCAGATAAATAAAAATTATCTATGAGGATGTTATTTATTATCATTTCTATGATTGCGTCCATTGTTAGGTTAACTATCTGTTGGCTACAGCAGATGTATCTGTCTTCTCTGTATGTCCAACAGAACTCCCCTGATGTGGCCTTCTCTCAGTCAAATCCCAAAGAGGGAACGCAATATGCATGCGCCTCCGACCATCGTCGTCTCTTACCTTCATTTGTATATGGCTGGCCGGCTCCTCTGTCGGCGGTATCCCAGCCTCATACATCATTTTCCAGACGTGCTCTCAATTTCGGGTCAGACCTCCCATGGTGTTGTTTAACGCTCATGGTACCATCTACCGAATATGGACTGAGCGAAATAATAGACTTCATGACATCGCCTCCTCCACGCCACAAGCTATTTTCAAGTTATTAATCAACTAATACAAAAATGTAATTCTCACAAAAAATGAAACGCAAAGGATATTGAGATCGTATGCAGATCTGTGGCTCACCTATGACTACGACTGAGTCCATCTCCTACTCGGGTATAACACTCTCCCTTGTTTTATTCTCTTTCTTTTTAACAAGAGAGAATCTGCTGGCCTGTAAGCTCCCTTTCTAATACTTGACAATCTCATTATTATGAGAAAAATTGTAACATCCTGGTTCGGGCCTGGATTTTTTTTAAAAGGAAGATGGGTTTCTCTACGGCCCATGTGACTAAAGACCTAGGGTTTTCTGCAGTTCCTTATAAAAAGAACTGCAGTTCTTTTGTCTCATTCACAAAAGTCAAAAGCGGAGCCCTGCAGAGAATTCTCCAAAGATCAGAAGCCCTAGCTGCCCTCTCTCCTTTTTCTCTCTCTCTCTCCGCGAACTCTATCTCTCTCTTCCCTCTCTCTCCGCGCGTCTCTCTCTCTCCTCCTCGCCGGCCACTCTCTCTTTCCTTCTCCCTCTCGACGGCGCCGTGGTGGTGGTGTAGCAGATTGGTGTGGTGGAGATCCAAATCTCGTTTCTCTTGCCACTTGTTTCCAGAACCAGATCTAGGCTAAGGTGAGGTGGCTTGAACCCAGTCTTCTCTCATGCTCTCTATACTCCTGTATGTTGGATCTAGGGTTGGTTAGATCCTGTTTCAAAGTTAGGTTGGTAGATCATAATGGATGCTAGGGGGTTAGATGAATGAATCATATTGCATAAGAACGCTCACTCTTATAAATGGGACTTAATGGACTGCTTTGTTTGTGTGGTTAATGATTGACGATGAATGATTGTGTGACTGATCTTGTGTCCCATGTGTTGATGGTGAATGAAAGCTAGGTTGCTAGAGAGAAGTAAATGTTAGAATCATAGTTGCATGAAAGTATTTCTCGTTTGGTAACTAAGTGATTGAAGGATGTTTGTGAATGAGTTGTATATTGGCTTCAGTTGTGATGTTTGAGATGTGTGATTGTGTTGATGTGATGAAGAACCTAGACATGCTAGGTTGTTATCGAACCATTGTTAAAAGTGATAAGAATGAATCTGAGAATGAGCATGAAAAGGAATATGAGAACGTGATGAGAATGAGAATGAGAGGAAGAGGAGTGAAAATGAGAATGTGAAATGTGTCAATGAACTTGATTGTTGTCCTGTCTGGAACACCGAGAACGGGTGTGCGTCTAGTACTGAAAGTGTGTTAAGAATGAGCCAACCGCGAGAGGCGGGATGTAAGAGGTGCCTACCGCGAGATGCGGGATATAAGAAGTTCCAACCGCGAGAGGCGGGATATAAAAACGTGAAAGGCGTCTTAAGATCGAATCTTGCCGAGCGTGGCACAATTATGACTATTTACGACCGGGGGGCGGACAGTGCCAGGTGAGCCAATTTGCTGCAATTCGGATAGTCATTTAGGAAGCTGGAGGGGTACGGATGCTCGAAAGAGGCGTCCGTCCAGGATAGGCTGGAACGCGTATGGACATTCGTAAACGGCCATAGGTCTATACATCTAGGTTGTTTGGAGCCGAGTCGGTCCTGAATGTGAGTCGGTCGAGTCTAATGTGTTTATGTGTTGCAATGACTGAGTTCATTGTGCTGAATGATCGCTAGGATGATAGATGTGCATAGAATTGTGAATTCATGAAATGATAGAGTTGCATTGATTGCTTGTAGTGGCTAGTTAGTCCTGGTTCCCGCATAGAGTAGTGTAGAGTGTCATGCGGGTAGGCTGGTCTAGAGTCACTTCACTGAGTAATTCATTTATCATTCCCTTCCTTTCATTTCTCTATGCGCAGGACTGTAAGTAGAAGGACATGGTTACGGGTGGGATGGTATTTCAAGAAGGTTATGCGTCCGCGACTATTGGGACTAGTAACATGGACACGAAGGGTTGTCTAATTGAGTAGACAAGTGTCCGTAACTCCCTTTCAGTAACTCCGGTCGGACGCCGGGGGATCGGGATGTTACAATTGGTATCAGAGCGGAGGTTAAGATCCCTTAGTACTATCCTAAGGGGTCGGCATTTCCGACATTTTCAAATCTTGTTTTTAAAAGGAAAAGAGTTTGCGAAAGTTTTGATACTTTAAGAAGTTATGCGATGTTTTCAAAAACCACCCACTATATCAATACTTCTATTACGGTTTTGATCGGATCTCTACTTGTAGGATGTCTTCGTAAGCCAGTGATGACCAGGGTGACGGGTACGAGTATCGTGGACACCCATGGTTTAACCCGATCTACACTCAGACTCAGTGTACCATAAGAGGAAAGGTGATACCCCGTCGGAGACATCCATTGATAAAGTCTCACCGCCAGACAAATGAGTGTGAATGGCTAGGAGCCCCGATAGGTGAGGGCCTCCAATACCAGCCAGCTTCGACCAAGTACGAGCCAGAGGTGCTGCCAGTCAAGCGAGGACGGGGTCGTCCAAGGAAAGCAGCTTCGACCAAGTACGAGCAAGAAGTGGTGCCAGTTAAACAAGGACAGAGTCGCCCAAGGAAGGAAAAATCAGTGTCGGATATGGAGTGGGTTCTTGAGCCGCTTGTTGGGGAGCCTCCTATGAAGAAGCGGGGACGCCCGCGAAAGTTCTCAGCCCCGAGGGGAGACGCCTTCGAAGGAAGTCAGGAACCTGGTAGTTGTGATGTACTGGTCCAGATGGAAAAGAAGCCACGCACAGTAAGAGATTACCTAAAGGAGTTCATGGATACGGCCAAGAGGTGCAAGCTGAAGCCAGCCGAAGAGTTGTGCCGGTTGTTTATGACAGGGTTCCGCAAGGACATTCGGGACGAGCCTGAGAGTGCCATGGCCCCGTTGGAATTCACACTTGTAAAAATGATAGTAGGGCAAGCAATAGCTCAAGAGAAGTGCTTCCCAAGGATGGGCGAAGAGGACCAAAATGCTCTTTTTTGAGTCAGATGAGGACCCGGAGACGGACGACGACCCGGTACCTTCAATTCGTAGGAGTAGGACTCACACTTTTATTTGATTGATTTATTTATTTATTGTTGGCTTTGGTAAGGGTATTCTGTGTATGTACAGATGCCTTGAGTTTTCCTAAACTATTGTAATCATACTCCATTTCATTTATTAAAATTCATTCGTTGGTTTTAAAGATCCTGAGCAAAGTGTTCGTGTCTGGTTGTTTCCCAGGGGTGATGTGTGATTATGTGGATGAGCTTGCACGAATGAGTTTAAACCTGGGATTCAACCAGGCATGAGGGAACATGATGTTATCATTAGCGTCCTGTTATAGATTCTGAGTTGAGGCACGTTAGTCGAGGATGTTGTTGTTAGCGAATCTGTATGGAGTTGCTATAAAAGTTATATGAACCATATGGAAATGGGATCGTCAAGACAGGCTGATCGACCTGAGTTGCATGCTTGTGTGTTGGAATAAGAAGAAGATGTAGAGTACATATGCCCTAATGGATAGGTGCACAATCCTACAACCTATTCGACTTATGGAGATACTGGTATGAGGAGCCTATGGGAGATCTTTTAAGAACCCCGTATGCTCAATCGAAAGTGGGGCTGAGCAAGGATTTAAGCTAGAAAGGATCCCCAGAAACTACTGAGAAAGTGGGACAACATGATTTGGTTTAAGGGAAATACAAGACCGCCGTGGAGTTGCACAGTGGAAGCATGGTGGCAAGCAGGTTAGCACGCCACAGCGGATGTTGGTTTCGAAATTATTCCACACGACAGTCGAGCGAAGAATGGTAACAGAATATCAGGCGTTTTTACCGAAGCCATCATCTGAGGCATGTCTTATCGTATCGTGGACGGGATGCAAGTTGGATGTGTGAACTGCAAGAAGCGGGATTACGAAGGGAAGGTCATGGTGGGTTACGGAAAAAGGGATGGAATACAAAAGAACGTTGGATCTACATAAGGATTAACGACCCGGAGTTATTACAAGAACCGTGATTCGTAAATGAAAAGTGGTTGCCCATTTCTGACTGGGATGTTAGTCTTGGGGGTTCGGCACGCGGAATTCGGGGACGAATTCCATTAAGTGGGGAAGATTGTAACATCCCGGTTCGGGCCTGGATTTTTTTAGAGGAAGAAGGACTTCTGTACGGCGCATGTGACTAAAGACCTAGGGTTCTCTGCAGTTCCTTATAAAAGGACTGCAGCCCCTTCTTTTGTCTCATTCACAAAAGTCAGAAGCAGAGCCCTGCAGAGAATCCCCAGAGATCAAAAGCCCTAACCGCCCTCTCTCCTTTTTCTCTCTCTCCGCAAACTCTCTCTCTCTCTCTCTTCCCTCTCTCTCTGTGCATCTCTCTCTCTCTCCTCCTCGCCGACTGTTCTCTCTCTCCTTCTCCCTTTCACCGGCGCCGTGGTGGTGGTGGTGGTGGTGTAGCCGATTGGTGTGGTGGAGATCCAGATCTCGTTTCTCTTGCTGCTTGTTTCCAGATCCAGAACCAGATCTAGGCTTAGGTGAGGTGGCTTGAACCCAGTCTTCTCTCATGTTCTCTATACTCCTGTATGTTGGATCTAGGGTTGGTTAGATCCTGTTTGAAAGTTAGGTTGGTAGATCATAATGGATGCTAGGGTGCTAGATGAATGAATCATATTGCATAAGAACGCTCACTCTGTTAAATGGGACGTAATGGACTGCCTTGTGTTGATGTGGTTAATGATTGACGATGAATGATTGTGTGACTGATCTTGTGTCCCATGTGTTGATGGTGAATCAAAGCTAGGTTGCTAGAGAGAAGTAAATTTTAGAATCATAGTTGCATGAAAGTATTTCTCGTTTGGTAACTAAGTGATTGATGGATGTTTGTGAATGAGTTGTATATTGGCTTCAGTTATGATGTTTGAGATGTGTGATTGTGTTGATGTGATGAAGCACCTAGACATGCTAGGTTGTTAACGAACCATTGTTAAAAGTGATAAGAATGAATCTGAGAATGAGCATGAAAAGGAATATGAGAACGTGATGAGAATGAGAATGAGATGAAGAGGAGTATGAAAATGAGAATGTGAAATGTGTCAATGAACTTGATTGTTGTCCTGTCTGGAACACCGAGAACAGGTGTGCATCTAGTACTGAAAGTGTGTTAAGAATGAGCCAACCGCAAGAGGCGGGATATAAGAGGTGCCTACCGCGAGATGCGAGATATAAGAATTTTCAACTGCGAGAGGCGGGATATAAAAATGTGAAAGGCGTCTTAAGATCGAGTCTTTCCGAGTCGTGGCATAATTATGACTATTTACGACCGGGGGGCGGAAAGTGACAGGTGGGCCAACGTGCTGCAATTCGGATAGTCATTTAGGAAGCTGGAGGGGTACGGATGCTCGAAAGAGGCTCCCGACCAGGATAAGCCGGAACGCGTAGGGACATCTGTAAACGGCCATGGGTCCATACGTCTAGGTTGTTTGGAGTCGATTCGGTCCTGAATGTGAGTCGGTCGAGTCTAATGTGTTTATGTGTTGCAATGACTGAGTTCATTGTGCTGAATGATCGCTAGGATGATAGATGTGCATAGAATTGTGAATTCATGAAATGATAGAGTTGCATTGATTACTTGTAGTGGGTAGTCAGTCATGGTTCCCGCATAGAGTAGTGTAGAGTGTCATGCGGGTAGGCTGGTCTAGAGTCATTTCACTGAGTAATTCATTGCTCATTTTCTTCATTCCATTTTCCTGTGTGCAGGACTGTAAGTAGAAGGACATAATTACGGGTGGGATGATACATCAAGAAGATTATGCGTTCGCGACTCTTGGGACCAGTAACATGGACACGAAGGGTTGTCTAATTGAGTAGACATGTGTCCGTAACTCCTTTTCAGTAACTCCAGTCGGATGCCGGGGGATCGGGATGTTACAAAAATACTTACCAAAAAAGATCAAGAGGTTATTGAATTATAATTGATACGTGCGTTGTTGACTGTTGTATGTACGGAAGACATGTACGGTAAATACGATCGCATTGTAAATTGTAATTTGGTAATATACGAATAACGACTCTTCGTATAATGTTGGGCCACCTGCAGTTCTGCAGTACAAAAAAGAAAACAATATTGTTCCATTTGGGCCTTATCGTCATGGAATGAGATCGAATATTAGCGACGTCAAGAATCTTACAAAACTTACTTTTATTTCCAGTATCGATGGATGATGAAAACTTCGTGAGAATAAAATGTTTTCCTGGTGGGTTAATAGGCCACGTAATTCTCAACACAACAAAGTTAAAAGATTATTCTGGAAATATCCTACGATCTCGAGTCTTCACGAATAAGAGCTCTACTTTTATCATGAACATGTGTACATGACAAAGGGTAAGCTTTAATTAAGGTTTTGAAACTATGTTGCAAGTACATCTCGTTTTGGCTCACAAAACCCTCGTTTTAAATAATTAGCATTACCACAGTTTATTTATGAACTGATAAGACAAGAGGATCACAAAGCATAAAATTTTGTAAAGCGTCATCACGCAAGACATGTCCCAATTCAAATTTTGCTGGTTAATACAATTAATGTTACATGCCTTCAAAAAAAGGACACTGAAAGTTATGCACTATGCATATGCATCATCACATTATTTAATCGTATTTAATCTGATAAAATATATATTTAGACGATGAAATATATGGCCGTACTATGAAGACATGACTTGATTCGTCCGTAGCAAATATTCCTCACATTTTGTTTTCTGCACGTTTTACCGAATGAACTGATAGTTTATTCTTTTCGCTGTAAATTATACTCCCACTATTTTAATATTCATTATTTAAAATGTGCTCTTTATTTAAAATTCTTGATTTTGGGATAATGTGTTCTCTAGAAAAAGTTCTACATCGAAGATCAAACACATAATATGACAGCTTTACATACCTTATATAAAGGACCCTTATAGACCCTTCAGTACATCAAACACGGAAGGAAACTCATCAAAGTCACTTCTCATCTTCACCCAGATACATCAAGCTCTCTATAAGTTCTCCAAGTTTCCCATTTTCATTCCTAGTATATCTCTCATCTCGTCAAGTAACACTGAGTTTGATATTTTGCGGATCGCTTTCCTAATCTCTTTCCATACTAATACCAATGGAGAAGATACAGAAGATGATTTCCGGAAAGTCGGTTGTTATATTTAGCAATAACTCTTGTTGCATGTCTCACACAATCAAGACTCTCTTCTTAGATTTCGGCGTGAACCCGGCGATCTACGAGTTAGACGAGATCAGTAGAGGAAAAGAGATTGAGAATGCATTGGCTCAGCTCGGCTGCAACCCAACCGTTCCGGTGGTGTTCATAGGAGGGCAACTCGTTGGTGGAGCCAATCAAATCATGAGTCTTCATCTCAATCGTTCTCTCGTTCCAATGCTTAAACGCGTTGGGGCTTTGATTTAAATATAAACAGGGCTTACGGAAGAACGCACTTAATTTGATAATTAATAATGTAGTAGAACTAGTCAAAAACTGACAATAGCAATATACATGTATGAATATGTTTCTCTTGTCTATCTAGTTTATAACGATAGATGAATGAGGATACCTATTTTATAATGTGTGGTTATATCTTATAATAAAAACAGTTAGTGTTGGATTTCTCACTTCTTTTTTTTGCTAAGAGCGTTAAATATCATTATGAATAAAAGTAAGGATGTTACAAAGTAAAGAACTTTAGGAAACAAACTTCAATGACTAAAAGAGTAAAAGCATGGAAGATGTAGAAGAAGGATGAGTCAGCCTAGTGGCTTATCCAATCCAAAGAGGCAAAAGATGTCTAAACCGGCTGTTGTGACGTCTTCCCCAGAGTGTGTTCTTGACCTCTCTATCTATAACTTTGAAGACTGCATATGTACCTGGTCGTGGAGCTCATTGTTTCTTTGACTCCAAATTCTGTAGATCAAGAAATGAATCAGTGCTTTGCGGAGTGTGGTTAGATTTCTCACTTTCCATTTTTTTTTGGGTCAAATCTCACTTTCCATTTTTATATTTACATATACATGCATGCATGCATTTCAGAAAGAAAAAAAAAATCGGATGCGGTAAAGGACAAGCAGGCCATTTATGCCCCGCTTATTTGCACATGTTCCAAAACATATGAGAGAAAGTTGAGTCAATAAGCTGAAAATCACCAGATCGTGAATGATAAATTTAAGGCGGAAACCATTGTTTAGTCCATTAAAAAAAAAAAAAAACAGGTATACTTTACTAAAAGGTATTATTTGTCAAATAACCATAGAAAAAGGAAAAATTAGATTTTTAGTAAGAAGGTAGAAAGAGATGGGAAGAAAAAGGAGGAGAGAAGGTGGTGTTTTGGTTATTTAATAACTTTAATTTTTTTTGTTGGTCATTTGGCCTAATTTCCCTTACTAAAATAATTTTCTATACTTATCACAAAAACTATTGTTTAGTTGTATACTTTACTTGTAATATAAAAAAAACTTGTGTACTTTACTAAAATAACTTTCTATATCACATCAGTTGATTGGAACACATTAAAGATATCTAAAAGATATTAAGCCAGAAATTTTATACACAGTACAAAAGTGCAACACATTAAAGATGTCTAAAAGATATTAAGCCAAAATTTTTATACACAGTAAAAAATTACAAATTGAATCCTTCGTCACATCTCTTTTTAACTTAAAATGCTCTTCTTTTTCTATTCAAAAGCAAAATCGTAAGTTTTTGTGAAATCCTCCTTACTCTAATGGTTTTTATTAAGAGTTGATTAGTGTTTTTACATCACAAAATTTAGGTTTCGAGTTCCGGATAAAACGATTTATTAAACAATTATGTAGATTAAAAGAGAAACTTTAACATGACACAAATAACACCGGCCAGATGTTGATCTTCATAGGACAATTCGAAATGGTACACTTAGAGGAAATCCTCATAAGCTTGTCGGTTGTAGAATCATCTATATAATCTTTTCATAATTTTAATATCATAATAAAGTAGTGTTAAAAGAGTTTGTAACTTTCAATTATGGTAACCGGAGTCAACTTAGATCCCAAGAGTTTAATCTGAATTCGACACATATTGAAAGTATGCACCAATTCAATGATGGGCTGTTTAAAAGACGTTTACTGAATATATCAAGATATGAATAAAAAGAGTTTAAGCGAAGATCTTACGAAAAGATTGTTTTTTGGCAAGAATAAGGTGAACAGATAAATCCCTAATCTTGTGCCGAAAAATATGTAAGTTATTGAATGCTTTTTCTCAGTCTTCCGCCTCTTCTTATATAGTTGATATTCTTTCATTTTCTCCAAGCCGACATGACTTTATGCCATCTTTTAGATCAAAGTGGGACGAGCTCAGTTATAGGTCCTGTCAAAGAATGTAATCCATCTTCAAGTTCATTGTGAGAGACGAAGTCAATAAATTTACAGGATTAGTCTTGGAAAGTAATGATCTCGGCATTTGTCTTTCAAATGTGATTCAAGCTTCCTCCTCATTTTTTAGATAAGCACGTATTAGCCAATTGTTATAAATCAAACGGAATCTTGGTTTAAACTAGTTTGTACCAAATTTTGGTTTACTACGAGGAGTGGAAGTATCGTTCCTAGGAAAGCGAGAAACATGCTGCCGCATTCGGGTTTTGTACACCCAATGATAATGTCTTTTTCGTTTCTTGTGGTATCCTTCTATAAATAATGAGTTGATTTTTCATTTCTTCACTTGCTCGCACAATCAAAGGTAGCTCATAACTCTCTCTCTCTCTCTCTCTCTCTCTATTTATTTATAATTTATAATCTTCCGCCGTGAAATTGTGTAACTTCTCTGATCTGCATCATGTCAACTGAAATGATGGCTTCAATCCGTCAATGCTCGAGGAAAGGAAAAGAGATTGCTACTTCCTCTAGCCCATACCAAGATATCTCAGTTGGATCTAGTCATGCTAGAGATTTAGTTAGAAATAATCATCTTGCCCTAAGAGATACTGCAAGCAGATGACTGTGTAAGTAGTATTCACGATAAAGTATAATGTATATGGATCTGTTGAAAGGTATAGGCCTAGAATTGATGCTTGTGGTAATTACAAGAAAGAAGGAGTTAATAATAAAGTAAGGTAATTAGAGTATATAATATACAATATATTTATAGTGGTAAACAAACTGGAGGGAAGGTCCATCGAGTCAGCGTTTTACCGAATTTAGACCACTAAAAGTATATTTTTAAAAGCTTAGATCTATATTTTTTTTGTCTCTAAAAACTTTTGTCATTTTGATGAAAGACATAGCTCTCTTGAGTAAATGCATTATTTTTTTCTGTCTTTTGTTTATCTCTATAATATTTTGATTATGCATTAATCTATCATGATTTTAGATACTTTCATATAAATAAGTTAGCAGTTTCTTTAGAGCTCCTGAGTTTTTATTAGGATGATTATTTCGGATGCTTTGTACTTCATCTACTTTAATGCTTGCTTGATTGGTGTTCGTATTGCTATATTAGACTTAGCTAATCATAATATAGGTATTAAGTTGTTTCATGTCTGGAGTATGTTTGATGAAATGTTTGATAGTGAACCAATTAGGGGCTTTGCATGTTAGGCTAATAAAAATTAATTTTAAAGATGCACTACAAGAAAACAGGCTTATTCTGAGGGCCAAAATCGTCAGTATGTCGTCGGAATACGGTTATTCCGACGACATACCGAGAAAAATTTTCCTCGGAAAAAATTCCTCGGAATTTCCTCGGAATTTTCTGACGGAATTCCGAGGAAACAAAATTCCGAGGAAAATTTGAGGACCACTGTTCCTCGGAAAAGTCGTCGGAAAATACCGAGGAACGAAGCCCTCGGCAAATTCGACGGAAATTGTCCTCGAAATTTCCGACGACAGTGGTCGTCGGATTTTCGACGACTGTCCTCGAAAATTCGACGACCATTGTCCGTCGGAATTTTCCGAGGAACACAGGTCGCCGGAATATCCCAAAATTTTTTTTTTTAAATTAATTTTTTAAAAAAATTTAATTTTTGAAATTAAAATTCGAAAATATAAAATAAAAATTAAAATATAAAACATATTATATAAAATTCAAAGTAGTACAAATAAAATAAAACATTGTGAGTTTTGAAAAACTACGGGTTTTGGGTGTTCGGTCCGCATGCTCGGGAACACCTCGCTCGGTGCAACCTCCTCATCATCTCCATCATTTGCTCGCTCAGCTTCCTCTCTGCCTCAAAGCTCGCTGAGTCGCCATCCGGTCTCCAATGCAGATATGCGATCATCCTTGTCCTGAACCGACCCATAAGTGCTTCGATCAACAAAGGGCGGTGGTGCAGAAGACGAATGACCGACCGACCGACCGACCAACAAACGCCCTTCTTCTTTGGAACCGACTGAAATAGAAAATTGTCAAATTTAAATATTAAATAATAGAAAAGATGAAAAACGTTAAATAATAGAAAATCTGAATTGAACTTTAAAAAAACTTACCTCTTCAACGATTTCTGATCCAACCCGAGGCAAGTAGGTCGAACCCGTCAATCGTCATCCTCGGTTTGAATCTGAGACACCTCGTCTTCCACCTGAGTGTCGATGAGGGTGACCACATCCCTCACAACACCATCATCAATCTGGCCGGTCTTCTTGGTATACGCCTTCTTCATTGTAGATCATCAACCGCTCGCCTCATTTTCTTCCCTTGAAAAACATAAATTAACAAACATTAGTAATTAGAAGAAATGCACATAAAATAAAATTTAAAACTTAAATAATAGAATAAAAGCGACTAGCTTACCATGCGATCCCCAGAGTGGCAATAGATTGAGCACCCAAGTTATGCTTGAAGACGCCTTCCTTTACGGCCGCTCGGTTGGTGGAGTTGGTAGAAGAAGTTGATTTCGTCTCATCCTTACTCCAATGCACACCCAACTCCAACCAGACCGTGGGGTTCATCGACTTTGGGACCTTTAAATTAAAAAAATTGTTAAATAGATTAAAAAAATTTAATAAATTAAAAATTGTTTATTAAATAAAACAAACCTTGTTTATTTCCCACTTCTTCTTCCACTCGTGGATCTGCTTCCCATAGTTGTCCATAACTTTATGGACGAAGTTGTGATAGATATACAATGTATCATCGGCATTCCAGTTGAATTTTGCTGAAAATAAAACACAATTAGTATAAAATTTATATTAGAGATTAAAAATATAAGTAAAAATTAGAATACTTACCGCAAACTGTTGAAACCATGATGCTGCTTGTCGGTAGGGAAGTCGGTGAAAGTCGGATGTCCCTTGTCGAGGGCCGAGTACATCATACGGTTGATCCATGCGCTGATCCCGCTCGAGGATCGGTTGAACCTAATAAAAGAACAAATTATTAAAAGGAATCAAATTTTAATGAAAAAGTTTTAATTACCATGTTTGACCCGCCCATGTGGATACGGAGTGAGATAGGGAAGATGCTCACGACCGGGCTGTCGAACAAACTCCGAACTCATCACTCCGGAGGACCCTCAGAGGAGCAGGGGAGCGGGAGCGGAGCGGAGCGGAGCGGAGCGGTGCAGCAACGGTGGGAGGAGAAGGAGAGGGAATGGAGAGGGAGATGTATGGTAGAGCTGTGGGGACGATGCGGAACCCTGAATGGAGTGGCTTCCAACCACCACGACCACGACGGAGACCGGCTCGATCATCACCATAAGACCTATATATAGTTTTAATATATAAGAAATTGTTTTAAGTCATAAAAAGTTTAAATATAAAAATAGTTTAATAATAAAAAAAGTTTTAATATATAAAAATAGTTTAATAATTAAAAAGTTTTAATATATAAAAATAGTTTAATAATTAAAAATAGTTTAATAATTTTAAAATAGTTTTAATAATTAAAAAATAGTTTTAATATATAAGAAATTGTTTTAAGTCATAAAAATAGTTTAAATAAAAAAATAGTTTAATAATTTAAAAATAGTTTTAATATATAAGAAATTGTTTTAAGTCATAAAAATAGTTTAAATATAAAAATAATGTTTTAATATATAAGAAATTGTTTTAAGTCATAAAAATAAAAAAAATTATAAATTGTTATTATACATGATTTATTTATATATATATGTATAAAAATTATTAATCATTTATAAACATAAAAGGTTTATAAATATTTAAAAAATTTTAAAACGTTTTATTATATATAATTTATTACTGGAAACATGAAAAATGTTTTAAAAATCGAAAACATTTTTAAAAATCAAAAACGTTTTAAAATACAAAAACGTTTTGATTTCTAACCAAAACAAAAAAAAATTCCAAAAAAAAATTCCAAAAATAATTCCAAACTATCCATTCAATCCATTCAATCCTAAACTATCTAACAAAGAACCTATAATCTAACAAACCCTAATCCATTGAAAAAAACATAATCCATTCAATCCATTCATATACTTACATGATTCCGAGAGAGGGAGAGAGGTGAGGAGAGAGAGAGAGGCGACCGAGAGAGTGAAAGGATCATAATATTGCAGCTTTAGCCTCGAATGTACTGATGTAACACCAAATGCATCTGTTTTCACACCTCGATCTGGAGTGTTGTCGTGCCAATCACAATAGAAAACAGTACAGCGCAATCCAAGCATACCCAAATACTTGATTTCCATAATCTCATGTATGTGTCCGTAGTATACATCATCTCCTGATGCAGAACAAACGCCAGCATCATAGGTCGTACGCGAACGTCTCCTCTTTTCAGTTGTGAATGCATATCCTCGAGTACAAAATCTTGGATATGACTTCACAACATAGTTTGGTCCAACCACCATTTCACAGATCCAATCGTCAAATGTTTCACCTCGCTAAACCAGCAGACACCTATTAATAGCACATATATAATGAATTAGTATAAATATGTGATAAAATTGTATAAATATGTGATAAATGATATTTTAATTTGTTTAAGGCACTCACATAAGTAAACATCCATCCAGCAAATTCTCTCTGCTTCATTTCTTCTAGTTCCTCCTCGTATGTATCTATATCCGAACCGCTTTTCGCCATGAAAATCCTGTACATGTGATGACAATAATGTAATTAATTAAGATATAAATGTTAATTTGTTAAAATAAAATTTGTAAGATAATAAACTTACCTCTCATATTGAAGAACATCTTCGCAGTTGGTGAGCAAATATGTTTGCAAATGACTTCGCCTCAGTAAGTCGACGGTCCTTTGGTTTTCCGCTAAGTCGTCCAACATCTGTGAAAATATCCGAACCTTAACATGATATGTTGCTCGCTCGCTTCTATCATCATGCCGAGCAGGTCTTCTGCTTTTGGTCTGAACTTCGCTGGAAAGTAGTACTCGCAAAGTTTGAAATTTCTTCATTGATCATCCGTGCGACTATAGAACCTTCTACCCTACTTAAATTTTTCACCATCTTCTTCAAATGGAACATATACCGCTCATACAGATACATCCATCTATACCGCACAGGACCACCAAGTTCCAATTCTCTTACCAGGTGAATAACAAGATGCTCCATAACATCAAAAATGAGGGAGGAAATATCTTCTCAAGGTTGACTGAATCACGGCTATGTTAGTCTTCAGATTTTCAATACCTTCAAGAGTCACTGATCTGGTGCATAAATCGGAAGAAAGCACTTATCCTGCAATTGCTTCATGAACATTTCGGGTAATAGTTCCTTGAAGGCAAACGGAAGGAGGCTCCATCAACACATGGCAATCGTGACTTTTCAAGCCAATAAACTTTCCTTCCTTTCGCCGATACAGCTACGCAAATTAGATGCGAATCGTCTGAAACTCCACATCGCTTGAAATCCAATCAAAGAACGCATTTTTCCTCTCCATCAAGTCGGTATATGGGAAAAGGAGCCCTACCATTCCCATCAACATGAAGTTCTGAACGAGCACATATATCGACTAAATCCAGTCTTGACTTCAAATTATCCTTTGTTTTACCTTGAACGTTAAGGATAGTGTTCATTAGATTGTCAAAAGTTCTTCTCAATATGCATGACATCTAAATTATGTCTTAGCAGATGATCCTCCCAGATGGCAGATCCAGAAAATACTTTTTGTGCCGCTTATGTAGTTCTCCAACAGATCTACCGGAAATTGCTCATGTCCCCCCGACGCCGTCCTTGCTGCACCAAAATCTCTTAGTTGTGTCTTCAAACCTTTCCCACTAACTTCCTCAGGTGGACCATCAAACACCTGCTTGTTCTTCCTAAACAAAGTCTTACTCCGACGGTATGGATGATCAGGTGGTAGGAATCGTGTGATGTCAAACCAACACGCTTTTCTTCCGCTCTTTAGTTGGAAAGCATCTGTGTCATCTTGACAATATGGACATGATAGCCTCCCATGCGTTGTCCATCCAGATAACATACCATATGCTGGAAAATCACTTATTGTCCACATTAGTACTGCCCGCATTTGAAAGTTCTCTTTACACTAAATATCGATGTTTCAGCACCTTCAGCCCATAGTTGTTGCAACTCATATATTAGTGGCTGAAGAAACACATCAGCGATCTCTTAGGATGCTCTGGTCCGGGAACGAATGGAGAGAAACAGAAACTCTCGCGCAAGCACAAGTTTGGGGTAAGTTGTATGGTGTAACAATGACTGGCCATAGAGAATATTGTCTTCCACTCTTCCCATACGGGCTGAAACCATCAGTACATAATCCAAGGTAGACATTTCTTCTCTCATACGCAAAGTCGGGATACTTTGATTGGAAATGCTTCCATGCTTTTGCATCTGAAGGATGTCTAATCTCACCATCGTTGAGTGCTCCGCATGCCATCTCATTCGCTTCTGTGCGCTCGAAGATACAACCTCTGCAATCTTTCCACAAAGGCAAATACCACATCCTTTATATGGCACTGGAACTCTTCCACTGTATCTTTATAACGAGGCTTCCCACAAAACTTGCATGAAATCCGCTGGTCATCCGCCTCCAATAAATCATGCAGTTATCGCTGCATACATCTATTACCCGATAAGATAAACCAACACCGCTACGAAGTTTCTGAACCTCGTAGTATGAACCTGAGCTACATTTTCCTCAGGTAGAATACCTTTAACAAAATCAGCTATCGCATCCATACAGTCTTCAGCCAAGTTATAATCTGTTTTAATGCCCATCAGTCTTGTAGCAGATGATAAAGCTGAATGACCATCTCTACAACCTTCGTACAATGGTTGCTTTCCAGCATCCAACATATCATAAAATCTCCTAGCTTCTGCATTGGGTAAATCTTCCCCTCTAAAATGATCATTTACCATCTGCTCAGTACCTACACCATAATCTACATCCGTTCTAATTGGTTCTTCTAATCTAACCGCCGGCTGAGGTTCGCTAGTACTACCAAGTTCATAATTAGTTTCCCCATGATGATACCAAATTTTGTAACTTCGTGTAAACCCACTCAAATATAGATGAGTCCAAACATCCCACTCTTTAATAACCTTTCTATTTTTACAATTAGAGCAAGGACATCTTAACTTACCTGTTTCTGCTTCCGGTTGTCGGCGAACTAACCCCATGAATTCGGTTATACCTCGTTGGTATTCTTCCGTAAGCAATCTCGTGTCCGGATCCAAATGAGGTCGATCGATCCAAGAACGAAAATAATTTGAAGAAGACATGTTTTTGAAATAAAATTCGTGATAGTAGGAGGGAAGGAGAAGAAATGGAGTGAATGAAGGTGAAGAGGGGTGGCTGTATTTATAGATGAAATCCTGCCGAGATACTGAGGAAATTCTGAGGAAATTCCGAGGAAAACAGACACTTCCTCGGAATTTCCTCGGAATCCCCCAACGGCTCTCCAACGGCTCTCTAACGGCTACAAAAAGTCGTCGGAATTTTCAAAATCTCCGTCGGTTTTTTCCGACGGACACCTTTTCTCGGTAATCCTCGAATTTACCGAGAAATCATACTTCCTCGGTATTTCCTCGGAAATTTCCGAGGAAATACCGAGGAAACCACATTTCTTGGTTTCCTCGGTATTTCCTCGGTATTTCCTCAGAAATTTCCGAGGAACTCATTTTCCCTCGGTATGTCCCTCAGAATAGTGATGTTTTCTTGTAGTGATGGTTAAGTTGTGAATCATGCATAATTGATTGTAATTGACCAATGAGAATTGATTTTAGGTTAATGATTAGCATATGAATAAGATCATGAGAAAGAATTAGTCCACTTTTATGTTCTTAGACCTAATGATTAATACTTGATTGCTTGGTTAGCATTATATATTAGCATCTGATCATCTATATTAATAATATATATCCAAGAACTTGCTTTTTATCGTTTGATTGATTTTTAGTTTCATTTCTCAATTGCTTGTTTGATTACTTGAATTTGTATTCTTATTAGCTCTTGCAATTTGTTTTTGTTTTGTCTAGGTGATGGTTAATTTATTTATTAATTTGTGATTGCAATTCGGATTAAAATCTTGATTTAATCTCTTTACTAACTTTTGATCCGCGTGCCTGTGCGGGTGCATGTTCGATGTAATTATATATTTTCCGTAGTTTTAAAAACATTCACGTTATTGTTTCATATGTTATTGAATTCTGACATTGGTGTCTCTTGTTTATTCAGTTTAGTGTATATTTATAAACTATGAGGTTTTATTCTTCTTATAATGTATTTTTTTTTCTTTTGCTTTGTAAACTAAACATAAAGTGTATAATATTAGAGCATGTAGTTGAGGTTTAATAGTATTATTAAATAAAAAACATATAATTTTGTGATTTATATCTTATTTTAAATTTTTGTTTATATATAGCGTTAAAAGAAAAAAAATTGATAGAAACTAAAAAACCTATTGGAAAGTAGTTACAAAAATAAATTAAAAATAGATATATGTAGTAATTATATTAACAAAGCCTAATTATATGAATTGATTTGGCCTTTTGGCTATGATATTAAAATTAATATCATTTGTAACCCAAAAAGTAGTGGACATGTAACACAAATTAAAGCCCATATATTATTTTCCGGGAAAAAACAGAAAAACGACTGCCTTTAGTGACTTTTTTACTTTCCCATATAACATCGGTTTTTCCTACCTATCTCTTCGTCGGCGATGTCTGTTGTTCTGGCGAGATATCCTTAAACTCCTGTTATATTTTCACTAAAAGGAAAACAGCAGATAGATCTACTGATTACGCCTGAAGATCATGGCATACGAAGGTTTGTCCTAATCTACTGATCTACTGATTTCTTTCGATTATTTGTCCTAATCTATATCCTGTTTTATGATTTTTTAAAGACAATCTAAGTTTTGGAATACGGAGTCTCTGATTGCTAGAGCCCGTCACCTGTAGAATCATGAAGAAAACACCTCGTTGAAGTTACCGATGGGTAAAGAATGCGGAGAGGGTCGTCTTTGTTCACGGTTTGCAAGTAATAGTTCGCAGGAGTTTCGTGTTGATGTCAGATATTTATTTGTTGCAAAGGTGAGTCTAATCTATAATTTTCTGTTTAATATCATAGTTTATTCGATCTAAGTAAGATAAACAGAAATCAAGATCTTTAGCTCAAGAGTATAATGGTCAGAGTTAACAAATTTGATTCATTTTTTTCTCGTCTGATTAAATATGAAGATCATAGACAATTTGTAATTACAAATGTCCGCTTCACTTGATCGTCTGAGTTTTGATAAATTGCCCACTTTTATAAGTTTTAATTGTTGATCTCGCATGATGTATTATTAGTATAGACCAACAACTCTTTATGGAGAAACAGAGGGACAGGGGACATAAGGGATATGTAAAAAAGACCAGGGAGAGAAATGTTGAAGGAGAGAGATGATCATCAATTGTAATATGACATAGCAAAGTGAAGGCACACAGATGATTTAGTGGAGAGTATCAAGTAGCAGTAATTAAGATGGAAAAGAAGACAACAACCATGACATGACAACAGACTTATTACACGGTTAGTAATCACTTCTCTATTGTAAGTAATTCCTAAGGTGAAAGAAAAGTAGGACTGTGTAGAATATGTGTTTAGATTAGAGAACCCCGGTTTAAGTTTAGTTATTTTTTTTAACTTGCTTGAATATATTTCGCTGGTAGTCTTACAAAAAAACGTTTAGAAAAAATTGATTTACCCATTGGTCTGCTAAAACCATCTCAAAGGTATCTCCAAAAGGTGCATTCTGCCTCCAAGAATGTAAGCACTTAACTTGAACTCGCCAGTTGTTGTTGTAAGGCCTGAGTTTTGTGAGAGGATGAAAAGTAGTAATTGCCAAAAAAAAAAAGAAAAAAAAGTAGTAATTGCCGACATTTTTGGTGAATTTTCATAGAATGATATGGTGCTGACGTTCTTATAACGCACGAGCTTCTCCACTACTTGAAGACTTCGGAGGCAAAGAAAAACTGCTCAATGGCAGTAAAGACTGATATGAGCAAGGCGTACGACAGTTTGGAATGAGACTTTATACGGCTGGTTTTCGAACGGCTGGGTTTTGATGCAATCTGGACAGAGTGGATTATGAGCTGCATTTCCTCGGTGTCATACTCTTATCTCTTAGACGACTCGGCCCATGGACATGTGGTTCCATCACGAGGTATCCGACAAGGAGATCCGCTATCTCCGTACATCTTTATTCTTTGCGGAGAGGTTCTGTCTGGTCTTTGTCGCCAAGCGCAAGCAAGTGGACATATGACGGGTCTTAGAGTGGCAACGACGTCCCCGAGGATCAATCACCTCCTCTTTGCCGATGATACAATGTTCTTTCTTAAGACGGATGTTGAGAGCTGTGCCACGCTAAGCAACATTCTGCGCAAATATGAGACGGCTTCCGGTCAATTGATCAATACGGCCAAATCATCCATCTCCTTTTCCTCGCAAACCCCGCAGGAGACACGGTTACGTGTCCACTCATACCTCGGGATCGAGAAAGAAGGTGGTGTTGGTAAATATCTAGGATTACCAGAACATTTTGGACGACGCAAGAAAGATCTTTTCACGAGCATTGTTGAACGCATTCGCCAACGGGCTAACAGCTGGTCCACACGACGTTTATCACAAGCTGGGAAACTAGTTATGTTGAAATCGGTCCAATCGGCCATTCCTACGTATGCAATGACGTGTTTCCAACTACCTGTGAGTCTTTGCAAGCGGATAAAATCAGTGCTTACAAGATTTTGGTGGGACTCTTGTGAGGAGAAAAAAGGGATGTGTTGCGTTTCTTGGGATAGAATCACAAAACCCAAAGATCTGGGGGGTCTTGGAATAAGGGACATCCAGCATTTTAACACGGCTCTGCTGGCCAAACAAGCCTGGCGCATAGTCACCAAACCGGAAGGACTCTTCGCAAGGGTACTGGTGGGGAAGTCCTGCAGAAACTCCTCCTTTCTCACGGTAAAACTACCGAAAGAATGCTCACATGGTGGCGAAGTATTATGGCAGGGAGGGATCTATTAGTGCTGAAGCTGTCTTCGGTCATAGGGGATGGTGAATCAATCAATGTCTGGAAGGACCCTTGGTTGAGTACCGATATACCCAAAAGACCGTATGGACCACCTCCCGAGCATTTACAAGATCTTACAGTGGCTGACCTCCTTACACGAGAATCTAAAGATTGGAACGTGGGGCTGATAGATAGAATTCTACCTCACTTGGTAGAAGAGATTACCCTCCTGAAACCGAGCTTGCTAGGGAATAAGGATGGAATCGCATGGCTTGGTTCACGCTCTGGAGTATACACGACACGCTCTGGATATTTTGCTGCGTGTGAAAACGAGGAGAATGCAGGAGCCGCTCAACCAGTGAGAAATTGGAAAAAGCTCATATGGATGGGACGCACTTCCCCTAAACTGAAGCTCTTTCTCTGGAGAGCTACGCAGGGAGCTCTTCCTACAGGATCGAACCTGCAACAGAGAGGACTGCTTCAACATACGTCGTGTGTATGCTGTGGAGCCCTCGAGACTACATAACATATATTTCTTCACTGTGGGTATGCGCGGGAAGTCTGGTCCTCAACGCTCTTCAAGGACAGCTTCAACCCATTAGACTTTGATGAATTCCCAGAGGCCCTTAGTGCCTTAAAAGAGGCAGTTTGCCTTCCTCCGGTGGGTGTTTTATCTGATTTGCTCCCTTGGGTCTGCTGGTATATATGGATTGCGAGGAACCAGATGATCTTTGAAAGAAGATTCGTCCCACCGGACGTTACTACTTCTCTAAGTATCTTCAGAGCTCGAGAATGGCAAATGGCCCAACCCACAGTGTCTCTTCAGTCTACTCACAGAGACAGATTGTTGATCATACCCGACCTGGATGATCTAATGATCTGTCATTCGGACGCAGCATGGAAGCAAGAACTCAATTTGGCAGCATTTGGATGTATCTTCAAGAACAATCAGGGCGCCATCATCCACCAAACTTCCCGAGTGGAACGGAATGTATCATCATCACGGGTAGCAGAGGCTTTAGCGTTACGGTGGGCTATCATGACAGCCCGGTCTCTGGACATTTCAAAAATCTGCTTTAAAACAGATTGCCAGTCGCTGCTAGTAGCAGTCAGATCGCAGTCTCCTCCGGCTGATCTCTACGGAATCATCCAGGACATTGATCAACTATCCCTTTCATTTGTTTCAGTTTCTTTTAAATTTCTTGCTAGACTTTCAAATTCTGCAGCAGATAGCCTTGCTACCTTTCCTCCTCCCTAGTTAGGGACTGAGAAGTTTTAATATAAGTTATGTGTTCAAAAAAAAAAAGATATGGTGCTGAAGCTATTAGGGAAGAGGTATATATAGGTTGTAAGAAAAGGGTTGAAACAATTGCATATTAATAGCTAAGATTTTGTTAGTTGTGAATTTTTAGTATTAAATAGAGAATATACTATACGATTTTATTCCAAAAATGATCCGTTTTGTTAGTTGTTTATCGAATAAAGGTTTTTAAATATTAGATTTTTACGTGATTTGCAAGAATAGGAACAAATAAGGATGTTTTGGTTGTTGATTGATATAGAATTTTTAGAGGATTGCTTAAATATAGGAATATATTGTGGAAGATAATTATTTTGAGGTTAATAATATATGTTTTAAGGGATTTTCAAGACTAGAAATCAAAAAGGATTATTTGGTAGTTTATTGATATCATATTTGCTTATATATAGGAATAGATATCAGAAAGGTAATAATCAAAACGTTGAGTTTAAATGTCTGTGACATATGTTGGTAAATATTGTGGAAAACTTAGGGCTAAGTACTATTTATATTTATTTTTTAATAGTTTAGATGGTTTAGACTAGGAAAGTATTTTAATTCTTATTTTTGTGCTAACCAGGAAACAATTTTAAGTCCTAATGTGTTAGTGTTGGTTCCATTTGGATTCAAGTCTTGCTACTGAAATGCCCGTTGTTATAGGGTAATATAATAAAGTTTTATTTTTGATAGAACAAAAACCGCTATCAGCTGGCTTATACAGATTAAGATCCAATGGGTCCAGAAAATTTCTAATCTTCAGAACAGAAATAAAATAGGGAACTTTACTCAACTAATATATATTTTAGGACAAATAACTAGAATGTTACAGAACTTTTTTTTATTACTAGAATATTTTTCCCTATTTTTTATACTCAGCGTGCCCTTATTTTGCGTTATAAAAAAACATATTTACGAGAATGCCATTACTTTTTCATGCCACATAAGCAAAAACCCAGCGCCACATAGGAATTCGGTTCCGTGTTTTCATTAACTCAGCCGTAAAGTGATGCCTTCGTTGTTACGGCTGCGTTATGACTACGTTACGGCCGAATTAAAGAATACGGCTGACTTAATAAAGACTGGCTGACTTACGTACATAACTCAGTCTACCGTACAGACTGATTTACAGAAATCCGACTGAGTTATGGAGTAACAGCTGACTTACTTACAGTCGTTACGGCTGAGTTATACATAGATTTTATGATTTTGAAAAATTTATCTGAGTTATAGTTGTGACACGACTGAGTTATGTCTCTCCGGCTGAGTAATAAAATTAGAACGGCTGAGTTATTTGAGATTGATACGGCTGAGTTACTTTTAATTAGTCGTAACAAGCTGGATAAAAGTGAAACTCAGCTGAGTTACGGCTGACTTATTAGCGAAAGATTAATTACTAGAACAATATACATTTGACGGCTGCTTTAATTGACGAAACAGCTGACTTATTGTTTTACGTCCTTGTTATGGCTGAATTATTTACAAAAGATTAATTACTAAAATAGTATCCCCGTTTCAGCTGACTTACGTTAGACGTCACGGCTGACTTAGTTTGAGTAAGTTATTTATTCGTTTGGCGGCTGACTAACCAATTTGCCATGTCATCCGCCATGTCACAAAATCGGTTTGCCATGTCATCACTAACTTACTAATTTTACAACTCGGTTCGGTTTATCGGTCTGTTCATCTTCTTCTTCATTTTCTCTCCTTTATATACTGTTTATGTTAGAGAAAATTACTAGAATTCTTCATCTTTCTCAGAGTTCTTATGGATCCGGTTTTTATTGTTTCTGGAAAGTGGATTAAGAAATACAGATATGTTTTCAACCCCGAGAGTAGAGGGTGCAGAGTTCTCCATTTAGATAAGGAAACAACACATGAAGAATTCTCAAAGTGTGTACTCGATGATTACGGATTGAATGAATTTAAGTCATGAGATTCAGCTTAGCTACATGTTTTCGAATAAATCTTTGAAAAATGGCGCACGACACTCCACCAATTTACGTCTCCAATAATCGACAGTTGCAAGGTTTCCTAAGCCTAAAGAAAAGCGAACAGCTACGTCTTTGTGTGGAGATTATGGAGAAGAAGGATGTCGAAATGAACTGGAATGACAGAGCTAGAGATAAGAGTAAAACGTTATACAGTTTTAGCTCAGAAGTCGAAGTTTCAGATGTTGACATCAAGAGACAAAAACCACAGTTTGGAAGATTAACGCGAGGACAATGAGAATGATTGCTGTAGTAAAGTGGAAGGAGAAACATAGAATGAAAGCGGAGAAGATGTAGTATTTGAAGAAGACGAAGATGATGATGAATTTGAAAGTCGCTTTGATATGTTTGACAACTCGGACGGTGCGTCATCTGAAGATAATAACTTCAGCTCAAACGGTAAGTCTCCAACACAAGAGGATTCGCCGACGCTACCTTCCAAGCAGAGAACTCAGAACTATTCCACTAGCGGATGTAGCGGGAATCCGGAGGTTCTAAAGCTGGAGATGTCGTCGCTAAATCTTTGTGTTGGTCAACGATACGAGAATAAAGACGACTTGGAGAGATGACTGAAACTTCTTACAGTGAGGGATCGATTCGATTTTGATGTGGAGATATCCACTCCGACGTTATTAATTGTTAAGTGTTGGGTTCCGGATGCATCTGGAGAGTGCGTGCTTCTACAAAAGGGAAAACCCCGACATTTTATGTTCGTATTTACGGTGAGGATCATTCGTGTTCTGTAACTGAGCGTCCTAATCGATGTTGACAAGCAACACTGGATATTTTAGGACATTTGTACAAGGACTTTCTCGGCGACGTTGGTCCGGACGTCCGCCCAACGAGTGTCGGAATAGCTATAACTAAGCAGTTTCGTGTAAAGGTATTTTTAAGTTTCGGCTGACTTATTTATACGACTCGGCTCAGTTACTTTGATATTAGAACTTAGTTATAAGAACGTTGCGTCTGTTTTAAATATGTGTTGTGACTGAAATGTATAGAATCGTTTTTTTCATGTGGATAGATGGATTATTGGAAATCCCATTGGACGCTGAGATTTGCAAGGGAAATCGAGGAGGGAACACCTGAGAGTGGGTATGAAAACTTGCCTTCTTACTTATACATGATAAGAAGGGCAAATCCGGGTACAGTTACGCGTCTTCAAATCGATGAGTTTGGCCGATTCATGTATGTGTTTCTTGTGTTTGGTGCGAGCGTAAATGGGTTTCCTTTCATGCGCAAAGTTGTGGTTGTCGACGGTGCGTTTCTTACGGTAGATACAAGGGGACGCTTCTCACAGCACTAGCTCAGGATGGTAACTTTCAGATTTTTCCAATAGCCTTCGCAGTGGTTGACACTGAAAATGATGATTCATGGCATTGGTTTTTTTCTGAACTAAAACTTTTGATTCCTGACGACGAGGGTCTTGCGATAATCTCGGATAGGCATAGGTCAATAGGCAAAGCAATTGGAAATGTATATCCGCTTGGTTCTCGGGAAATTTGCACGTACCGTTTATATAAGAACATTTTGGGACGGTAAAAAGGAAAAAATTCATTTCGTCTGGTGAAGAAAGCGGCAAGATGTTTTAGGGTGGCTGACTTTGAAGCAATATTCGATGAGATTGAAGCGATTAATCCTGAACTCCATGGCTATCTCCAAAGAGCTGATGTGACTGTGGGCGCGTGTTCATTTCCTGGGCGAGAGGTACAATTTGATGACTACGAACATAGCTGAATCAATGAACAGAGCACTGTCGAATGCTAGAGGTCTTAACATTCTTCGAATATTAGAATCGATTCGGGTTATGATGACAAGATGGTTTGCTGAACGGAGAGAGGATGCCAGATTGCAGCAAACCACGCTTACGCGTGGTGTGGAGAAACAACTACAGGTAAGTCAGCCGGAACAGTCACGATAAATCAGCCTAAAGTATTGTTTATTCAGCCTGTTATATTATAACTCATCCTGTATAACTCTGCATTTTTAATAGGGTCGCGTAAGTGACGCCAGAATGTTGACGGTACAAAGGATTGATGATCATCACACTGAAGTTAAATATGGATCATCGGACGAGTCTTTGCATGTTGTTAATTTGATACTGAAAAAGTGCACGTGCCAGCGTTTCAAACGCGAGAAATTATCATGTGTACACGCAATCGCAGCTGCGGAGTACAGGAATGTTTGTCGTATATCTCTTTGCAGTCCTTACTATAAGTGCATCTCCAATGTAAAACTCCATTTTTTCCTCCAAAACGGAGTAAAAGTGATTATGGAGTAAAAATACTCCAACCTTACCCCATTTCTCACTCCATAATGGAGTAATGAACAAACAAAAAATAAATTACACCATTTATGGAGTAAATTTCGTTATTGAGAGAGATATGAAGTAGGGTTGGAGCATTTTTTACTCCATACTCACTTTTACTCCATTTTGAAGGAAAAATGGAGTAGGGATGGAGATGCCCTAACAATGCTTATTTGATGAGCGCCTACGCTGACTCGGTTATGCCGGTTGACAGAGCGCTTCCTGTTCCAGAAAATGTGGCCAACCAACCGTGCTTGCGCCCAGATATTCGTCAACAACCAGGAAGACCTAAGAAAAGTAGGATGAAATCTGCTTTAGAAGTTTCACTTTCAAACAAACATCCTAGGAAAGCACACACATGTTCTCGATGTGGACAGAGTGGACCTAATGCGAAAACTTGTCCGATGCCGTAAGTGTATTCATTTATTACGGCTGGTTTATGGTTTTCCATTTTTTGTAAAACGGTTGGGTTAATTATTTTCATGATTTTGTATTACAGCTGGGTTACGGTTTTGAATGTTTTGTATTGCGGCTGAGTAATTAGTATCATCTTTTGTAATACAGCTGAATTACGATTTCGGTCAGGCTATCGTTTGTACACGACTGAATTAAGAGAAACTAACTAGAAACTCAGTTAAGCATCGTCTCGAAATTATAAAGGTCTCGATGTATGCGAGGCAGCCGTATTTTTCAGACATCATTATTTCAAAACTGGAAGAAATAGTATACGTCCTTTATAAATCAACTAATGGCTGAGTTAGGCTGACTGATGTGACGAGTGGAGACGACTAAAACTGTTAATTTAATATTCGATATTACGTAAGTCTCGATATTAGTATTTCTATATGACGTGGGGAGATGACTAATTATTTTAGAGAAACTTAAATGTAAGAACTAATAACGACTTTTATAGGGCTGAGGAATGGAAAATAATTCACCTTTGGAAAGCAACTTTTCGGCCACCTCAAAAATCAATATACGTGACGGCTGATTTATAGTTATAACATGGCTGATTTATAGTTATTACATGGCTGATTTAAACAAAACTAACTAGAAACTCGGTTAAGCAAAGTTACTTTATCGTCTCGAAATTATAAAGGTCTCGGTATTATTTTGACACGCCTAATTAAGGGCGGCATAGTTGATTGAAGTGACGTGGGAAAACAACTATTTGTTTTAACTTAATTGTCCATTCGTAATTGTTGATCCCTTCTTATATATCTTGATTTAAATAGGAAAATTTTGTAAAAGACAACGAAACCAAGTGAAACTTAGATAATTAAAATTGTACCAACGACTATCCAAACCCGAGCCCAATACCGACCCAACAAATTCGGATATCCACTTCAAGAAATTGAATTCCCGAATACTTTTCCCCTTCTTTCTCCTTATTGGTTGAAATTGAGGTTTCACTGTTTCCAACTCATTTCCCCTTGTGTCCGTCGTGTTTCTCTTGAAATTTTCTCTGAAAACCCTACTCAGCGGAGATCGAGAATCAAAACCCAAATCATGTTGAAACAAGACGATCCGAAGGCGAAAGAAGACGTGTCGAGTAGTGTAGGAGGAGAAGAAACAGCTATTTATAAATTCTCCGAAGAAGCAACAATGGATGAAGCAAACCCAAGCACCATCGACAAATCTCTCGCTCCGGGAACCGAGCAAAGTCCCCGATATGCAGATGAAAGCGAAGAAGACAAGAATAACGAAGATAAGGATGTCCGAGAAGAACACAAGGAACCGGGAGAAGTAGAGAAGGATGCCAAAGAAGGAGGAGCTGAAATGGAGGTTGTTCAAATGGAGTCCCGAAATAACGAAGAAGGTGAGAACCCCGAAGGTGAAGAAAGGACGACCCAATCAGTAGGAGAACCTGAAACTGAGTTGCATGTAAGTATTCAAACTTTTCGAAAGATGATTTGAAATATTAGATAACTGTGGAAAACTAAGGAACTAAGTGCTTTTTGGAGTTAGTGTAATATGGGTTGTAAATCTTAGTTGAACTTAAACAATATAGATGTACGAATTTTGTGAAACCAAGAAACACACCAACTTTATAATTGCTTAACTAAGTCGAAGTTTGTGAAACTTTATGTTGATGGTTGTAAGATGTCGACGTGATCCGTTTTCACTTGAGTGCAGCTTGTAGTTGACGACGAAGAAGGCATGCGACCGCTGAAGTTACACTTTGCATCAAGCCAGTATCAAAAGTCTTTAAAGCTTTCAGGAAAATGTTACATTGACACGGCAATAGGAAATATACAACTGATCCTGAAAAAGGAGGAGGTAGAATGGTTCATAGAGCACCCACAGCTCCAACATTTCTTCCATATTAAAAACCGAAAGCAGAAGTGGATGGGAATGTGGCTTCTCGTTTTGCGATCAGCTGGTGTAGGGAAGAAGTATGAGTTATGGTTTATCGTTAACGGCGTCCCAATCCGATACTCTCTCAGAGAATTCGGACTAATTTCTGGACTATACTGCCATAAGTATCCCCCCAACCATGAGAGGTTGGGTGGTACAACATTCATGAACAAGTATTTTGGAGGGAAAAGGGTAACATACGCTGACCTGGAGAAGCAGATGTTGGCAATGAAATCAAAGCCATCTGAGGATCGAAAAAGATGGCCGCTCTGTACTTCTTAGCCAGCATCCTCGTCGGAGGCCGAAAGACTGGAGAGGCAGCATCACCTGTGGACAGTTTCTTCCTGACTGTTGTTGATGACCTAGATGCGTGTTTAACGTTTCCTTGGGGGCGGTATGCATTCGAACATAACTTGAAGGATGTCTCTAGCTTCTTGGAGAAATGCAACGGGGTTGTTCCGACGAGTTGGGTTTTTACAAGCTTTCCTATTCCTTTGGAGGTATTCTTAACCTCTCTTGTATTTAGTTGTCTTATTGTAAAATTGATGTTAATGTTTTTTTGTTGTGTGTTCGCAGTTGTTGGCCTTTGAGGCAATTCCAACCTTGAGGAACCATTTCCGAGAAAGTGTGAATGGTGCACGCCCTGGTTGCCCGCGGATGTGCAAGATGCAGTACAAACGCAAAGGTGGAACCAAGGCATTCAGTCTGAATGCAGTGAACGTTAATCTTGGTAATACTAAGGTAATTGATGTATTATGTGTAGTCGAATTAAGGAGAAGAGACTCAATTAATGAGACTTATGAAAACTTATGTGTATTTGCCACAGGATATTGAGAGTATCTTGGTGGCAACAGAAGCTGAGAAGGAACTTCTGGAAAGCATAGGGATGGGCAAGGAAAGTTGTTGGGCCGATGACGACGATGATGCAGAAGTGGATCGTTGGACCAAGATAATACGGAATGGGAAACAAGTTATCTTTGAAGCAGAGTTCAGCATAGATTTTGAGACTCGTAGAGCTCAGGTTGAAGGTCCCACCATTCCTGCTATTGGAGAACCATCCAATAATGCAGATTCTGGTGAGGCTCATGCAGATTCGGTGGAGGCTCCTGGAGCTGAGGCTTTGAAAGCGATGGAAGCTCGGCTTATGAATACATTCTAAGATGCTATGAAGGTACTGAAAGACGAAGTGAAAAGTCTCAGGGCGCGTGTTGACAGAAAGAGTGGTGATAATCCGTCCGACCAAGTTCGTGTTAGTGATAAGGAGTCGGAGGAAGATGGTGATGATAAGGAGTCGGAGGAAGAAGATGGTGGTGATAAGGATTCGGAGGAAGAAGAAGGTGGTGATAAGGATTCAGAGGAAGAAGATGTTGGTGATAATGAGTCGGAGGAAGATGTTGATGATTACATTCTCGATATTTCAAATCAAGTGCAGCTTGAACATGGTAGCGGTGATGATGACATGGATGAAACTTTAGTTAGGTATGCAGCGGCTGAGGATTCTAAGAAGGCAAAGACTGAGAAGACAAAGAGTGTGAAGAACAAAAAGAAGAGGGCGAGAACAGATGATGGAAAAGAAGTAGTCCCTTCGAAAAAGGCAAAGGGTTGCGATACTGTGAGGAGTCCCATTGGGACAAGAAGGCATAAGCTGGAGGAGGAGGCAGCTCAGAAGATGACCAGATATGAGAAGAAGAAGGCGGCAGCAGCTGAGAAGGTAGGTGAAAAGAAGCAGCTGAGAAGGCAGCTGAGAAGGCAGCTGAAAAGAAGCAGAAGAAGAAGGCAGCCCAGAACAAGGCAACCCAGAAGAAGGCAGCCCAGAAGAAGGCAACCCAGAAGAAGGCAAAGAAGGGAGGTAAGAAGAGGGTGTAAAATCCCGTATGTAGTTGATTTCTATATATTCGGTTGAACTCTATTCGGTTTGTACGACTTATTAAATTCCCGTATGATTTTCTTGTTTGTTGTTGAAGACTTATGTTATTTGAAACTTTCAGTTCTTTGATATTTTAAAAAGTTTCACTTTTCAAATTAGGTGAAACTTTTGAAAGTTTCCCTTTTCGAAGTAGTCTAACTTCGTGAATCTATCGTGCAATTCGTAAATCGTGAATGACCAAATAGGTTAAAAGTTTCACTTTCGAATTAGTTTAACTTCGTGAATCTATCGTGCAATTCGTAAATCGTGAATGACCAAATACGTGAAACTTTTAAAAGTTTCACTTTCGAATTAGTCTAACTTCGTGAATCTATCGTGCAATTGCATAACGTGAATGACCAAATAGGTGAAACTTTTGAAAGTTTCACCTTCGAATTAGTCTAACTTCGTGAATCTATCGTGCAATTCGTAAATGGTGAATGACCAAATACGTGAAACTTTTAAAAGTTTCACTTTCGAATTAGTCTAACTTCGTGAATCTATCGTGCAATTCGTGCAACGTGAATGACCAAATAGGTGAAACTTTTGAAAGTTTCACTTTCGAATTAGTCTAACTTCGTGAATCCATCGTGCAATTCGTAAATCGTGAATGACCGAATAGGTGAAACTTTTGAAAGTTTCACTTTCAATTAGTCTAACGTGAATCCATCGTGCAATTCGTAAATCGTGAATGACCGAATAGGTGAAACTTTGAAAGTAATCTCACATAAATACATCAGATGAGAGATTCGATAGATGAAAGAGGAATATACAAATCTGCACATAAAACCCGAAAGTATTCATAAATTACCTCAAATTTTTGCAAGTGAAGTATTTTCTCCCGGTAATGTATCAAAATCGGTTGGATACTTGGTCCCGAGACACCTCGTTGATGATTCTCCCCACAAGGGCATCTGGTCGAATCCCAGTGGGCATCCGCCACGGCCAAGTATTAAAAGAACATATTGCAAGAACATAATGCAAAATGTAAAAGATACAATCAAAACTAGATGAACTTTGCAAATCAATAAGTACGACTTAGTTCAATTTTGAATAACTTTGTATTTGATACATACGATATAGTCGAACTTTTAGACACTTCACAGTTATACCAAGATTTACAATTACACCAAGTCGCAAAGTTTTCAGAAGTTATGAGGAAAGTGATCTGATTTATAGTTATTATATGGCTGATTTATAGTTATATCATGGCTGAGTTATATTCCGCCAAAATTCAAAATTGCGATATTAAAACCGTTTCACTGCCGAAATACTGTTCACGAACAATTAAAAGATCTACGGCTGAGTTAAATCAAGGGAATCTTTACGGCTGAGTTAGTTATTTTCATGATTTTAATGTTTTAACATACGACTAAATTATCTATCGTGCAATTGTAAATCGTGAATGACCAAATAGGTGAAACTTTGAAAGTCGAATCTCACATAAATACATCAGATGAGAGATTCGATAGATGAAAGAGGAATATAATCCGAATCTCACATCATCCTTAAGCAAACAACAACAGATAGTAGACGAATGTCATGGACCGGACGCATCTCATGCAGTGGTAGGATTCGGACGGGTAAGCTTATACTTCATTTCAGCAATCTCTGCAGCCATCGCATCCACACGCTTCCTTAACATTTCAACCTCTTCCTGGACTCCGAAGACCCATGGTTGACGGAAATGGAAGCCATCATTCTACACGTAAAACGAGAAAGTATCAAAATCTGCACATAAAACCCGAAAGTATTCATAAATTACCTCAAATTTTTTGCAAGTGAAGTATTTTCTCCCGGTAATGTATCAAAATCGGTTGGATACTTCGGGTCCCGAGACACCTCGTTGATGATTCTCCCCCCACAAGGGCATCTGGTCGGAATCCCACAGTGGGCATCCGCCACGAAGCCAAGCATGTCGATGGAATTCTTCGAAGCCTTCATCTGCCTGTACTCCTCGTCTGGATGAGTCATGACGGCTGAGTAATCGAGAAATTTAGAAAGAAGAAGGTCCGAATAGAAATCTGAGTTCTCCAGAAATCTAGAGAGAGATTGATTGAATAGTGGAGAGAGAGATTCGGTGAGATAAATGGAGTGAACAAAAAAACAATGTTTTTAATACACGTCTACGTCGATTAAAAATTCGAAAAATGGGTGGGAAATTTCGAAAAACTGGGCGGGAATAATTTGTAAAGGATTTCCGTGCTTAGAGTTTCACATAGTTTGTAGTTATACAGAAACCTTTAAAGTTGTACTTTTCTGTTTTTTGCGATATTTTTAGTTTTACTGTACTTAGATGATTAATTTTATGGTTATACCAGCTATATTCAGTTTTCTATCAACGTTTCCGAAGTGATCATGTAGAATAAAATTCGATATCGTGACATTTATAACTTTTCTAATCCCACAAGGTACTGTCTACGAAAAAACATCTCACAGTAATGTATTCCTTTCTCAATCGATAGAAAATGTGATCCAGAACAATTGATTAAGTGTAACCAGAAGTTGGAAAAATTAAAAAGTTAGACCACAAAGTTTCACTGACATTTGACATAGTTCCACCGACATTTGACATAGTTTCACTGACATTTGACATTAGTTTCACCAAAAGTTGACATAGTTTTACCGACATTTAAACAAAGTTTCACTAGAGAAGTACGAAGATTGATAAGACAAGTACGAGATGGATAACAGTGAGAACAACAAGATTTACACAAGACCTTCAACCCCATATTTCTGAACATAAGTGTCGCTGTTTAGTAGAGACTGCCTGAAGTCCTCAACCTCGGACAAATGCGGATTGAACCTCAAGTCCGAAATTCCACCTTCGGTCTCAAGCCATAGATCAGGAGGACCAAATAAATCTGTATAAATATAAATGATTTTAGTAAACGTTTTACTCAACTATCACATTAAAACTAGACACAGCAACTACACTTACTCCAAACCTTCCAGACCCTCCACATCTTAAGGGCCACAATCACCTGTCCACCTCTCATAGCAGTTAGTTTGTTTTCAAGACCATCCCGGAAGGCATAGGCCTGTTTGCCAGTTGCCACACATTTTATCTGGCTGTCACTATTCAGAATAAAGAAAAGGTGTGTCAATTACAATATAGATAAACTTTGTTTGGATCATATGTTACTTATGTTACTTTCTACTTACATGTTGTCCCTTATGTAAAACACCATCCTTGGTCTTTCAGGGTCATCGAAATGGGCTTCCGTGTTGAAGACCACTCCCATTGTATCTACCAGATAAATTTAGACAATCTAAATCAGTTAGGTTCACTTAGTTTCACTTACTTATACAGACTTATATTTTTTTAAATTAAAGTTATACACAGTTCGAATCCAAGACATGCACTGCGGTTACTAACATCTAAATATGTGAATGTATTTAAATTTTAGTAGAATTCATACCTATGGGATAGTTTCGTTCTTTGTGGTCCATGTGAGGGATTGCATGGATGTTCTTGAAGTCCATGAAAAGCCGATTGTTCAGAGGATCTATGATGGACTTGTGTGTTGCTCCTAGCAGTTAGTTTAAACCGAGAGTTAGTTGCCTGGAAACCTGGATAGGAACGGTGAACTTCTACCAGAAAGATTTCCACCCACTTCCCCTCTTGGTTCTCTAGGCCTCTTAACCTATCATGATTCCCATAATCGGTCATCTCCATCTTGGACCCTACATAAATAAAGTACAAGGATCAAGTACTTTTATTTGTCACGGTTACATGTTATTACAAACTTGAGAGATGATGATTTAACACTTACATCTTCATCTGCTAGGACATAGGTATAGAAAGGTCCACTGCTGGTGGTAACATAGGAATAGAAAGGGTAGACCCTGTGTATTTTGACTCTGAAACGCCAAGCCGTGATCTTGGGATTATAAGAAACCTCAGAAAGCTTATTGTAGTGTGTCATCTTGTTTGTTGAGAGATGAGAGAAGAGATGAGATGATGATTCCTTTCTTTTCGGGTTTTATTTTTCTCGACTGAAGGAGACGAATCCTTTTTAGTGGTTTAAATGAGAGAAGTCGTGTTCTTCGAGAGTTCATTAAATACAGGGACATCCATTAAATATAATCCGTTTTGGAAACTAACCATTTTTTCCAAATATAACAATATAACACAATATAATATCTATAACGATACAATATCACATTTTTTCGTTTTACATAGTTTCATATATTTAGACAATCTAAATTGTTAAAATTGTGCTTAGTTTCATGAATTTAGACAATCTAAATCAGTTACTTTCACTTATTTATACACAGTTATATATCTTTATGGATTTGAGTTTTTCAAAGTTTCAAATCCAACCCATGCGCACTGAGAAGTCGTGTCTTCTGAACTCGTGTCTTCTCGAGGCGTCTTTCAAATGACCCTTTAAGTGGGGTAATAAATACTCAGTTTATACTTATCTCTTCACGTCTGTTGAAGTTCCCTAGTACGTGTTATAAAAGGGTTTATCACCTTGTCCAAATAAACAAAACGAAAATCTCTCCATTTACTTGAGTAAACAAATATTTCTCCATGTCGAACTTTAACTTGGCTTCTCTCCCTTCTTCCTTGCTTCATAAGATTCTCTCAAAGGTAGCAACATGCCATCTCCGGGACTTCGGTAGTGCAAGAGTTGCTTTCTCCGGGTTCAATCAAATTGGCAGAGAAGAATACTTCTACCGATCTGCAGATCTCTTAAACTTGAACGACTGGATTGATGAGGCTAATGCTCTTAGGACATTCAGGCTTAGGTGCTACCAAGCCGGTAATCTAGAGGCCATCTACATGCGAGGTATGTATGAGTTCTTCGTCCTCCATTTACTTGATGAAGGAAGGGAAAAAATCCATCTTGCTGGTGAGAGAGGATTGATGTTGGCCAAGTATGTAGATGGAATGCTGAACTTAGCGTTTAGTGTTGATGATAGAGGATTCGTTCACAACTATCCCAACTTTAGTCGTGAATTTGTTGATCGGATGAATTACATGATCACGACTTCAGTATACTCAGGCTATTGGGGTTACGAAAAACCAGAGGTGTTTATGTCTCTGCTAGAAAGAATAAATCCCAACGTCTCACATGATTGTGCATGCTCGCAGTAATAGAACCAGTGTTTGTAGTCTCCTTTGATGGATCTAGAACACGGTGGACATGCAATCGTTGTTTCGGCAATGTGCAGCTTGGGACTTCTGCAATGAAATTCACTTGACCGCTGCACACTGGCCAATTGAAGATTAGTTGTGTGTTTATAAGTTATGGCATGTGTTTTTTATCTACTTTTACTAAGTTTATGTAAAATACATTTCATATAATATAATGTCTCTAGTTTTCTCTATTAAGTAAACTTTATTCATTTTAACTGCAATAAATATACCATTAACAACTCTGTCTCCATAAAAGAACATATTGCAAGAACATAATGCAAAATGTAAAAGATACAATCAAAACTAGATGAACTTTGCAAATCAATAAGTACGACTTAGTTCAATTTAGAATAACTTTGTATTTGATACCGATATAGTCGAACTTTTAGACACTTCACAGTTATACCAAGATTTACAATTACACCAAGTCGTGCAAAGTTTTCGGAAGTTATGAGGAAAGTGATCTGATTTATAGTTATTATATGGCTGATTTATAGTTATATCATGGGTGAGTTATATTCCGCCAAAATTCGAAAAGTTGTGATATTAAAACCGTTTCACTGCCGAGAAATACTGTTCGTCACGAACAATTAAAAGATCTACGGCTGAGTTAAACCAAGGGAATCTTTACGGCTGAGTTAGTTATTTTCATGATTTTAATGTTTTAACATACGACTAAATTACGATTTTGGTCAGGCTATCGTTTGTACACGACTGAATTAAGAGAAACTAATTAGAAACTCAGTTAAGCAAAGTTAATTTATCGTCTCGAAATTATAAAGGTCTCGATGTATGCGAGGCAGCCGTATTTTTCAGACATCATTATTTCGAAACTGGAAGAAATAGTATATGTCCTTCATAAATTAACTAATGGCTGAGTTAGGCTGACTGATGTGACGTGAAGAGACGACTAATACTCTTAATTTTATATTCGATATTATAGTGGTCTTGGTATTAGTTTTTCTATGTGACGTGGGGAGATGACTAATTTATTTTAGAGAAACTTAAATCATAAGTACTAATCCCATTATGGTTTATAGTTATTACACGGCTGAGTTATAGTTATTTGATGGCTGATTTAAAGTTATTTAATGACTGAGTTATATCCCGCCAAGATAGGAAGCGTATCTCACACGAAAAGTTGGTGTATAACAGTTGGTTTGTTTAATTACGGCTGAGTTATGGAATGACATAACGGCTGCGTTAGGGAAAAACGTTCCCGCCAAAATACTAACGTCTCGAAAACAAATAATCTTTATTGATGAGATTATTATAAGATCGAGGCTGTGTTATTATAGCGATACGGCTGCCGATAAATAAGTTACTTTTCGAAAGATTATTAGGTCTTCACCCCTTGTCAGACTAAATGGATTATTTCCCTCTTTTCGAATTGCCTGAAGATAATCAGGCGGTAGTTGTCGAACGTGTGGCCCGTAACTCTTTCCAAGATCTCTATGGCATCAGAGCAGCGTCTAAGTCAATGAAGGCGTTAGCAGACCTACGAAGGGTATACCATTTTTTCGATGTGTTATCCTTTCCCTGGGGACTCGCTTTGCCTTCTGAGTTGATGAAAACTTGCTACGAGGAGGGAAACCCAAGCACACTTTATATAAAAGGTGTACAGTTTTTCTACACATTCGACAAGCAAGACGAAGGGCTTGCTCTCATGAAGCGTGCAGCAGATGCAGGATATGAGCGTGCTGTGTATACACACGCAATGACTCGAGCAATCTTTCGGGGTGAAGGGAAGTATTTTCATGGTATCTCAACAGAATCAGTTGAAAGGATCGGGAAACTCGTGCGATCTGTGAAATGGGGATGTGGTTTGTGGCATGCTGACGAGTTCCGCTCTAGGAGGGCCGATTTCATTTCATCTGTTGTTCTGTCGTTCTACAGTTGCCAATGTGGAAATCTTATCGAGCGACAATGTATGTGCTTGTGGCACATTGATAACACTAAGGATGACAACATTTGTGGGCGTTGTTTCTGGATCAAAGAGGTGGGCTTGTTCTTCCGTGATTTTGAACCGATAAGCCTGCTTAGGGACACAAGGAAGTGGTGAAGTTGTAATTGAAAAGTCTTGAATGTATAACGGCTGGGTTATGGCTTTCCTTTTTGTATAATGACTGGCTTAAGTATTTTCATGAATTTGTATTATGGCTGGGTTATGGTTTTCAAATTTATGTATTACGGCTGAGTTATTAATATAATGTTTTGTATTACGACTGAATTACGGTTTCAGTCAGTTAAGGTCTCGTTTGTATACGACTGAATTAAAACAACCTAACTATAAACTCCTTTAAGCAAAGTCTTACCATCTCGATATTATAAATGTCGGTATTAATTCAGCCGTAACCTATTTGTACACGCCCATTTTCACAGGCCTAGTGAAGAACACATCATAGATTTAGTTTGCTTAAAATATGATTATTGATGCATAAAGGCTGAGATAATTCAGTCGTGTTTTCAGACCTAATAATGATGAAAAGGCTGAGTTATTTAGTAATACGACTGAGTTATATACAACGACGCGATAATAAAACCGTTTTACTGCCGATAAATAAGTTACTTCTAGAACAAACTCGAAAGGCTGAGTTATTAAGCAATACGGCTGACTTATGACTAAACAAAGAAGTAGTAGTAGCAGAGTATCGCCATTCCAACACCACAAACGACCACATTCCTCATACATTCGTCTCTTTTTCTCACGTGAGCCGTCTTAATTACTTCAATCTCTTTTCCCAACCGAGCAACGTTAAGTATGAGGAATGAGATGTCATCGTTCATGCCACGAATCACGGGCTTGATATCTTCGACCTCTTCCACCAAACACTCATCCACCCATTTGAATAAATGTCTCTGTTTTCACAAATACAACCAGATCTAAGTAATACGTTTGAAAACATACTAAAAAAGAACCAAAACTAACCTTATGATATCCTCTTGCACAGCAATAGTACAATCTTCCTGGATTCATAACGCTTCCAGATGTAAAAAGTTCAGCGGGTTGACCACACCAACACTCTTTGGCATTCCTCGCTCCGTGTTCAGATGTCGTCTGCCATAATTTCCAGAAACAGAGGATGAGGAAGACATTTTTAATCTGAAAATTTAAAAGAGAAAATGTGTTGCAAAGACATTAGTCTGACTTATTAGTTATGAAGGAAGACGACAGCATTGAAACGACAGCGTTTAGTTTATATTCGTATTTATTAACTAAATATACAAAAGAATATAAAATAATTAAGTCTAGGTATCGGGAAATCACTCGATTGTTGCGTGCAGCCAGTATATTTTTCAGACGCCTAATCAAGAGGGTCATAGTTCATTGAAGTGACGTGGGGAGACGACTATTGTTTCTTGTGTGTTATTAAATTTAATTTCAAAATTATTTATCTCCGTTAATGTTTTATCGTGCAATTTTATCTTTATTTCCTTGTTTTATTGAGATTCCAACCAAACTAGAAACTCCATTGAACAAACTGACGGTCTCGACAATGCTATAGTTTGTATACTGGCTGAGTTGTTTGTACTTAGTGGCTGAGTTATTGTTTTTTTTTGTTGTTGAGTTGTTGTTACCTACTGGCTGAGATATATAACATTATGGCCGAGTGAGATTTACAATACTTAGAGGTAAAGACAAGTACGATTGAGACTGAGTGAAACCTCAAACATACAGACAAGGAATCAGTCTGTAAAACCAACATTATCCGGACCGAACTCTTCAAACATGTGTACGAGTTCAAGCCACACTCTAGTACGCATCCAAGAAGGCTTGTCGCCTCCATGCGCCCATCTTCTCTTCAACTCTCGCATCTGAAATCGAAACAGCGACCTCGCAACTTCATTAAAATGTTTCCAAAGTAGATAATTATGCCTTCGATCCCACGTGTTTTTACGCTACAAACAAAAAACATTACTAATATTAGGTGTTTTTATCTCTATCTGATTTGAAAACATAGTTGGTCCTTACAGCGAATTGAAGAAACAAGCGTTCCTTAATATGATCGGAATGGAACGATATGTCGGCCATGCATAGACCCATCCGTCTATCAGAATCGGCGGGATCACCAGGGAGAGATCGCTTAAAAACCTAAACCAGGTAGGGATGGTTTTGTCTAGCAAGTCACCCGGACCAGGATTTAGAACTGGGAGGTTTTCCCGATTTGCGTGGCTTTGAATCGCATTGACACTGTTTTCTATCCTCGTTGAATAACCTGGAACAACCGACATAATTTAATTTTTTGGAGGGGATAGAAAAGCTATACAAAAAGGTGTACCAGAAGGGGACTATATATAGAGAGATCTGTGAACTCAAAAGTCGAGAAAAATTAAGGGAAATTAAATCTGATTTGGCACCCCCAAAATATGAAAAGTCGAGATTAAGTAACACTTGACGACTGAGTTAATGTAAATTTTACGGCTGAGTTATCGTTAGGGGTTTAGGGTTTAGAGAGGAGTCCTTAGGATTAGTTTAATTTTTTTTTTTTTTGAATAGTTAAGGACTCTAGTCAAAATATGTTTCCAATAGTGATCCCCAATTAGGAGTCCTTAGGAATAAAAATAATTTTTTTTACAAATTGAAATTGAAATTTTATTAATTGCATGATTAAAAATAAAGATACAAGAAAAGAGAAGTTTAAAATGTGTAAGTTTAAAAACTATAAGTTTTTCACACTACAAGTTTAACACACTAGCCTTATCCGAGAACAACATAAGAGAAGCATATAAAGTAATGAGACAGAGATTACAACTTGTTCGAGATTACACTTGGTTCACATGATTACACTTGTGGCAACTTCGAGATAAGTACCTAATGAAACAAAAGGAAACAAGTTTGATAGAGAGGAAACACAGCAAAAGAGATATCTAATTCCGGTCACAATCACTCCTAAATCACCCGTGAGCTAGAAGCAATGTCACCTGCATAACAAGACTCTTTCCTTTCCGGACATACACACATTAATGGAGTAGTTTTCCCATCTCCAACCACATTGAACACAAATAAGTCTCCTATGGCATCTGTTATCAAGACAGAACTTTCTCCAGCCTCTTCTGATGTAAAACATGCCGTCTGATTCGCTAAATCGCAAACTCACAGTCCATGAGTTTCCCTCTTTGTTCACAAGTATTATCTCTTGGCATTGTTTGTTCAAAGCAGTACAAGTCGTAGCTTCGACAGAAAGATACTGCAAACACGTAAAGACACAGAACAGATCAAACCATATATTTGAGTAACTAAATATGGTATATATGTATGAAAATTGACTCACAAGTTTGTCTTCTTTTAGATTTGAAGCAGTGACCTCAGCCAAAAATCAGTAGTCGAATGAGAAAGAAGGAGCATCATCCGCGTCGGCTTCTTCCTTAATGATGTTAGGATGTGTATACTGAATCTCACAACAGCTAGGACCAAAAGGAGTGACATGAAACACCATGTCTCCTTCGTGTTTGAAGATGACAATGTCACCGATTCGAAGGTCATGTGCTGTGGTGAAATCTTTCCAACCTCTGGTGAGTCTCCTGCCTTCTTGTATCACTTCCCAAGTTATATATGAAGCGTCCGATCTTAGTTTCCATGTTTTCTGGTTCGTCTTCCTTCTATGTGGGTTGAGAAGAAGCCAAGTGGTATTGTCTGCAAGTCAGAAAAGGCAAAGTTAAACAAAACCCCCAAATAGGAACATATACAGAAGGAGAAATAGAGAGAGTGTGTCTACGACGCCACTCTGGAAACCAGGAAGCAGAGGCTTAAAGAAATGAGGTTCATGCGGATTCGCCATCTGCAAACAAGAAAATTAAAACAAGAGATCAAAAACCAAACCACACACATACTTTTTGTAGAAAATTAAAACAAGAGATCAAAAATCCGCTTCGGATTGAAACCGAAATCTTGTCAAAACCCTTTCTATACACGCCCATACTCGATCTAAACCCCAAAACGATTTAACCCCAAAATCTTGTCAAAATCTTGTCAAAACCCTTAAACGAGAGGAAACAAGATGAAAACTAGGCTAAATCGAACAAACTTACAGGTTTAGGCTTCGATTTACCTTCGTGAAGACTATCAGTTTCAATCCCCAGAATATCGCCTTTCGTCGAGCTCTCGTTTTTTTTCCGGTCTCGGTCGAGAATGACCAATTTTTTTTAACCTAACCAAAAACAAACCGAGCCCGTCCCACTCAGATGTTGCCACGTAGCTAAGGATCAACTCCTTAAACTCCTTCCCGACGGACCAATCCTTAGGTAAATTAACATAATTAATATTATTATATTACGACTAACCTATGTATTTGTGCTAAGGATTGGTCGTGAACCCCGCTATGGTGGTCTTAGGGTTGCAAATTTAGGGTTGCAATTTTAGGGTTTAGGGTGACATATTCATTTATTTATGTTTATGATATGGATTTATGGTGCAGGAAATATGGTAAATAACACAAATTTTTTTTAGAATCTGATTGTGTAATGTTTACTTGGGTTGAATTATGCTCACATCTCATTGAAGTATTGTAAGGATTCAGGTAATTGTAAGACAACCTATACCTCAAGATCATGATGGATCCCAAACTTGTAATTTCAATACAGTAGACACATTGAGTTGATAATATATTCACTTAAAATTACATATCGGAGTTAAGGTAACATTTTACCGTATAAACATTTCATTCTTTAAATTTTAGGGTATGTTTGAGGTATTGTTTAGTTTTAGAAGCGAAATGGCTGAGTTATAGTAGTCAATACGGCTGAGTTATAGTAGTCGATACGGCTGAGTTATATTAGTCGATACGGCTGAGTTGTTTAAATTGTTACGATATGGCTGAGTTATAGAAATTAGTGAAAGTCAAATACATCCCTAATAAAATTAGACAACTTAAGTCAAATAATACAGAATAACAGACACAGAGGTTCAAGTGGACAGCATATTGTTCAAATGTGTATTTTCTCCTTCTGCGAGGATCTCTGCTGCCATCTTCACACGTAAACCTTGTATAGTTTTATCGTTTATCCCATCAAAAGTTACCCCAAGCGCTAGACACTCCACAAACTTCAACGAATACACCCCACAGTCGCCAATCTGGGTGTTTTGTGGAACGAATCTTTTGCTCCTCCTCCTGAATGCGAACTTCTTCTTACTACGGGTTCGGAGATTGGCAGGAATATGCTCATTCAAAACCGCGGGAAGCATTTCCGTTAGCGGTTTAAAATAACCTAGAATTCTCTCCTCACTTTCAGGTGTGTGCTCTCCAATGATTGGATCGTAGCAATCAATTTTCTCCTTCTTCAGATCCACGTGAAACGCCACCCAGTGATCTCGCCCGGTCTGAATACATCCGTACACGTGATCCACATCTTGATACCACTTCAAGTTTGTCTTAAAGTAACGGGGAACCCTACCGTTTACTAGATCTTCGTAACCGTCTTTAAATGTCATCATCCGAGGTTTCATCTTAAACAGTTTGTAATCGTGAACCCAATTAGCTAAGATCCAAGGGTCAAAGAAGGCAATGAGTTTGGACCAGAATGGGGTGGGATCTCACATGGACCTTTGAATGAGGCAATCCATATACGCTTCGATATGCTACACAAATATTATAAACAACTCAGCGATAATATATAATTTCAGACGAAATCTAAACTATAACTCAGCCGTGATATTAAATATAACTCAGTCGTAATAGAAAATTTTAGCCGTAATAAAGACTTACATTATCAAACACCCAACCATACTCGCTATCTGGCCACGGTCTCTCATGGATGAGTATGCTGTAGAAGTCACTCTCATAATCAGCTGATCATACAACTTTTATTCCTGCTGGTGCTGGTTTTGGGTGGAATACTGCTAATGTGTTTCATAAGTTTTTCATACAGAGACGGATCAACAGGTGCGCAAGGGTCATATATTGCTGTTGAAGGTTCAATATTCTTCCTCACGCACGTCGTTCCATCGTTGTCAATTAACGGAAAAACTGGTCCTGAAGGTTCTGAAGAATCCACCGCCGTCAATGCAAACCCTCGTGGAGATAATTGAACACTTCTCTCCCGAAATTCTCTTACGGCGGATAATGCTTGCAGATAATCTTCTGATATCTCAGACTCCGGCAACACTTCGTTCGCATCAGCCACCTCAGCGCATTCACTGTCATCTTGAATCACCTATTTATTGTTTACATGCACTCTGATTATACCCCCACACATTTTTTTTTTTGTCTCCGGAACATTTTTCTTTATCAACTCAGCCTTCTCCTTCTTAGCATCGGCTTTTTGCTTCTTTAACTCAGCCTGTTTTTTTTTCCTCAGCCATCTCCTTCTTCTTCAAATAAGCCTCTGATTTCGCTGCTTTTTTCTTAGCAGCGGCATCCTCAGCCTCATCCTCATCCATTAACTTCAAACCCTGCCTGATCCTGGTGCCGCGTCGCAAGGGTGGACAATTAGCAACCTTATCATCCTTACAAGTCTTTGCAGGAGAAAGGGTAACAAAATCAACGTTACTTGTTTTAACAGGTGTTGCATTAGCCCTATGAAAATCCCCAGCCAAAATCCTTTTCACCCCTGAAGCATTATCAACTTCCTCAGCAAAATATTTTTCGGGTCCCAACCCCTTAGCAGGCTTAGCAGGGTTTAATGCTGGACTATTGACATACTTCTGATGTTTGTCCTGCTGCGGCGATGGCTTCTCAGAAGACCCTTCTTCGCCACTAGCGATGGAGAGGTTATCAATGTTTTCGTTACGCTTCCCAACCCCCAGAACTTTCAGACGCTCCTCCAATGTATCTTTCACGATATCCTCAAGAGTCTTATTCTGGTCAAACCCGTAGGCGTTAAACCGCGAATCAATCATTTTCCCCACAACACTCACAATGGACTCCATAGTCGCATTGTTCAACAACTCTTTACTAGGTTCCTCGCTAGACTTTCCCGTTGCACCAGCTTGACCCTCACTGGTGTTCACTTTCTTCTGCTTCTTAGTGGGTGGCTCAGCTTCTGACGAAACTCCACCCTTCGTTTCCTTCTTCTTCTTCTCATTCCCCTTCCCCTGCGCATTCCCCTGCACTTCCCAAAAGCCTTTGACAAATGTACCAGTATGTATGTCTGTTATCAAGCGATCGACCTGTGGGTCTTGACGTTCATTCGGCCATTGAGGAACATCTCTTGAAGTGAGTCCTTCAAAATCATTCTCCTCACACGGACCTGCAACACCATGTTATGACAGATCTCAGCCACATAATATATCATAACTCAGTCATCGTTAAAATTAAAATTCACTCAGCCGCCGAATAACTCGTATCTGAGGTTAAACTTTGCCTCGATATGCTTGTTGATTTCCTCAGCCAACACTTTATCAAAACTTTTACGTGTACAGCTTCCACCCCATCGCAAAAGCGGAACGTCTTCATTTGGAAGCACTCTCCCAAAACACTCACCAAAGCAGAGGACGGATTCGTACGCCCAAATCTGTACGCGACAGCCATGCCGCTTATTGTGTATGTCCCTCCTTCTGGAGACAACGTTTTGAGAGAGTCAGCAAGAATTCCGTATGCAGACCGACCCCATGGATACGACCTCATGGCTTCATCATCGAATACCCTTATTGCACCTTGAAAGGGTATCCTTGAATTGTGATGCAAACAATAGAGTCCCATCGCTTGAAGAAATAGCAGCCCCAACCACTTACGCTTTTGATAACTCCAAAGCGGACAGAAGTCTAATGCTGCCTTGAGTTCGTCTAACTTCGAGCAAGCTGAACCTCATAGGCTCATCAACCACGAGACTCCATATCTCCTTCTTTTCTACTCGGAGCTGTCTACATAGTAGATAGTTTACTGTCCTACCAGACCACACGCTTTTGCGTTCACATAACCTAGCAACTACTCCAAGGGCAGAGTTCAGCAGTTCTCCCCACACATCAAGTCCTATTGTTTCTCTAACACTTGGCCAATCTCCTAAACGGAAATTGTGATTGATAGCTTTATCTTCTAGGTTAGAGAACCCTTCGGGGTAAAGTCTTGGAGGGTAATTCCGTGATCTAGCTTCAGAAACAACCATCTGAACATTATCACCAAAAAATAACAAAGACACAACAAAACAATAACTCAGCCACAAATGATAAGTCAGTCAAAACATAACAATAAGACAGCCACAACATAATAATATCTCAACTGTAACATAACATTAACCTAGTCACAGCACAACAATAAATCAGCCACAATATTACAATAACTCAGCCATATCAAAACCCTAACTCAGTTGCAATATAACCCTAACTCAGACACAACAAAGCCCTATCACACCCGCAGTCGACTGAGCAGCAAACTCAACCAAAACTGAATATATAACGTCGCGACATTTTACCGGAAAAGACGAACTCGTAGATAAGAATGCAGCGAAGACGATTTCGTACAAACGATTGGAGAGGACGATTTCGGGGAAGTAAACATAATGTTGACGAGGATTTCGGAAAATCGGAGATTACTTACGGTTCCTTCTTGAGACGGCGATGTTTATCTGATTTCTATTTTTCAAAACTGATATGTATAAAAATTATTTAATTATTTAAGAGATAATGAGATCCCTTATTTAATTATGAGAAAAGGAACGGTTTGAGACGGTTTGATTACTCTTGGTGATGTGGATTTTGGGATTTTTTGAGGTCCCTTATTTGAGACTAATATATTATTTAATTATTTCCCTATTTAATTATTTATAGTTTATCATTTTTAATATAAAGGAAATATAAACTTTAGAGTTCATTTTTATAACTTTATAGTTCTATTGTTTAGGGTTTGAAGTTCAAATTTTTTTAAAAATTAAGTTTTAATATTGTATTCAGAGTTGAAGGAATGATTTTGTTCCGCCAAAATAGTTTTATCCGCCCAAAATATTTTGTTCCCACCTAAACTACTGAAACTTTGAAACAACATACACTTTTCGGCTGACTTATATAATTTAGATACGTTAAAGCTGAGTTATGCATACTTTGCAGCTGAGTAATGCCATACATTAGAACAGAAACGAAACTGGTTTATAAATGATTCATGAATTAAAACTGGTTTACATTTAAAAAGTAAACCAAAACTGATTTGCAAAATAAACAACTAAAAACAAACTTAAACAAAAAAAAAAACTAAACTATGGGCTGCTTCAACCACACCCTCGACCATGTCCTCCATCGTCACACTTCAACCACGCCTTCAGCCTTGTTCTCCGTTGTCCTCCTCCCTCTTTTATCTCTGTCAATAGCCACCTGCTTCAAAATCAATACATTAAAACAGAAACGAAACTAAATCTGAGTGAAAAATATACCTTTGGAGTGATCCAATCTCAGATTCTTCTTGGAGACCTTACTGGCGACTAATTTGAGTGAGAGAAAAAACGAATATGTGAAGAGAGATCGAGAGATATGTTAACAAGAAGAGTGAAGAAAGGACAGAGAGATTCAGAATGAACAAAGAACAAATAGATTATTGTTGACGTTTCAGATTCTCATACAATCTGTTGAGAAAACAAAGAGAGATTATAGAAGAAGAAAGAAAGAACAAAGAGACAAAGACGTGTAGAAGATTACATTTAATCAAAGGTCAAAAATTGTTATCCTTGATTTAAAAGTTCAACCAACGAGAAAGAAGGACGAAGATAGACAAAATAGTGATTGTTAGCCACTAGATCAAATTCAATCAATGGTCCTAAAAAATAATAAAACTTTTCATTTCATTTCCCTTTAATTGTTTTCAAAAATTGCTTAAATTTACAGAATTAAACATGATAATTTAAATTCAGTATATAATAAGGTTTGAGGATTAAAGGTTTGGGATATTGAGATTTGAGATTAATTTTTTAACTGTAATATGAAATTAGTTTAAAGGTTTAAAATAAAATAATTATAGTAAATGAAATTAGTTTTAAGGTATAAGTTTGAGTATATGATTTGAGGGTTAAAGGTTTTGCCTAATGATTGAGATTAAAATTTTGAAACAGAAATAGCTTTTGACTTTATATTTAATATATGAAGTTAAATTTAAGATTTATTGTTAAAATATTAGAGTTCAAAGTTTAAGTTTAGAGTTTAGGGTTTAGGGTTTAAAGCTTAAATTTTAAATAATAAAAACTATCATATTTAATGTTCAAAGATTAATTTTATAAGTTTGATAACTATATAATTCTATAGTTTAGGATTTGAGGTTTATGTTTAAGAAAAAATTAAAGTTAGAGTCTTATAAGTAAGTATTGTATAAGTCATTGTAAGAGAACATACATATTCAAGATCAAGTTAAAGTCTCAACTTGAAAATTCAAGAAACTATACACATTCAGTTGATTTATATTCACTTGATATTGATAAGATGATTTTCAATATAACTTTTTAAGTACCTGAATTCAGTTTACCAATTTTAGGGTATGTTTGAGGTATGGCTGAGTTATATAAACATGCGACTGAGTTATCTAAACGATACGGCTGAGTTATATAAACATTTTCTGATTTTAGGGTATATTTGAGGTATGACTGAGTTATATAAACGATACGACTGAGTTATATAAACGATACGACTGAGTTATCTAAACATTTTCTGATTTTAGGATAGGTTTAGCGTATTACTTCTTGACAGATCATATCAGAAAGGCCAAATAAGATCTCACCGCAAGCTATCAAACTTTAGTTTCAATACAGTCAAAGCACAAGGCGATTCATACACAAGAAAAATATTTTAATAACACCCTAATTTTGCTATTATACAGTTTTCCATGGCATTTTTCATGTGTCATAACATACAGTTTTCAAACTCTCACCACCTGAATCATCAAAATTTGCAATTTATTAGAGCTCCGATGAACATAAAAACAGAACATACCAACAAAATCTAAAACTATGGTTACAAGAACAAGTTAACACATGTATATAAACACATTCATGTATGTAATTAATTCCAGTCCTGCATACCACCATATATTCTCTCCTCTGCTCACGACCAGTAGCTCTGCCCAAGAACAAAAAAAAAAAACAGATTCAAAACAGACAGATAGAGAGGCAAATAGAGAAGTGACCGTGTTGGTGGTGATAGACTGCGACGGAATTGAAGGGAGTGCGACGGGATCAACGAGCCTCTTCCCATGTCTTCTCTGACACATCCCATGTCTTCTCCTCTCTCGACCTCTCTCTCTTATTTCAAGAACGAGATCTGTTCAGATCTCATAAAATAATTAAAAGAGACAACCCTAAAAACAAAGAGAAAAACAAATGAAAAAAAATCTCAAAAAAGAAGTTGTTAATTAGTGATGTGAATTTTATTAATTATATTTTAATTACTGCTGTGGATAATTAATTTATGATGTGGTTTTGATGTTTAAAAATAATTTCAATTAAAAAAAACTAACCAAAGGTCTTTATTGTCATTTACTAAGGAGACAATAACATTCTAGTAATTTTGAAAAAATGTATAACACTCAAGTAATAAACCAACTTTTCTATAACATTCTTGTAATTTTCTCAATAAAATATGCAAACTATGGATCTATGCGCAGTATCAACTTAATTAAATGTATGTAATGTGATAAACTATATCTCATTTGACAATGAAAATATGTGGTCGACTGGCCGTACTATAAAGATATGACATTATTTCTCCGTATAAAAATTCCTCGCATAAGTTCATAAAAATCTATATATTCCTCGCATCTAAGATAGATTTTGTTTTCTGTACGTTTTATCGAATTAGTTGAAAGTTTTATTCGTTACCTGTAAGAGGCAAGAGTGAAGAAGTTGTGAACCGATCTTTGCCAAATTCTCAGATTCTCCACTATCATAATTTCATTATTTAAAATTTGTTTTTTAAATATGGCTACAATCCCATAATATGATAGCTTCACGCACCTTAGGAAGTTATATATAAAGAACCCTTATAGACCCTTCACACATCAAATTCATAAACCCAACTTCCCTTCTCATCTTCACATAAAGATATCGCAATCTCTTTAAACGTCCTAGAGTATTCCAGTAATCAGCCCTTGTCATACATTTTGATCAAAACATTCCCAGTTCCTCTACTGCAAATCAATTTTCAATCTTTGATTCACATTTCACACCAATGGAAAAGCTACAAAAGATAATCTCCGAAAAGTCGGTAGTGATCTTTAGCAAGAACTCTTGCTGCATGTCTCACACAATCAAAACACTTTTTCTAGACCTTGGTGTGAACCCGACGATCTATGAGCTAGACGAGATCAACAGAGGAAAAGAGATAGATCAAGCATTGGCTCAGCTCAGCTCGGTGGAGCCAATCAAGTCATGAGTCTTCATCTCAACCGCTCTCTCGTTCCGATGCTAAAGCGTGTTGGAGCATTGTGGCTTTGATTAAATGCGATACTTACTTAAGACGACGTAGTTTGATAATTAATGAAAGTAATCAAAGGATGACAAAAATCATATAAATGTATGTATGAATGTTTTGTCTATGTTTTAAAAGCATGCATAGTGACTTATGTGGGTACCTATTTTGTATCGTGCGGCTGTATTTCTAATATAAAATCAGTTAGTGCTGGATTTTTCCGTTTCCATTTATATATGTTCGTACATTTTTGTAAATATATGCATATGAATTTAGGAAAATCGAATGCGGCATAGCAAATATTGTACAAACATATATGTAACTGAATAATATATTTACCACTTAGGTATCTAAGCCCCAACCAATTTAATGCATATAAAATGTTACCAATACATAAGAAACTCTTTCTCAAAAAAAAAAGACACAAACAATCCGGAGGAGAATTAAAATTACTGCTTTCTATATTTTTATAAATTTGAGCGCCATGCGCGAGGGCCACTCTTATCTTTAGATGAAAAGGGTTAAAATTGTGTTGTTTTGGAACGGTGCAATTGGAGTTGATAAAAAAAGGAACGGTGCAATTCGATTAGATTTTAATTTTATTTTTAGTCAATTCGTTCTTCATATAATGTAATGGCCAACTGGATTGTCCACAAGCGTACGAAACAGATAACAATTATTTGGGAATTGCACGTACGGATAAATAGTAAGTCATGCATTGAATTCACGCAATAGGCATATATTTACACGAATACAATAGCCCATTTGTGGCAAGGTTAACATTTCAGAATCTATTTGTTCCACTTTGACAGAGAGAATTAAGAGAATTTATCAATATATGCAACCTCCCTAACCGATAAAATTGGTATCTAAACGTGAAGATCTTGTATACATTTTTATGAAAATTTTGCGTATATCTTTTATATAGAATTCTTTGTTATACAATTTTAATATCTTGTAGTAAAGAACCATGATGACTCTTAGGTTAGTGAATAAGAGAAATATTTACAATTTCCACTATAAGAAGTAGGCTATGTATTATGGAGATCCGTTGAAAATGTGCTATACTAACAGTTTTAACTGAGAAGTCTCTTAGATCGATCTTCTACTGCCAGAATCAGAAAATTTGAGAGACGCAAACTAGGAGCGTGAATCAAACTCGAACACAAATTGATGTTTTGCTTACAAAAATGGAATGAGATTCTATACTGATATACCATGAATTTTACCTGTTTTTATCCATGGTATATGAGTATTTTTATTACTGTTATCTATGTTTTGGAGTCTATTAGGTATGTTTTCAGGCTCAGGAGCATTTTGGAGAAAAGTGATGTTTTAGGTGCCTTTTTGGAGCTTAAAGAAGAGTTCACCCGAGATCAGACCAGAGGTCGACATTCGGAGTTACACATCGATCGATGCACATTCCGTGCTATCGACCGATACACATTCGCTGAAGGACGATACATCGAGATCATAATCGATCGATGTACACCCAATACTATCGATCGATATCGAGCGGCGAAAGAAGACAAGTTGGACTTGGCCGAACTTGAAGCCCACGACATCACATTTTTACAAGATTGCCCCTGACGAGTTTTTAACCTAATGAACTCATATTTATATTTGCCTAAGTGTTTTTGGCAGAGAGAGCTTCTTTTTACCACCATCTTTTCTACACATTTCTTTTACTATTGTTTCATTACTTTGCAAGTTCTCAATAAAGTTCTATTCAGTTCTTAATTCTTTACTTGTTCTTCTTAACAAAGGTTATAGGATTCTAGATCTAGAGGAGAGATCCAAAGAGATTTATTATTGGAACTTAAGTGTTCACTCCTCTAATAGATCTATGAACTCCTATTATTACCTTGTTACTATGAATCACTTAGCCATGTCTGAGAAGATTCATTTGTTAGATTTAGGGTTTAAATAGGATATGAGGGATTAGCCCACCTACATCTCTGATTGTGATATTTATTGTTAGGATTGTTCACTAATGCTTTTTCTAGATTAGCTAACTAGAACATGAACTTGGATTGCATTATTCATTTAATACAATTCCTAATAACATCCTAAACATGCTATGACCCTCTTGAGACAAGCGAAAGCTGATCTAAGATCATGGTGAGCACTGTATCAACTCGCGCATAAGTTCTGCTTAGAGCCGTATCGATCGATACTCCTATAGAGTAATCGATCGACGTAGCTAGAGGTGTATCGGTCGATATTCCTATCGAATAATCGATCGATACTGTCGGCGATATAGCTGACCGCAAACACCATTTAGCATCTAAGTAATAGATGGTCTAAATATTGCGAGAGCTGATGGATTCATTTTATAGTGTTGAGCTCTGACATATCATGCAAGCAACTTGTTAGCATTTGTAGTATTTATAATCCTGAATTCCTGAATACATACCCTGAATCTAACTACATATCATGCAACCCAAAACTTTTCAACCGAGTAATCTTACCATTACTCAAAAATCTGCATTTTACTTTAAACCATTTTCAACCTAGCATAATCACTAAGATTGCATCTTATTTGTACACTAGCTCTCTGTGGATTCGATCCCTAAGTACTACAATTGAACCTCTTATTTGAGAGAGTAAAGTCACTCCTTAGAATAATTTGAGTGATATCATATACTAAAACTTAAAAATACGACTTTTTGTTAATTTTATAATACTACTTTTAATTCAATATTTTTATTACCAATAAGATTATATGAATCTAAGATGGACATATGGTATGTCGATCGTAGCTGTAGAATTGGATGCGATACGATACGATATATGGTATGTGTTTTTATCTAAGACATGTACGTACGGACCTATGATCCCCTTGAAGATTAAAGTATATGACTCTTCATATCACAGTTGAGTTATTTTATTTTTGTTCCTCTGAGCCTTATCCTCGTGGAATAAGATCGAATCTTTTCGATGTCAAGAAGATCATACATAATTGAGCTTTATTCCCAAAATTTCGTGGGAATAAAGTTGTTTTGACTGTACATAAAGAGGCCACGTAAACCATCTCACACAGCAAAAAAAGAAGAAGATAATTCTGGAGATATACAATACGATCTCGAGTCTTCACAAAAGATGGAGATGCAGCTTTTTTCATATTGACTTAAAGTAAGAAAATAGTCAATGATGCAATACTTTTTTGTGTGCGATACTATACTAATATAAATTTTCTTTTTTAGATAAGTATGTGAACTTCATCTAACAAATGAGAGAAATTGTACTAGTACAAAAGTTTGGTACACTAATATAAATTGGTCTGGTACAGTTTTATTTTCTCTTTGAACTTATTTTGAAGTTAAAATTTACATTTAAACAAGTATACATTGCTTTAGTGTCGAACATATAAATTGAAGTTTATGATTAAATATCAAACGTTAAACTCGCTTTTTCTCGTTTTTGGTACCATTGTCAAAGTCTTTTCAAAATTTAAATCGGTCCATATAATAAAGGAAAATTTGGGAAAAGGGAACAAAGGAACTATGTTATTGTTCTCTTGGAGTGATTTTACTAATCCTTATCCCCTTAGTACAAACTATAAAGAAAATCTGGTTTAGTCCTTCGTATTATAATTTATAAATAGAATTATAATGTAAAAAAGTAAATAGTAATTAAATATAGTTATAATATGATATAAGTAAGTTTTAAAGTATAGTAATAAGTCAGTAAAGTTAAAATTCTAAAACACAATCTATCTCCAACCCTTCTCCTACAAGTTCGAGAAAGGCGATTTCCGTGTTCACCATTATCTCCGGCGCGTCTTGGTTCACCGGCGAAGTCTAAACCGGCGTGACATCTTTCCTTCCTCCTTCCTCTGGTATTTTGCTGTTTCTCATCTTTGTTTTCTCCGATCGTTGTTATATCCTTGAACTCTAAGTGACATTGTTTTCTCTGACAGTGTAAATCAGAGTTGGGACGAGGCAGACGAAGCTTCCATCACTAATTAGGAATAAGTAGGTGTTCGATTTCCATCTTTTCCCAAAATTGAAGGTTAGGGTTTGAGATTCCCATTTTGATTTTGATTTTTTTTTTTTAGTTTTTGTTGATGTGCATGTGTTGTTTACATAATGATGTGCATGTATTGTTGATAGTGAATATTAAGTCGATCAATTTTGCGATTGTTTACATACTGATGTGCATGTATTGTTGATAGTGAATATTAAGTCAACAAATTTTGCGATTCTTTTGTGATTATTTTGTGCTTCTTTGTGATTCTTTTGTGTGCAATTTAACATGTTAAGTCGATTAATTTAGTTACTGTTAGGAGTTTGTTTGTAGTTAGTGTTTCAATTGATAGTGAGTAGGATGAGATAGAGTTTGATATTTTAAGTGACTAATTATGCTTTATGATGGTTAAGAGACTCAGATGAGATGGAGTTATATGTTCGTTATGTATTAAGAAGAGTTTGAACTGTTTAAAAAAAATCAATTCATGTTGATGGTTTTCATTGTTGTTTGCGGTTGTGTTGATTGTGAGAATGAGTTATATTTTGTTTGGAATCCTGTTCTTATGTAGTTTGAATTGTCTAATAGAGTAGTAAATTTCATTATGTTACCCTATTTTGTTTGTTGTTCTTTTCTGGATTTTCTTAAAAGCATTACTAACAAGTTGAACTTTTTGCTTTTATGTTTTATAGGAATGGCATACCAGTTTCCAAAACGCATACTTGAAGAAGGAGCTGAGACTCAGATTGATAAGATTAACAACACGTGTATACGTGCAATTCTGGAAGAAGTGAAGGGTGCTCTCAAGGATGAGTATGAGGAAGTTTTGAAAGACCCTGTTTTCGGTCCAATTCTGACAATCATAGAGAACAAGCTCATTTACTCAAGGAAGATCGTTCACAGCTTCATATGCAAGCAGATCAATGTTTCCAAGCTTCATGAGTTGTGGTTTTTATTTGCGAAGAGGTCTCTTATGTTTTCTGCGCAAGAGTTTCATGCTGTGACAGGATTGAAGTTCAAAGATGAACCCGACATAGACTTCAACAATTGGAAGGATGATAAGGGGTTCTGGAGCCAGGTGTTGAGGAAAAATCGAAAGGTCAACTTATTGAGTATAAGGACCTAGTTCCTTAAATAATGTAACTAGTGGACGTTTGTGGACAGGGTTAGGCTAGTGTATCTGTGTACTATACATGGATTCCTCATAGCTAAGGATTCAAGAGTGTTTATCCCTCATGAATACATCTGTTTGGTGATGGGTTTTGAGAAGATGAGGATGCATCCTTGGGGTCTTCACGCGTACGATGAGCTGATTGCATCAATAATCAAAGCAAGGACAGATCTGAAGAACAGTTACGTGTTGGATGGATTCTCTTATGCGTTTCAGATATGGGTTATGGAGGCAATCCCAGACATTGGCAGTATGGTGGGTAAGAAGATCACAAAAAACATGACCAAAGTGAGATGTAGGAATTGGAAAGGAACTGGGAAAGTTTCCTACGAAGACATCAGCAGCCTAGAGTCCCACTTTTATAAGGTATTTTTTTTTTTAATTTATATTTGGTTCAGTTATCAAACAATTTAACTTGATTGTTTGGGTTTGTTTTTGTCAGGGAGAGCCGTTCCCATTTATATCCGCTGCTGGGAACTATGATGTGATTGACAACGAGGAGTTCTTTAGGGAAGATGAGAAGAAGGATGAAAGAATCGGTTGTATTGTTGCTCTGATCACTGCCAAACAAGACTGGATGGAATTCATATGGGAGGTTGAGGCTTTGCCTCCAAATGGGGAGCTTTCTGATTCAGAAAAGGATGGAGAGAATGTTGAAGTCGAAGATGTGACAGATACACATGTAGAGGAACTGGTTGTTATTGCAAAAAGGGGCAAGCGTTTGCTGAATGATCCTGGTGCCGAGGTTCGAAAGAAACAACTGCCTTGTCAACGGGCGGCTGAACATAACAGTGGTATCTCCATTGAATTGAAGACTTTCATTGAAGGTTTGTTCACCTCTACTTTCAACTCTTCCCAGGAGGTGGTGCAGAAGGACATCCACCAGCGTTTTGACAAGGTTGAGAACGAGATGGCTCAACTCAACCAAGTGGTGTCTCAGCTTCAGAGACAGTGGGAAAAGAAAGAGCATCTGAGATTCCTTGTCCTTCAGAAACAATGGGGAAAGACCAAGACAAAGCATCACAAAGTACGTGTCCTTCAGTAGCAAAGGAAAAAGGCAAAGGCAAGGTAGATGAGATTGTGGATCCTCCTGCGGTTCGTCGTAGCCCTCGGCAAGGCCGAAAGGTAAGAACAAAATGAAGCTTTGTAATATTCTCGTGTCTCTTGTTGTAATATGTTGGACTGTCATTTGTTGTAATATTCTCGTGTCTCTTGTTTGCTTTGTAATATGTCGGAATGTCCTTGTTTTTTGCTTGTAATATCGGCTTCTTGTATTTTGGCTTGTAATGTATTTGCTTGTTTGCTATGTAGTGAACTTATGACTATGACATATTTAATTGACTCTTTTATAATGTAATCATCTATGTGGTTTTCCTCTGTTGTTCTGTCCTTGATGACTATTTTTGCTAATTATGTCATGCTTGGTTTTATTAAGAGGAGCTTGAAACTGATGATATGATGGGTTTTTTGAAGAATTTGTCACAACAACCGAACACCCATGGAAAACCTTCATCGAAAAATGAAGAAATGGGGACCCAAGAGGATTTACAAGACGTCATGGGGGAACCTTTCTCAAGCATCATATGTTCAAGGTTTCGATTCCTCACAAAAAATCAGTGGTGAAAAAGCAGCTGAATGTGTTACTCCATTAGTCATTTAAGCCTGCCTGTTGTAAAACACTCACTCTCAAAGATCTGGAATTACCTGAGGATCGGGTGAACGACGACGACTACTCATTGGTGTTTGCCCCTGAGGATTCATGGGACAAACTGACTGAGTGGTGCTCAAATTTCAAATAGTAAGTTTATGGCGTCCCTTTATTTTTAAATTCAACAACTTTTTAACTGTATTTTGCATCGCAGGAACCTTAAAATTGGACCTTCTTTTTACACAAGGGAGTTAGCAGAACGTGTAATGGGACCTGCAGTGTGGCTGAAGAATGATGTAAGTTATAAATTAGTTTTTTTAACAACTTGATTCCATTTTTGGGACCAACACGCCAACTTACTCTGTTTGTATCATAATTTTCAGGAAATTGATGCTATGTTGTACCTATTTCACGAGAAGACTTCTTTGCGACGATGTAATCAATCGAGAGTAGCCTTCATGAGCTGCATATTCAGTAATCAAATTAAGTACTCTTACAAAGAATTCAAGAAAGACATAAAAAAAATTTAAAGGTAGAAGGACTGCTCCACCAGTACAGAATGGGTGAACTTCCTGCACACGGACGAACAGGACTAATGTGGGATATTGATGTCAATCGGATACATGTGCCTCTTCTTATGCACGGTAACCACTGGATATCTTTGTGCGTCGACTTTGTTACTCGTTCAATAGAGGTCTTTGACTGTGAGGGAATGAAACACAACAAGGACTTCGAGCTATTTACCCATCTCATCCCTAGAATTGTCAAAGCTGTGCAGTCTTCACACAAGAGGGGATTTACCGTCAATCCATATGCTGTCACTTACGCTCCAATACCCTTCCTAAACAAGACTAGCAGCGATTGTGGAGTATATGCGTTGAAGCACATCAAAGCACATCTTCCAGGCATGGACTTAACCTTGGTGAACGACGACAACATTCGTGAAACTCACCAGAAGATTGCTTATGACCTATGGGAAGCTGCTAATGATCCTGTGCTTATTGCGTGAATGGCACAGTTCTCTCCTCCGAAGCCTACCACGCGTTCTGCAGTTACAATTTTATGATGTTATTTCTGTTATGACTTGTCTAGCAAGTAGGTTGTTATTTACTCTATTAGTCACTCTGATTTGACTCTTAACTCTATTATTTAACATTGTATATGAATCTCTTATTTGACTCTGTTTTTGGTTCTGAAAATATGAAGACTTGAAGCAAACAGAAAAGGGTTAGGCCGGTTTATTAAAGGTTATTTTAGGATAAAAATGTAGAAGGGGAGAATCGAATACTTGACCTAGGTACTTCAAACAACACCATCAACCACTGCACTACTTGAAATTATTGTTAATAACTTCTGATTACAAAGTTAAATAAAGTAGGCACGTAAGTGATCTACCATGAATTTGACCCAATTTTAGTCATGGTATATAAGAGTTTTAGGATTTATTTAATCCATTTTGGAGTTTAGATAGCATATTTACAGATTCAGGAGCAATTGGAGGAAATATGGTGTTTTTGGAGCATTTTGGAGCACTTTAGAGATTTCACCCGAGATGACCATATCGACCACCCGAGGTCGACACGGAGAGAGACGCTTCGATCGATACACCTTCAGTGATATCAATCGATATTAAACACACAGAAGCCCAGTTTGGTCACAGCCGACTTGAAGCCCAAGACTCCATCTATTTACCAAGATACCCCTGACGAGTTTGAACCTAATTATTTAGTATTTATATCTTGCCTAAGTGTTTTGGCAAGGAGAAGCTTTTTTAGACCTAGTTCCTACCTAAAGGTTTTCATACCATTGTTTTGTGTGAGAGAGAGAGTTACTATTGAGAGCTTTTTGAACACCTTTATTTTCTATCTATTCTATCTATGCAGTTTTATTTAATTGTTATGATGCTTTCCTTGGCTATGTCTGAGTAAACACCCTTGTTAGATTTAGGATTCAAATAGGTTTTGAGGGATTATCCCCAAATATGAATACTTGAGCATGTGATATTCGTCTTAGAAGATTGTTTTTAATGCTTGTGTAGGAGTAGCTAACCTATACATGATGACAGTGGATATTATCCTTGGATCTATCTTCTTTGAGTCAGAATTTGCTAGGCGCAAGCGACAACATGATCTAGCAAATCTCTGGTGAACTGTTATCAACCCGCGCTTAAAGCTTACAAGAGGCGCATCAATCGATTCTCCTATAGAGACATCGATCTTTTGACGCGAGGCTATGTCGATCGATACGTGCGACAGCAGGTCGATCGATGCCTTCCTGATTATGATATGCGCTAAGTAGTGAATCATTGGTTCTAGTAATAGATAACCCAGAAAACAACAGTGGTACGGTTATTGTTACCGTTGGATTCTATAATATCATGCAAGCATCTCACATATGCATTCATACTATTATAATCCTGATAACCTGAATAGTAATCCTAAATCTAACGCCTTCACCATATCTGTTAAACCACCTAATCAATCAGTTGAGTAATTGTCTTGCTTACCAGTTTTAAGTTTACTTGCAATTAACTGTTTTGAAATCTTCAACCTAGCTTAGTTACAAGAAGATCTAGTGTGTTCCCCAGCTCCCTGTGGATTCGCTCCCTAAGTACTACAACTTGACCTCTTTTGATGAGAGTCAGGTTTCTCTAGGGTAATTTGAGCACGTATCAGTAAGCATTAAGCCAACCCCTAACTATGCCCTAAATGAATCTAAACAAGACAACCCCTAACTGAACCCTAAATGAATCGAAACAAGAAAACACCTAAATATATCCTAAATGAATCTTAACAAACCAACCCCTAACTATACCCTAAATGAAGAAACTAAGCCATACAACATACCTCTTCTCATGCGAGACGACGAAGGTAACCTGCGTGACCAAGAAGGTCACCTGTGTAATGCAGCAGGTCAGAGAATAATGATCAGGGGGCTGCAATCCCTGATTTAGAAGCTGAGGCTGCTGCAGCCGCTGCTCAAGCTGCAGAAGAAGCCAACCAAAATAGATCACTGGCTGACTACAACCGTCTAGATCAATACTATGCCAACAGATCTGCCATTCGTCCTCCAGACATACAGAGGGCTGATTTTGAAGCGAAGCCTCAATACTACACACTTGTAGGACAGACACCCTACAGTGGAGCATCAAATGAGCATCCTATGGACCATCTAGAGAGGTACGAGGATCTCATATCTGCTATCAAAACCAATGGAGTCCCAGCTGACTGATAAGTCATGGATTTTACCCACTTTCAACCATGATTTTTATATGTTTTTGGAAACAAAATGACACTTCTAGTGTCTTTTATGAGCTTTTACAGGTTCAGATACTCTTTGGTGAAATGTGACCATTTTGGAGCAAAAATGGATACTTTAAGGAGGGTTGTAATGGAACGATAACTTGAGCTAATCGACCGATGCTCACCATGATGCATCGACCGACGAGACACTACATTCATCGATCGATAGGAGCTATGACATCGATCGATATGAAAGGCCTCCTAGAATTAATGACGAATTAAATGAGCTAATCATCTCATTAGAGTTTCACTTCTACCAAATAAGTCCCTGGCCGCCTGTTAGGCTATATTAATAGGGTTTTGTATTATTTTAGAGGCAGACTTGCCTAGAGAACTTTTAGACCTAATTTGGAGAGAAGCACCTTGCTACCTTGGAGAGAGAGCTTAGGAATGGAGAGATAGATCTGAACTGCATACAGAGAAGATCTTGAACTCCCTTATTTTTCTCTACTCTTTTACTGTTTCTCTTATTATTCTATTTAAAAGTATTATTTAAACCATCATGATTTTGTCTCTCATGAATATGTTTGAGTAGTTTCTCTTGTTAGATTTAGGTTTCTCATTAAGGTTAACCATGCATGGCAATTAATTTAATGCTAGGATGTTTAAAATATAGTTCTTCATTCTAGTTGTGCTTAATTCTAAGTATAGGATTGATCACCCTTGTCTTAGATCTTAGGATTAATTTGGATAAGTGAGAGCTTAGGAAATCCCTGAAAACCAAAGCTGGTATGTTCCAATTTTACCTATAGTGCACGAAAGTAGCCTCTTTGTAAGATTGGAGAACCATTTCAAACCCGATCTTAAAGCTCACTAGAAACAATATCGATCGATAAGCAATCTTCTTGTCGAACAATTTTGCGAAAGGTGTATCGATCGATATTCATACAGAATAATCGATCGACACTTTCTTATACTCATCGAACGATAGTTGATGACTTAAGATCTAGTTGAAGACAATCAATCATTGATTTAACCTTAAGGTTTGAGTTCAGAACTATGAATATTAAAAACCCCAGATTCCCTGCATGCTAGTTACACCTGAGAAATAGCCTAAATCTAGCTATCCTTCCTCTTGCTTAAAACCTAAACCATTCAATCAAGCAATTACTTGCTTACCCTTTATTTACTGCTTTAAACTTGTTTGTCTAGCTTTATTTCGAAGACTAAGCAATCTATTGTGTAATCCTAGAGCCTCTGTGGATTCGATCCCTAAGTGCTACAACTGAACCTCTTATTTGAGAGAGTAAAGTCACTCCTTAGGGTAATTTGAGTGATATCAAATTTGGCGCCGTTGCCGGGGACTCTTTCTTATTACCATTAGTTTTAGTTTAGAATATAGTCTAGACTTTATTTTCGTATTTACTAATATCTTTTCCTTTTGTTGGGCTCTTATAGGTACCTAAGAATGGAAAAGACAAATTTCGCAGTCCATCGATCGACACGAACACAAAAATATCGAGCGATAAGTCGAGCGAGGAATCGACCGACATACCGCCCCAAACATCGATCGATACCAACCAGCCGGAAGCAGGTAAGTGTTTACTTACCGATCTTGCTAATGAGGAAGTAGTCCTAGGCAAACCAACTGATAACATAAGCAACACAATTTCTGAATTTACTGATGAACAGGGAAACGAAATCCCTGTTCAAACTTATTCATCTTCCTCTGAAGATGAGGAACCAGAATTGTTTTTGCAAGACTACATAGACCCCATAAAGACCTATTCCAGTAGGTCTGCCATCAAAGTACCAGAAGGTGATACCAGAAAATCAAAACTCTACCTTGATTTTATCCTTATGGTGCGAAATAAGCATTTCCGTGGATCTGCTTTGGAGCACCCCCACGAGCACATCAAATATCTAGAAGATCTAGTCTCTGATGATTACAATCGCTGCAAAATTTTTTCTTTTTCCCTTGAGGGAAAAGCCAGAAAGTGGTTGAATCAGATACCAACAGGCTCTCTAACTTGCTGGGAGGAAATCAGAAACGCTTTCATAAATCAATTTTTCGATGACGCTCGCTATTGGGATATACGAGAAAAGTTATCTTACTTTGCTCAGGGTCCACGTGAATCGTTTAAAAATGCTTGGATCAGATTTGAAGGCTATCAACGTGACTCTATCCACCATGGTTACTCAAAACCGCAGCTCCTAAATTTCTTTTACGGAGGCATCAGCCTTCGTTATCAAATCACGCTGGATACCGCGAGTGAAGGAAACTTTAGCACCAGGAATCCTAGTAAAGCAAAGCGTTTTCTCAGAAACATAGCTTTGGGAAAATCCTATGAGTTCGGTGATAGGGAAAACAGAGCTACGTCCAGGAACACGCTCCAATTAGCTGAAATCAGGCAATCATTGGACTCTCTGCACTCAATCATGAAGTAAAAGAAACTTAAACAAACTCCTCCAAATGAGGATAGTTGTTCTGAAAGACAACTGTTTTCTATCGAAAAGAGTAAGTCTCAAGTTTACGATCCGGACGAAGATAGTTTCACCCGAAACTATGATGCCCTAATCAAATCCCATCAAAGAGAAACTGACTCCAGGTTAAACCAAGCTTTCACGGGAAATCAGAAAATAGAAAGCGACATGGATACCAAACTAAACGTTATTCATCGTGAGCTATTTAAGAAATTAGATGCTCTAAGTGAACAAGTTAAACGATTAGAAGGTGATGTCGCCGAAAACGCAATCGCTATCAAGAGGGAAGCAGGACGTCTTCCTGGGCGAACTGATATGAACCAAGACGTCAAGTTAGTGCTGTACTCTTGAGAAGTGGAAAGCAACTTGTTCCGAAAGTTAAGGAAAAACCTTCTTCAAAAGAAAATTCTGGAGAAGAGATCAAACCCACCCCAAACCCTGTGCTATTCCATGCCAGTAGAGCGGAACCTTCGCCGAACAAAGGCAAAGAAAAAAGTAGCCAAAGCACTGAAGAAGTTGTGATTGATATTCCAGAGGACGAGGAAGATTTGGAGGATGAAGTTAATATCGACCGATATGATGAAAACAATATCGATCGACACCAATCCCCTAAGCCGAAAAGCGATTCAGCACCAGCTGGACCGACTATCGAAAGGGTTTATAACCCGATTCCCCCTTTTTCTCCACGGAAGTCCGACCCTAAGCGTAATTTGGACAGAGAAATCTGTAAGAAAGCAATCGAAAGGATCAGAGTTGAGATGCCATTAAGTGATGCTGTCAAAATTTCTCCAACGCTAAAGAAGTATGTTAAAGATATGGTAACTAAATGTTTTCAAGTCGGAGAGCGTAGTATCATGATGATTTCCGAAGAAGTCAGTGCTATAATTCATGGCGAAATTCAGATCAAGCAACCCGACCCTGGTAGTTTCGTTCTTAGTTGCACCATCCAAGATAAACAGTTTCCAAGAGCCCTCTGCGATCTTGGATCTAGCGTAAATTTGATGCCGCACTCTGTTGCAATGTCCCTCGGGTATGCGGAGTTCACTCCAGCAAACATCCAACTAGTTCTCGCTGATCGATCTGTTCGAGTTCCGGAAGGAGCGCTTAAGGATGTGCCCGTAATTATCAATGGATGCAAAGTACCAACGGACTTCGTTGTACTTCACTACAAGAACAAACCCAGAGACCCCATTATCTTGGGAAGACCATTTCTTGGAACCGCAAATGCGATAATTGACGTCAAAGAAGGACGCATCTGCCTAAACATTGGAAACATTCCAATGAGGTTCGACATGGAAAAAGTAATGACGCGCCCTTTGATAGATAGATCATCCTCCTATGTCGATGATATCGACGAGCTTACCCAAAAATCTTTTGAAGATTCATTTTCTGTAAGCCACATCGAAGATGTGCTCATGGTTGCTCAAGGAGAAGTATTCAGCATGGATAACCGTACAGATGATTATGCACATTTAATGGACGCAAGAAATCATGATACAACAAATGATGAAGATGATTCCGAGATAAATAACGATCGATATTTGCAAAACGCTGTCGATCGACAACCATTTTCAATAGGCGATCTGAGCAAGGAAAATGCACCTAAGGTGGAATTGAAACAACTTCCTGCCGGACTCGAATATGCCTACCTTTTTGACAACACTTATCCCGTTATCGTAAATGCGGATCTTACAAACAGTGAGCTCGCTTTAGTGTTGAACAAACTGCGAAAACACAGGAAAGCAATCAGATACTCTCTTGAGGATATCCCAGGAATTTCCCCCGACCTGTGTATGCATCGGATTCATCTTGAAGATGAATCAAAGTCATCAATAGAACATCAAAGGCGACTCAACCCCAACCTGAAAGAAGTTGTTAAAATGGAAATTATCAAACTTCTCGATGCCGGTGTAATCTATCCAATCTCATATAGCAATTGGGTGAGCCCAGTTCACGTGGTTCCTAAGAAAGGAGGTATTACTGTGGTCAAGAACGACAAAGACGAACTTATTCCAAAGACAACTGTAATAGGACACCGTATATGCATCGATTACAGGAAACTAAACTCCGCAACGCGGAAAGACCATTTTCCTTTACCTTTCATCGATCAAATGTTGGAAAGATTAGCCAATCATCAATACTATTGTTTTCTTGACGGATATTCCGGATTTTTCCAAATTCCAATTCATCCGGATGACAAAGAAAAGACAACCTTCACATGCCCTTATGGAACATTCGCCTACCGTCGGATGCCATTTGGCCTGTGTAACGCCCTCGTTACCTTCCAACGCTGCATGATGTCTATCTACACTGATATGATAGAAGATTTTATGGAAGTTTTTATGGATGATTTCTCAGTCTATGGATCTGATTTCAAAAATTGTCTCGATAACCTCTGTAAAGTTCTAGCCAGATGCGAAGAGAAGAACCTTGTTCTATGTTGGGGTCAAAATCGGTCAACGACGAAATCATCACCCGAAAGTCCTCGGAAGAAAACTAAGTGACGATCGAAACCAAGAAACGGTCGCCACCGGATTTAACTTACGGAAGGCACAAACGACCATGAGCCCCGGATCGACGGCGAAAGCAACAGCAGCATCGACGACGCTGACACTGCAGGCGGTAGGCTTGGCCGGTGGCACACCAACCACGCCGCGCCTGGCACCGGCGGCAGACCGACCACGCCGCTTGCCGGGCGACGACCACGCCATACGCCGGGCGGCAGGGGCTGGCACCAGCTGCAGGCTCGTCTTCCTCGCCGCGCCAGGCCCGCTGCCTCCGCCTGGCGCCGGCGAAAGGGTCCTGGCCCATCCGCAGTCGCCTCTGATCTCGGCAACGGCAACATCTTGGTCCCTTAAACCCATATTCGATTGTTCGAAAACACGACGATTCTTCCACAAAGCCTCTCCATTGTTTAAAAGTTCGTGATTTTAAAATCTAAGTTCTAAGCCTCATTATTCGAACCCTCAAGACGGAAGTCTACGAATCCAAGTCCATCTCGATCCGATACTCGAGAAATCTCGAAAGACCATAAAAGGTTCGAATGATGAATGGATTTCGATTCATCGTATAAAACGATCACGGTTATTCTAAACACCAATCATCTCGACTATACGAGGAGTTGGGATTCCTTCGAAAATACCGAAACCTTCGAAGACTATTTTCTCAAAACCGTAAAACGCTTAAAAGCCCGACATGACCAAACGCCCACTTACGATTTTCCGAAGGAAGGATAACTATGACGGTTTATCCTTATCCTCACATAAGAGATAAATGTCAAGTTTCCAGAAGATAAATGTCAAGTTTTCCAAAGATAAATGTCAAGTTTCCCAATAAAAACGAAGACGGACGAAAATGGAAAAAGCCCGATTCAGCCCGAAGGAAGATACACCCGTCTTAAGAGGAGTATATAAGGAGAGCTTTGGCGAGGAGCAAATCATCACAAAATTTCCAGAGCAATTTAGCACTTAGAGCAAATTCAGCATTTCTTTCTGTTTTCACTAGCGAAGCTGCGACTAACTAGGTTAGATTTAGGCGGCCGGACTAGCGGACTTTTCGACAGCTCTTGTAGCCGATTTCTTTACGCGGTTGTTCACGCCAAACGCCAATTTAGAAATAAGATCTCTTCGCCTATTTTACGATTTTTATTTTACAACTTAAACTCGCATTGATTGTGTCGTGTGTGGCCCAGCAGATATCCGGGACCTTCAGGGAAGGTTAAGTTTACTTGGCTTTCCTCCAAATCAAACGAAAACTCGACAGTGCGAATTTCGTTCCCTTACGCCAGAGGGAGGGGGGGGTTACAGATCTATCTATCTCAACCGCACAAGCTCGATCATGTCTACTGACGCCACCAAAGACCAGCCAACGCTAGACGGAACACCCGCCGATGCCAACGCTGAGAAGACTCCAACCGAGATACGCCCACAGCCACCGCTGATGCAAACACCGAGACGCCGTGATGATGAAGGAACTGTTCACCTCCCCAGGAGCGGCGAACAACAGGACAAGCTGATAACCGCCGCAAAACAGGTCGGCACCTTAAATGCGAGCAAGCTGCCGCCAATCCACCAAGGCACGACGCGCAGAAGACTCGACTCGGATCTCCCGAGAAAGAGGAAAAGATGCCCCGAAGAGTCCACTCCGAGGAAACGGCTCCAAAAGGACAGCTTAACGACCCGCAGAACCTTCCACCCCGCCACGGAAACAAGGAAAGCGACGCCGAAAGATCAATCTGATATCAGCCACCAATCGGATCCTTTCGATGAAGACGCTGACATCCATCCCGTAGGACCCGGCCAGTCCGCCGCGCAGAAGATCCTTCGAGAGGCCCATGACAGAAGAGGAGGACCTCTACTGATTGAGCAGGAAGAACTCGAGGATCAAGCTCGATCCATCGCGACCAGCCGACAAACTCGAGAAACGCGGTAGCAATAACGATCCATGATCTCCGCTAATCTCTCAAAAGACCGTGGCTGAGGTGAAAGCAGTGGAAATCGCGAAATCCACCAGGTGACCAGTTCCGCCCGAGATCGATAGACTTCTCGAGGAAGCACGAAAACGCCATTCACCGCCGGATCACGGAGACACATCTCAGACCCAGGGAAAATCAAAATCCCAGTCTATGACGGTACTAACGGATCCTAAGGCGCACCTGCAGTCTTTCCAGATCGCGAATGGGTAGATGCAAACTCCCGAGCTGAACGCAGACGCTGGTCATTGTCTTCTTCATCGAGCACTCAAAGGTGCTGCGCCGATGTTGGTGTCAAAATCGGTCGCGACGGAATCAATGACTGAAAGTCTCTAGAAAGTATTTTGAAACAAAAGTCTCGGATAATTTCTAAAAGGAGTTATACGAGATTTTCTCAAATTAGAATATCCACTCTCTGTGAGATCGGAAGACTACGGGCGGCGCGACGAGAGTCCCCGAAAGATCGGTCCGCTCAAAGGACATCAAGATTCGATCACCACAAAACCCTAAACATAAAAGAATCTGCCTCGAAACTCAAGAGGTCGCTCTCAAACCGCGGAGAAACCAGAAAACGATCAAGATATCAAATCGAAGCCCTCGCCGAGATCTACAGCCTGGCGCCGCGGCACGTGCCACGCACGGACTGGCGCCGGCGGCATTCGACACGCTGGTTGGCCTGGCGCCGGGCGGACGCTGGCCGGCTCTGCGCCGCGGCACTGCCGCGACGGGTTGGCTCTGGCGCCGGTGGCATCCGCCTGCGCCGGCGGCCTCCGCCCGGCGCACTGGCCGCACGGCTGGCCTGGCCGGGCGGCACTGCCACCGGCTGGTCTACCGGCACTCGGACGCTGGCCGCTGCGCCGCGGCACTCGCGACGCGGTCGCCCGCCGCGGCACTGCCTGGCGCGCGCACCACACCGGCTGGCCTTATCGGCGGCACTGACGCTGGCCGCCTGGCGCCGGCGCACGCTCGGCGGCCGCGACCTCGTCCGACGGCGCTGGCCTGGCGCGGCTCGCCCGCGCTCGCCGCTGGTCGGCCTGGCCGCCTACGGGGCACCTCGCCTGGCGCCGTCGACGGCCCTCGCCCTGGTCTCGTCCCATCGTGTTCGGTCTGATCCCATCTTGGCTTGTTTGGATCAATCATCGTGAGCTTGGGACAATCACGGCTAAATAAACATCCTTCGACTCGATTGAATCGCCCTCGATGTTTTACTACAAAACTAGAAAGATTGGATTTCTCGCAGAAGATATCGTGATACAACAAGGTCATTAACTTGAACATCGATCCTTTAGGCTATACGGTTTATTTTACGAGAAAATTCCGAGAAATCGATAAAACGCTCAACGACTTAAGACAAGTCCATGGACTTACTTACGATTTTAAGAATTCAGGCCCAATCAGGCTATGACGGTTTATCCGATTCCAACATCAGATAAACATCAAGTCACCAAAACTCGAGGATAATTACTAAGATCGATTAAAATGGAATACTTCGAAGAGATAAGCTTGGGCCCAAAGGCGAGGTCCATCATCTTAAGGCAAACCGACCTAGAGTGAGTATATAAGTAGAGCAAGAGCAGAGGAGAGGAGGATCCGAAAATCCTAGAATCTAGACTTAGAGAAGTCCTGCTAGCTTAGAGAACTTAGAACTTAGGGCGGTTAGGCCAGCGAGGCAGGACTTAGAATGTCTGGCCTCTTGTTCTAGTTTTATCTTCTCCGAAACCCCTGTTCCTCTCGAAGGATCTAACTATACTTTTACTCAGAGCTCCGCATAGAAACCCTAGGCATGATCTTCGACATGCCCGCTTTATGACCAACGCCATATTAGACTAACCAGGCCCTAGAACGCCCACCTCCTCGCCAAGAATCTCCGCCTCTCGAAGGATCGGACAATTCTTTTACTTCAAAGTTCGCAGACATAGAAACCCTAGGCATTATCTTCGACATGCCTGCCATTATCGACGGTTCAATCTCTTGTTCAATTCTTAATAAACTGAACTACGTCCGACTTGATCCTCGAAGGGTACGAGGCAGCCTTTCTTAAGGTCCAGTCTCAAATCTTAACAAATCTTTTCCGTGATTTATTCGGTCACTTGTCGCTATTGTCGCAGAGAACTGACCTTCAAGGAAAGTCGGGTTAACTTGGCTTTCCTCCGCAATCTTATTCATTAAAATTGACGGTGTGAATTTCGTTCCTACAGTTTGGCCAAGGAGGGGGGGACGGATTACTCTTACTCATACGGCCGCAAATTGATCGAACCAATGTCAAAATATGAAAGAAAAAGTTGCAGTTTGCGCCAACGATGGTAAAACAACTCCAGCAGCGACTGTTCCTATGGCCAACGCCACGCAAACGCCACGGTGCTCGAGCAAATCAAAACCTAGCCGCTTTCCGCCACAGGAAGAGCATAAAACGAGCTCGCAATTTCTATCTAAACAGAAAGGGCAACGATAAAATCTATCAAACCCCAAAAATTCGCCTTGTTACCAAGTTAGAGAAATCGCGAACGAAAGCAAGGTTTCACGAAAAACGCTTTCGAGAACCTCTCGAAAAATAAAACTTATTCTCCTCAAACCTTGGGGAAACCCTATATTACTCGTGGAACAGAAGCACGGCAAATCGGTTCACCGATTCCCACCGCCATACTTCATACAAACAACTCTCGAGGAACAAACGGAAAACGAAGGAGGTCGGAGCTTGATCTTACTAGGACGACTTGCCATAAGGTAAGATCAGTCTTCCCAGTTCGCCTTAGTAAGAGCCCACTTTGTTCTCCTTGTGTCTAGGTCAAAATGGCTTTCGCTTCGCCTCAATCGGAGTTTCGCTGAGATTTTACGAAGGGAACAAAATCACTCTCCGCCACCTCGCCGTGGACGAGAACAACCATCACCAAGGTCACCTCGCCTGTGGAAACCTTACTTTGCTCTTTTGGGGTCAAAACGGTTATCTCAAATCTACGGCTAAAGACCTTCCCAAAACTCAAAAGATTTCCGCGAAACGATCGACGAGGGAAAGATCAACAACGAAAACCCACATACGGCAAGACGCCTATGCCGGGCGGACGCTGGACGCTGGCTGGCGGGTATTCGCCAGGCGCCGCACGCTGGACGCTGGCTGGCCTGGCGCCGGCGGCACTCGCTCATACGCGCACGCTGGAAGCGGGTGGCCTGGCGCCGCGAACTCGCCTGGCGCCAGCGAACTCGCCTGCCGCGCACGCTGGACGCTGGTTGGCCTGGTGCAGCGGCACCCCAGCCTGCCGGGCGCACGCTGACGCTGGCTGGCTCATACCGGGCGGCACCGCCTGGCGCCGGGCGTGGACGCTGGACTGGCCTGGCCGGGCGGCATTCGCCTGGCCGCACGCTGGACGCTGGGCTGGCTCATACGGCGCTGGACGCTGGCTGGCCTGATGCCAGCGCACTCGCCCTGCCGGCGCACGCGAGCTGGCTGGCCTATGCCGGGCGGCACTCGCCCTGCCGCTGCACGCTGGACGAGGCTGACCTGGCGCCGCAGCACTCCTGACGCTGGCGGCACGCTGAACGCTGGCTGGCCTGGCGCCGGCGGCACTCGCTGGCGCCGGGCGGCACCGCCTGCCGCGGCACGCTGGACGCTGGCTGGCATGCCGGGCGCACTCGCCTGGCGCCGGTCGACTTCCTCGCCCTGATCTCGGTCCCATCGCGCTCGGTCCGATCCCATCTTGGCTTGTTTAGATCAATCTTTGTGAGTTTGGTATGATCACGGTTATTCTAAACACCAATCGTCTCGACTATACGAGGAAATGGGATTCCTTCGAAATGCCAAACCTTCAAAAGACTATTTTCTCAAAAATTTTGTAAGGGTTTTAATTCTTTGTAGGACAGGAACAAAACGCCTTGAAAACTGCCGTAGAATTTAGGGAACTTAGGATTTGGTGGATAGTCTAGCAAGCTAAGTCTTAGGCAAAATTTCCAGTCTTGTTCCATCGCTCCTTGATTGTCCAGGCAGAACATGCAAACCGATCTAGTCTCGAAAACCGAGAAACGATCGCCACGCCGCTCTAAAAGCATACTCATCCCGCTTCCTAAAAGAAAGAAAAACGCACACAAGCCTTCGAAGAACGGCTAACCCGCTTTCTTGAAAAGAAAAGGGAAGTAGGCACGATACTATATCCGTGATAATCCCATCTTCGAAAACTTTTGCTTCAGCATCAAGACAACGCTTTGACAAAGAAAACTCTCGCAGCAATAAGATTCATCTTAAGAACGCTTAGCGCATAGCCCAACCGCTACAAACATAGTCCTGAAAACTCTATGTCACCTCGCCGCAAACTCGCAACTAAAACGTGTACCGACGCCAGACTAATAGCACGACGGTGAACTACGAAAATAACGAAATAACCTTCGTAAAACTCCACGAGTAGTTCAAGCAGCCATCAAAGGTCGAAATCATAGCGAAACATCTCCCGGTAATCCGCGGAAACATCGCTACTTTAACAATCTGCATTTTCTATCTCCATGAAACCGGTCATCCATTACTTTGATAACAAGAACGCTTTTAAAACAAAACAGCCTAGGGAAAAACATGATCGGTCTCATGCAAAACGATTTCGCAGTACGCAAAAGTGAATGAGGAAAACATAATCCGTGGTCGCTAATATCGCAAGTAATTTGTGAGAAACGCTTCCGTTACCTTTGCGAAAACCCCTTACATCACTTTTACGAAAAATCCTCTGTATGGTCGAGTCAATTCATACAAAGCAACTTTCGTAAAATAAACATAATGGGTCCAACGGGTAACTGACATAGACAGTTTTCGCCCACAAGGTTTCTGGCTCCTGCTTTCACTCCCGCGTTACGTCCGAAAGCAGGAAATAATCACGCAGACGAACCCGCGACGTGTCCTGCGCCGATCCCTTAAACTTTGTCCCTCGGATAAAATGAAACGATTTTCATGCAACAAAAAAATTTTATACGAACCATTCATCGATAACTGAGACCTAAAGTGGAAGATCGCTTCTAAAAGCCATCAGCAATAATTCAGAAAACTCCGCTATGCTTGGCATGTCTATCTCGCAACGCTATTTGGCCCTCGCCAACTTCCTTCCGAAGCCCGACCTGAATTCGCATCCCCATTAAGGACAATCAGAAACTAACATGACCTTAATAAGGGTCATGGTCTGATCGCTTACAAACAACTTCCTTGGCGATACGGCTGAATCTAGCCTCCATGCCAATCCAAAGCTACTGAGCGACCACCGCCCAATCACTTAACGGCTAAAACAACAATCCACGATTTGTTCATAGAACGCCAAGTGACTATTACGCAAGCAATTTGTCGATAACCCAGAATCGAAATCATACGATAAACTCTCCATACCAAAACTCAGTCCTAACAACCATATGGTTAACGGAAGATTCAAACTCATCACAATCGATTAAGTTCTATACCGTAAACACTGCATGAAAAGAAACACTCGTGACAAGGCTCCAAGAGTTATATGAGTCATCCTTAATATATACAAACAAATCCCGAAGGCCAACACTTCACGAAGCACTGTGAATGTAGACGCTTCTCCCTGGTCGAACTTACGACCTCTTGGTCCTGGCCTAAACCAAACAACAGTTTCTGGCTGCTAACATTCGCAAAACATCTCCAAAGCCCGCCAACATTTCAACCACGAAATGCGCACAAGGAAACTCGACCTTCAGCACTGCGTAGACGCCGCCGGGACATTCTTTTCTCAAAACGCTCCAGACGAAATCCTCGCTCTAGAACTCAAAACATACAAACACACCTCTAAACGGTAACATGCCTCTAAACTAGCATCATTTCGTTGTTGCTGATCACAACAAACTAACTCTAACGCCCTAAACAGACAAATAGCCGCTCTTCAAGGGTAGGCTCTCTTGCATCCGACAAGGATAAACATAGCGCTATACAAGAAATCCAAAATTTTGGTCTAGCTCTTCAGAAGGAAGTAGCTCGACTCACGCCGACAAATCATATAAGCCGACAACAATTCGCGGATTTTAAACGGTACGAGTCAGGTTAAAATCGCAAACAGGAAAACGAAGCCGATTTGTCATCGCAAAGCCTCAGTCCGAGAGTAAACCTAGGTCTTGCCCTAAACCCAGCCACGCTGGATCTTGACATCTCACAGACATAGTATGGTATACGAGATCCAAAATTTGTCTCTTCACTTAAGCCTATTCGCTTTCACTAACTTTCCGAATCGGTAAACCGCTGAAAATCTCGCTTTATGCAAACAATAGGTACGGTGATCATCAGGAACTAGGAATGAGACGACAACTCACACCCTCTTTCTCATACTTCAAAAACTGAAGTTCATAAATAATCGAAAACAAATACATCAACAGCATCATGCTCGAAAGTCTCTCATGACACATAACCAGACCATATAAGTCTCACTGAAAACAGATCACAAGGGTCTTAAACTCCAAAACGAACTACGGAAGGCTTGATCCCTACACCAAGGGTACGTAGGCAGCCTTCAAAGGCGCAGCCCCAATCTTACCACTTTCAACGGAGCCTTTCAACCATTGATTCCGCCTATCTTACCTGATTTTATCGCCGCAAGAACATCACGGGTTCTAACGAGCTGGGGCTAACTGTTGGTGTCAAAATCGGTCGCGACGAATCAATGACTGAAAGTCTCTAGAAAGTATTTCTTGAAACAAAAGTCTCGGATAATTTCTAAAAGGAGTTATACGAGATTTTCTCAAATTAGAATATCCACTCTCTGTGAGATCGAAGACTACGGGCGCGCTGACGAGTCCCCGAAAGATCGGTCCGCTCGCCAAGGACATCAAGATTCGATCACCACAAAACCCTAAACATAAAAGAATCTGCCTCGAACTTCAAGAGGTCGCTCTTCAAACCGTGAGGAACCAGAAAACGATCAAGATATCAAATCGAAGCCCTCGCCGAGATCTACAGCCTGGCGGCGGCATCCCGGCCTAGCGCCGGCGGCACGCGCCACGCGGGCCGGACTGGCGCCGGCGGCACCGACACGCTGGCTGGCCGGGCGGCACCCGTGCTGGCCGCCTGGCCGGCGGCACCGGCCTGGCGCCGGCGCACCCGCGACGGGCTGGCCTGGCGCGGGCGGCACCGCCGCGCGGGCTGGCCTGGCCCGGCACCCGCCACCGGCTGGCGGCCGGCGGCACTGGCGGACGCCGCCTGGCGCCGGGCGGCACCGCCTGGCGCGGGCGGCACCGCCACCAGGCTGGCCTGGCGCCGGGCGGCACCTGGACGCTGGCCGCCTGGCGCCCGGCGGCGCCTGGCGCGGCACCTCGCCGCGGGCTGGCCTGGCGCCCGCACTCGCCTGGCGCCGGCGGCACTCGCCTGGCGCCGGCGGCACTCGCCTGGCGCCGGTTGACGCCCTCGCCCTGGTCTCGGTCCCATCGTGTTCGGTCTGATCCCATCTTGGCTTGTTTGGATCAATCATCGTGAGCTTGGGACAATCCACGCTACGAAATAAACATCCTTCGACTCGATTGGAATCGCCCCGATGTTTTACTACAAAACTAGAAGATTGATTTCTCGAGAAGATATCGATAAAACAAGGTCGATTAACTTGAACATCGATCCTTTAGGCTATACGGTTTATTTTACGAGAAAATAGTCTTTCCGAAATCGTGATAAAACGCTCAACGACTTAAGACAAGTCCACGGACTTACTTACGATTTTAAGAATTCAGGCCCAATCAGGCTATGACGGTTTATCCGATTTCCAACATCGATAAACATCAAGTCACCAAAACTCGAGGATAATTACAAGATCGACGAAAATGGAATACTTCTGAAGAGATAAGCTTGGGCCCAAAGGCGAGGTCCATCATCTTAAGGCAAACCGACCTAGGAGTGAGTATATAAGGAGAGCAAGAGCAGAGGAGAGGAGGATCGAAAATCCTAGAATCTAGACTTAGAGAAGTCCTGCTAGCTTAGAGAACTTAGAACTTAGGCGGTTAGGCCAGGCAGGACTTAGAACGTCTGGCCGCCTCTTGTTCTAGTTTTATCTTCTCCGAGACCCCTGTTCCTCTCGGAAGGATCTAACTATACTTTTACTCAGAGCCCGCACATAGAAACCCTAGGCATGATCTTCGACATGCCCGCTTTATGACCAACGCCATATTAGACTAACCAGGCCCTAGAACGCCTGGGCCTCCTGCCAAAATCTCCGCTCCTCTCGAAGGATCGGACAATTCTTTTACTTCAGTTCGCACATAGAAACCCTAGGCATTATCTTCGACATGCCTGTTTCTATGACAACGCCATACTAGATCGAACCCAGACGGTTCGATCTCTTGTTCAATTCTTTCTAAACTGAACTACGTCCGACTTGATCCTCGAAGGGTACGTGGCAGCCTTTCTTAAGGTCCAGTCTCAAATCTTAACAAATCTTTTCCGCATTTATTCGTCACTTGTCGTTGGCTGTCGAGAGAATCCGGACCTTCAAGGAAAGTCGGGTTAACTTGGCTTTCCTCCGCAATCTTATTCATTAAAATTGACGGTGTGAATTTCGGTTCCCACACTCGAATGGTTCTCCCGGCTCAAAAGGAACTCCATCGGAAGCTTCCCATTGACCTCGGCGCTTTCAAACAATACCCCATGTTCATGGACAGAGAAACGTCCGACGTGGACTTGTGGAGTCTGGCTCAAAAGGAAGACGAATCACTTCGCGACTTCATGAGAAGGTTCAAACTAGTGATGGCCAGAGTGACGGGTATCAGCGACAAAGTCGCAATCGACGCCCTGAGGAAAACTCTCTGGTACAAGTCAAAGTTCCGAAAGTGGATATTGCTGGAGAAACCACGGACGATCCAGGACACCCTCCACAAGGCAACAGACTTCATCGTCATGGAGGAAGAGATGAGAGTCCTGTCGCAAAAGCATGGACCACAGAAAACGTCCTCAAAGAAGGAACCCTCTCGTAACGACAAGTACGTCCATCACAAAGGGGAAGAGGCCCAAGGCGAGCATAACTACGCCATCAACTCGAGCAAGGAAAACCTCCGAAACACCTGACCAGGAACCAGTACAAGGATAATTCCTACCGCGAAGTTCCACGAAACCAGAGGTCACCCCGCGAACTGCAGGTTCGGCGCCAGGCTCGCCGCAAAGCTCCTCACCGCGAACTGTCAAAGGTCAAGAGTATAAAGGACTTGCTCCTGGAGTCCGACCTCCCAAAGACCAACAAAACTGTCTCCGAGGACCGCACGACCGAAAATCAATCGGGTGAAAAGCGGGGAAGGAGACAGGACGACCAAGGGAACAATAGCAGTCGCCAGAGGGTAAATATGATCATCGGAGGATCGCAGTTCTACCAAGACTCTGTCTCGTCGATAAAAGCCTACGGGCGAAAAGCTGAGACGAAGTTCCAACTGGTTTCCAGATAGCGATATTCCCAACCACACGATCGCTGAGGAACAGAAACCGTCGGAATCGACAAACCTCATTGCAATCCTTTGGTTATCGACCTGGTAATCCAGGATCTCGAAGTTGGCCGCATCCTCGTCGATACAGGAAGTACGGTCAACGTCATCTTCCGCGACACCTCTATAGGATGAAGATCCCACTTGGGAAGTCGCCCCCGAGCCAAAACCTTGACTGGGGTTTCGGCCACCTCCATGACCCTCGGAGAATTAAGCTCCCAGTCATGGTGAAGGAACTCACAAAGATCGCCGAAGTTCGCAGTAGTCGACAACCCGCCATCTACAATGCCATCATGGGAACCCCTTGATCAACTCCATGAAGGCAGTACCGCCCACATATCACCTCGCATCAAATTTCCGACTCCAACCGAACCGCAGTAATATGGGGTAGTCAGAAATAGTCGAGGCTCTGTTACCTAGCCGAGTTCAAACTGCGAAAGATTGGAACGCCTGCGGGCAACCCAAACGAGCAAAGGAATCACACAACATTCTTGAAGGCTCAAAAAGATGATCTAGACACATCCAACAGGCAACGATTCAAGACAGCAACAAAGTCTCCGAGTCCATTGCCGTAAAAACAGCTCGACCAAGACAAACCACCGATCCGACTATCACGATCGAACGGCAGCGACGGGAGTAAAACGTCTGCAGCAACCATCAGAACTAGATGGCTTGATCCTCGAAGAGGCGTAGGCTGCTCGTCGAAACCCGGCGAGTTCAGCTATCCCCTCACCAAAAGGGGAGGGTACGATATCCTATACTCCCACAAAACGCGAAATATCCGCGACATGTACTCGAATTTTTCAAATTTTTCAATAAAATTCTTTCTATCTATTTTTATGCTCACTTAATTTAGTAACGCGTAAACACTTTGGAAAACGAAAATCATATCTTCAAAAGAAACGCCAGACGCCGCAACTTCTGAAAAGATAACAAAACTCGATCATCCGCTAAAACAGTCCACCTGCGACTTAAAACAACTTACTCCGCCGATTGGCCCGATGGACGCAAACAGAAATGTTTCACTCAATACAAACTCGTAGTCAGACCTATAAGGTCCTCTTACATCCGACAAGGATATCATAGCTATACAAAACCCAAAACTTTGGTTTAGCCTCGGATAATCTCGAAGATAGCTCGATTCTTTTAACACAAGTCATATAAGCCGCGACTAGTCGCGGACTTTAAACGAAAGAATCAGGAAGAAATCACTAACAGGCAAAACGAAGCCGATCAGTCATCGCGACAACCTTAAAGCTGAGAGTAAGCCTAGGTCTTGCCCTAAACCCAGTCTTGCTGGATCTTGACATCTCACAGACATAGTATCGTATACGAGATCCCAAAACATGTCTCTTATCGCTACACCTAAAACGCCGCTAAAAGTAGCATACGGACCAAGCGACAAAAAGAGTTAGGATAATGGTGACTACTCACATTCTTTCCTCTACACTTGACGAAAGTATAAATCAAAACAAAAGACTAAATCTCGCAAATTTTATATATTCATAAGGCCGCAAAACGCGGGATTCTAAGCCACCAACGCCAGTCCCAAAACATAAGAATGCAACCTCCAACGGTCGCAGAATAAACTCCTAAAAATGGCCACACACGGCCAAACATACAACTCACAAAGAAAAGTCAACATTGAGAAATCCAGACACGGAAATCCCGAATTAACCCGCAGGCTGGTCCACTTCCTCGCTCATACCTTGCGTTCGCCACCCTCGGCGTTCTCATCAGCTCGCCTCCACCGATCCTCGGAAACCTCGATAGGCTCCCATAGTCTCCGGACTCTTTATTCGACTGGAGGAACCAAGGATTCAGCATGAGCACACTCGGCCATGAAATCCTTCATCTCAGCAATCTCGGAATCAAAGGAGAAATCCGGGTTCTGAGACTTGTAAACATTTACGACCGAGCCCCGGAACTCGCGGAAATCGCCAACAAACTCCTGAGCATCTTTAAAACATTGAAACTCAGCAGCAAACGATTCCGCCCGTCTCGCCACCTCGGCTGCGACCATCCTCCTTCCTCTCCTTTCCGCCCGAATAAGGGCTCGAGCATGAAGCTCAGCTTGCTTGGCGTTCTGCGCCTATACCTCTTGTCGGAATCGGAAGAGCTCTCCCTCAGCTTCTTTGGTCTTGAAATTAGCAATCCTAGACTTGCGGAAAATTGAGTCAAGCGATCGCCAAACACTCTTAGTCCCTGCATAAATTCAAGATCAATAAATATACATATATACAAATTCAAAAATACGGTTAAGAAGTTTAAAGGGAAAAACCTCGTTGATCCGCTGGGAACCCTCGGAAAAACCTGTTACTTCTCCTCATCCTCCTGCGACTCGTCAGTAACAAACTCTGGAGGAAGGCCGTCAAAGAAATTGTTGGGGAGTGGAAAATCGCTGGCTCGCCTTTTCCGTTGGAACGAAACTAGGGTTTTCCCCCAACGGTGAAGGGTCTTCCAAACCTTCCCCACAGTCGATTTCTTTCCCTTTACGAGATCTCTGTCTACGTCTCCGAGTAGGAGCTTCGATAACCGGTTCGGCATCGCATGTCTGGACAGGGTCTCGGGACCGGTAAAGCCTTACCGCGTCTCGAATCCGTCCAAGGGTGAAGGACTTCCAGAAAACGGATTTTGACGGCGATCCCTCTTGACAAAAGATCACCATGCATGCAACAATCCCGTTCTCTACAAGCTAAACTTTTCACTAAAACTCGCGACTTCCGAATGGTGAAATAGACATCAAGTTTTTATCATATTACCTCGGTTGAAGTTCCATGCGTGCGGAAATAGATGGAGGCGGCTCTCCTCGACGGACTCACCATCTATTCAACATAGAAGAAACGCCTGCCACAACTTAGGGTTCGGTGGTCCCTGAATTATGGTCATATCCTTCTTTGGCACCATGGTGTAGTAACCATCGCTCCCCATTGGCCGAGTGCTCCAAAGACCTTCAAATCAGCGGACTAAGATCGATCTCGAGCTCATAACTTGCGATCAACACGCCAAGCCAACTCTCTAAGACAGAAACACTGAGCTGGCTGATCGAAACTTCGGCTTAATGGCGCACTAACAATGGTACCAGGGATCGGGAACCACATGCAGTACGTAAGGAGCCTCGTAGCATGTAAAGAAACCTTCCGAGGATTCCTCGCACTCTCATTACCGATAGGAATTGAATTTAACTCTATCAGGAATCTGGTAAAATCCAAGAATCCGAGATATTTACGGAAACCAAGCTCGGCGTAAAGGAAGCACCCGCAGCCTCAAAGGTCTCTTCGAACAGGGACATCTGGCAGAGGTGGAGCCGAGCCCACAAGAGCTCGGTAATGCGTTCTTCGCCTCCTCATCGACTAACTCCTCTTACTCGGATTCACCGCCACGTGGGCAGGAGAGTCATCCGAGGATGAATGGGAAGAAGAATTCTCTTGGAGGATCTTGAAGACATTGTTCTTAAAGAAAGAAAAAGAGAGAAAGGATTCTTGAGAGAGATGAATTTTATGATGAAGTAAGAATGAATGAGATTTCTTACTCCATCCTTATAAAGGAGGTAAAATCACTATTTACCCGACTTTTGGCAAACGACACGCCTCTACACCTTCCCATACGGCTATACCGCAAACTAGGACCGAAAGCCACTACGGTTCCTAGCTAGCTGGGGCTAACTGTTGGGTCAAAATCGGTCAACGACGAAATCATCACCGAAAGTCCTCGAAGAAAACTAAGTGACGATCGAAACCGAGAAACGGGTCGCCACCGACGAACTTACGGAAGGCACGAACGGACCATGAGCCCCGGGATCAACAGCAGCATCGGCGCGGAAACGGCATCGGGCGGTAGCCGCGGCGGCGTAGATAACCACGCCAGCGCCGGCGCGGACGATCGACCACGCCTGGCGCCGGGCGGCAGATCGACCACGCCTGGCGCCCGGCGGCGCCGCGCCGGCGGCGATCGACCACGCCAGCGCCTGGCCGCGGCAGGCTCGTCTCTCCGCTCTGGCGGCGGCAGGCCGTCGTCTCCGCCTCGCCAGCGCAAGGGTCCTGGCGCCCATCCGCAGTCGCCTCGTGATCTCGGCAACGGCAACATCTTGGTCCCTTAAACCCATGTTCGGATTGTTCGAGAAACACGACGATTCTTCCGCAAAGCCTTCTCGATTGTTTAACAAAGTTCGTATTTTAAAATCTAAGTTCAAGCCTCATTACTCAACCCTCAAGACGGAAGTCTAGAATCCAAGTCCATCTCGATCCCGATACTCGAGAAATCTCGGGAAGACCATAAAAGGTTCGAATGATGAATGGATTTTGATTCATCGTATAAAACGATCACGGTTATTCTAAACACCAATCATCTCGACTATACGAGGAATTGGGATTCCTTCGAAATGCGAAACCTTCAAAACTATTTTCTCGAAAAACCGTAAAAACGCCTAAAAGCCCGACATGACCAAAATGGCTCACTTACGATTTTCCGAAAAGGAAGGATAACTATGACGGTTTATCCTTATCCTCACATAAGAGATAAATGTCAAAGTTCCAAAAGATAAATGTCAAGTTTTCCGAAGATAAATGTCAAGTTTCCCGATAAACACGAAGGCGGACGAAAATGGAAAAAGCCCGATTCAGCCCGAAGGAAGATAGACCATCTTAAGAGGATTATATAAGGAGATCTTTGGGCGAGGAGCAAATCATCACAAAATTTCCAGAGCAATTTAGCACTTAGAGCAAATTCAGCATTTCTTTTCTGTTCTCACTAGCGAGCTGCGACTCAACTAGGTTAGATTTAGGCGGCCGGACTAGCGGACTTTTCGACAGCTCTCTTAGCCGATTTCTTTACCTGTTGTTCACGCTCAAACGCGAATTCAGAAATAAGATCTCTTTCGCTCTATTTTTACGATTTTTATTTTACAACTTAAACTCGCATTGATTATGTCGTGTGTGGCCCAGCAGATATCCGGGACCTTCAGGGAAGGTTAAGTTTGCTTGGCTTTCCTCCAAATCAAACGAAAACTCGACAGTGCGAATTTTGGTTCCCTCATTCTAAATTGGGAAAAATGCCATTTTATGGTTAATGATGGAATTGTTCTTGGACACAAGGTATCTGCTGCTGGAATTGAAGTAGATCGAGCAAAGATAGAAGTAATGACTGGTTTACCTCCACCAACTAACATAAAAGACATAAGAAGTTTTCTTGGGCATGCTTGATTTTATCAAAGGTTTATAGAAGATTTCAGCAAAATTGCCAGACTTCTAACAACACTCCTCTGCAAGGATGTTAAATTCAAATTCACTCCAGAATGTCAGCAAGCTTTTGACAAAATCAAAAAGGTGTTGATAACTGCTCCCGTCGTGCAAGCACCCGATTGGAGTCTTCCTTTCGAAATTATGTGTGATGCAAGTGATTTCACAGTAGGAGCAGTGTTAGGGCAGCGTAAAGATAAAAAACTTCATGTTATTTACTACGCAAGCCTAACTCTGGACGACGCTCAGAGAAATTATGGCACAACGGAAAAGGAATTACTTGCTGTCGTGTACGCTTTCGAGAAATTCCGAAACTACCTTGTTGGCTCAAAAGTTATTGTTCACACCGATCACGTAGCAATAAAGTACCTTATGCAGAAGAAAGATGCCGAACCACGACTTATCCGATGGATCCTTCTACTCCAAGAATTTGACATGGAAATCAAGGACAAAAGAGGAGTAGATAACAGCGTAGCTGATCACCTTTCTTGGATAAAAGTCGACGACAACATTCCTATCGATGATTTCCTGCCAGCCGAAGGTGTATACCTGGCAGAATCGACATTCGTTGGTCAGATAAATCTTGCATCTGAATCCATACCAGTCGATGAATCAAGTGATGAATTGTTTGATATAAATGACTCTATGTCGATCGTCGACACAAACGATAAATTGATCGATTCGACTGATGACATGTCGATCGATGAGTCGACTGCGCAATCGATCGATAATAAGACAGACGCACCAGCAAACTGCGAAAACGGTTTTGACTTAAGTAAAGTTTCATTTAAGATATCCTTCAATGTGACCTTCACCGTAGCCGACAATATCACCACTGATCCGCACAATCCTGATAAATGCAAAAGCCCCGATAAGGAAGTGCAAGCTGTTGAAAGAAAATTCAGAGACAGACCTTGGTATGCTGACATAGTAAATTATTTAGCTGCTGACGTCAAACCAAAATGACTGAAAAATTATGACAGAAAGAAGTTCTTCAGAGAAGTTAGGCGATACCACTAGGATGAACCATATCTCTACAAGCAATGTGCTGATGGAATTTACATACGCTGTGTTGCAGACGCTGAAGTGCCGGACATCATATTCCACTGCCATGGATCTTCTTATGCCTAACATTTCGCAACTTTCAAAACAGTATCTAAAATCCTTCAGGCCTGATTTTGGTGGCCTACCATGTTCCGCGATGTGCACGCCTATATAATAAAATGTGATAGGTGTCAACGAAGAGGAAAAATCAGCAAAAGTCATGAAATTGAGCAGAAGTTTATTCTCGAAATCGAAGTCTTTGACTGTTGGGGGATAGATTTTATGGGTCCTTTCCCTTCCTCATATGGGAACAGATACATTTTAGTTGCTGTTGATTATGTTTCCAAATGGGTTGAAGCTATAGCCACAACTACAAATGATGCTTCTAATGTTGTCAAACTCTTCAAGAGCATTATTTTCCCTAGATTTGGAGTTCCTCGAGTAGTAACAAGCGATGGTGGTACCAATTTCATCAACAAAGTTTTCGAAAATCTACTCAGGAAAAATGGAGTTCACCACAGAGTTGCCACACCCTACCATCCACAGACAAGTGGGCAGGTAGAAGTCTCTAACAGACAAATCAAAGATATTCTGGAGAAAACCGTTGGGATCACCAGAAGAGATTGGTCACGAAAACTAGATAATGCACTTTGGGCATACAGAACTGCATTTAAAACTCCACTAGGAACAACTCCTTTCCATCTACTCTACGGAAAAGCTTGTCACTTACCCGTTGAATTAGAACATAAAGCAGCATGGGCAACAAAATTGCTAAATTTCGACATCAAAACTGCTGCTGAAAGGAGACTCATACAACTCAACGAGCTAGATGAAATCAAACATCTAGCTTATGAGAGTTCAAAGTTATATAAGGAACACACGAACGCTTATCATGACAAGAAGATCGTCTCCCGGCATTTTGCTGCCAACGATCAAGTTCTATTATATAACTCTCGCCTCACTTTGTTTCCGAAAACTCCGCTCGCTGGTCGGACCTTTCACAGTTACGGTAGCCAGACCAAACGGAGCCATCACCCTTATGAACGATAAAGGAGAAGAATTTACGGTGAATGGGCAACGAGTGAAGCATTACTGCGCTAAACCGCCAAATGTCAAACCTTTACGGTTGGGCATTTCCGAATCTGATTAAAGAGATTTTTAAGTCAAGCTAATGACTAAAAATAAAGCGCTTAGTGGGAGGCAACCCACTATTGCATTTAATTTCCATTTTATTTTTCATTTTTATTTTATTTTATTTTAATTTTCATAAAAATATATATATATATATATAGATAAGGAATTGCCTTAAAATCGATCGATAGGCACTTAGGCATATCGATCGAGACGGATTTATCGAGGCCGAGGGTCATTAACCCCGATTTCCGCCTTTTCATCCGTTCATTTCCCATTCCTCTCCCGAAAACAAAAAACCAATTTTTCTCTCTAGAAACCAAGTCGATTTTCGCCGTTTCTTGCCTCAATCTCCTTGTTTTTCACTTCTCTATCTAATTTTTCATCTATTCAACGATTCTACAAGGTATGAACCCGAAATTCTCTATTTTTTGAATTTTGTTTGACTTGGTTTTGACATGAACAAAATCGATCGATTAGGCTTGGATTTGGTCGATTTAGGTTGCTAGTATGATGAAATAGGTTCTAGGATTGTTCGTTTTGTATTTGTTGTTTGTGGAATTGCGATTTGGGATGAGTTTTATGTTGCAGGTTCCGCGATATCGTTTCGATCGACACGGTCGTTGTCGAATCGATCAATATCGACGCTCAGGAATCGATGTCATATACGACTATCGATCGATACAGAGCTACCCGAATCGATCGATATAGGAACCATCGATTGCACTTACTAATGGATGATTCTTTTTGTTTCATTGTTTGCAGATGAGTTCACGGAGAGATAGCAGACGCGAGAGGAGGACTAAGAGGAGGCTCGATATCCCGAGCACCTCCAGGGCACCACCCACACCACCATCTTCCTCGATGCCATCATCATCATCACACTTGCCGCCCCGACAGCCCGACGAGCGCTACCCATGGCCTAGGAACCCTTCCAAGGCCATACAGACGGTGGAGTCTTACCCCAACCCGAAGACAGCGGTCCGTTCCACCGCCTGCACCCACTGTCGACGTACGGAGAGCTGGGACGACTACGACAGCCTGTTCTACAACGCATGGCTGCGCGTTGACATCGCTCCCACCCGCTTCATCGACAAGCCTACCGTCAGACAGCTTGGTCTCTGGCCCGACTTGAGGGACATGATCAACCAGCTTGGTTTCGGCACCATGGCCACACACCCCTACGACCTCTACCCCTCTCTGGTCCGACAGTTCCTCGCCACAGCTGACCTCACCTACACCACCAGGACTGGCCGCGTCGCGAGCGACGGAGTTCTCTCGTTCTTCGCCAGAGGTGTCAGATACCAGATCACAGTTGCTGAGATCTGCGAGATCTACGGGTTCGATCCTTCTAACACCGCTATGGGTGTCCCTGAGTTTCCGATGATCGGTGACTTCTGGAGGATCATTGGCACAGGCCACTGGAGCACGGCTGTCACTCAGACTGATATCCGTCATCCCACCTTGCGCTACTTTATCAGGGCCCTTGCCAGCACTTTGCTGTGCAAGATGGAGCCCAACAAGGTGAGGATTGACGAGCTCACTCTGCTGTTCACTGCGATTGACGGAGTTGTAGACCTGCAGGACCTGGACCCAGACCACGACATGCCCATTCCCAGCCTGGGATCTCTCTTTGCTCAGCACCTGGTGTCGCTGAAGATGATGCCCTTCAAGGGCACTGGTAGGAAGAAGGAGACGATCGGGAGCCTGCTTACACCGATCTTCCAGCACCTCGGCATCCGCTTGACTGGAGAGCCAACGCACCTCCAGCACCTACTTGGACGTGGCGCATCTGTCTTCAGCCCAGTGGCTAAAGGAGGGCTTGCTCTGGAGTTTCAGGAAAGGAGACCGCCTCCGTCTTCTGCAGCTGCCATCCCGCCACATCACGGACTTCAACGGGAGCGTTGAAAGGCTCCGATTCCAGCTAGATGAGGCATTCCTCCGCAACCTCCAGGACATGCCACAGAGAGTTCCAGGAGAGCGCAGAGCACTAGCTACACAGGGCCAGCCAGAGGCACCACTACCCGACTTCCCCATCATGCCAGACATTCCAATGCGCGACCATGGGGACTTTCAGAGGTTTGTCGCAGATACTCTTCAGGCCATCTGGGCCAGAGTGTCTCGATGTAGGTGCATGAGCAGGAGGAGCGTCAGAGCCCATGATCCAGCAGTGCCAGGACCATCACACCAGTACCGTCGTGACTCGTCATCAGATGACGAGGAGGCAGCAGAGGACTCCGACTAGTCCTCACATTTCTATCTCTCATTCCCAGACATTTTTATTTTTATTTTTATTTCTATTTTGGATTTTTAGGATTTATTACTTCCGACTATCTATTTTTATGACTTATTATCTATTTGCTTGTGTTTGGATTGTCTAACAGAACTAACAAATGACAGATCAGACGGGTTAGACGCCGACAGACGAATTGATGACCTTTTTGTCTCACCGCTATCGATCGATAACCATGCCTTGGTATCGATCGATACGAGTTATAATAGTTACGGTTACTCTAGTCATTAACTATCCAATTTTATTTTTCTTTCAATTTTTCACCAAAACTTAGACTAAATAACACTGGGGACAGTGTCGTTTAAGTCTGGGGGAGTTGTTACTAATATTTTTATGTTTTATTTCTTTATAAGCATTCTTCATTTTTTTCAAATTTCTTTAAAGCATTCTTCATTTTTCAAATAAATAAAAAAGAGAGAAAAGAAAAATAATTTATCACGCACCAAATAGAGACAGTGATATGTTTTTCAATTTCTACTTATTTTCTAACCACTCTTTAGCACCATTCTTAGATTTGCTAACTGCATAATGTACTATAGATGCTAAAGTGGATCACCGGTCACTATGACAATACTTTTCATGATCATCTGAAAGAACCAAAGCTGATTTCCAACCTAACTTGACATTCTCTACTTGTCTTGGGGCTTGGTATACATGGGATCGGATGCTTCAAACAAGTCTGGATGGTAAAGCCTTGTGTAGATAGTTTTATCACCCTCTCTTTCTCATTTTCGAATTTAGATTTAATATTCAGCTCTCAAAAGTATTATAAAAAAAAATATATATATATATATATATATATTGTTTAAATATATGTTCTAGGACTAGTTAGTTATTACTTAGGAAGGAATTCAAAGGCTTGGCGGTTACCCCTCAAGACTTGCTTCATAAGAATTCTATAGGTAAAGGATTCGAACAGGACTTGGTGGTTACCCCCTTCAAGACTTGCTTCGCAATGAATCCTAGGATATATGTCAAAAAGAAGTTAACATGACTTGGTGGCTACAACCATTAAGGCTTGATTCATGGAAGCCTGTCCAATCTCAGTCAATGTTCTGCAAACAAAAAGCAGACATGACTAAGAGAGAAATAGTAGAGAGAGAGGATAGGAACTAACTTTTACCTGCAGATCCAGATACTTGTCTGAGCAACCTTGAATCCTGTGATCGATACTCCCAAGGTAAAGCCCGCACTTTTATCTTTATGCACAGAAATGAAATCAGTAGAGGGGCTAGTCAGACAAGATTGCTAAGTTGTTGGCTAGATGAACTTGGTTGCTAAGCTAGGATATGGTATAATGTACTTCTGAAGCTAATAGATTTTCGATGTGGCTTGCAACAAAGTTGAGGTGATGATCTTGAGTTAGAGGTTGTTTAAGCCTCACTATTTGGAAACCTCTTCTAGACCTATGTCCTTAAATTTGCTTGAGGACAAGCAAAAGGATAAGTCTAGGGGAGTTGATAAGTCATGGATTTTACCCACTTTCAACCATGATTTTTATATGTTTTTGGAAACAAAAAGACACTTCTAGTGTCTTTTATGAGCTTTTACAGGTTCAGGTACTCTTTGGTGAAATGTGACCATTTTGGAGCAGAAATGGATACTTTAAGGAGGGTTGTAATGGAACGATAACTTGAGCTGATCGACCGATGCTCACCATGATGCATCGACCGACGAGACACTACATTCATCGATCGATAGGAGCTATGTTGGGGTCAAAAACGGTTATCTCGAAATCTACGGCTAAAGACCTTCCCGAAACTCAAAGATTTCCAAAAGACTGGCGAGGAAAGACCGAACAACGAAAACCCACGGACGGCAAGACGGCCTGGCGCGGCGGCGCAGCTGGCTGGCTGGCCTGGCGCGGCACCGCCTGGCGCCGGCGGCAGCGGGGCTGGCAGGCCTGGCGCCGCGGCAACCCGCCTGGCGCGGCGGCAGCGGGACGCTGGCTGGCCTGGTGCCGGCGGCACCGCGCAGCGGGCGGCCTGGCCGGGCGGCACCGCCTGGCGCCCGGCGCACGGGGAGGCTGGCCTGGCGGGCGGCGCAGCGGGACAGCGGCCTGGCCTGGCGCCGCAGCACGCGGGGCGCTGGCTGGCCTGGCGCCGGCGGCACCGGCCTGGCGCCGGCGGCAGCGACGCTGGCTGGCCTGGCGCCCGGCGGCCGCAGCGGCCTGGCCTGGCGCCGGCACGCGGCAGCTGGCCTGGCGCCGGCAGCGCTGGCGCGGCCTGGCCTGGCGCCCGGCGGCACCGGCCTGGCGCACGACGGCCATCGCCGGCGGCACCGTCCGCAGCGGGCGGCGCCCGGCGGCACCGTGCAGCGGTCGGCCTGGCGTCGGTCCGCCCTCGCCCGGTCTCGGTCCTATCGTGCCGGTTTGATCCTTTAGCTTGTTCGGATCAGCCCTCGTGAGTTTGGTCCAATCAGGCTATGGCGGTTTACCCGATTCCACGAAACATCGGATAAACATCAAGTCATCGAAAGATAGCGGAAAACTTCGGAGATAATTACGAAGACCGGCGAAAATGGAACATTTCGGAAGAGATAAGCTTGGGCCCAAAGGCGAGGCCCATCACCCTAAGGCAAACCGACCTAGAAGTGGGTATATAAGGAGAGCAAAGCAGAGAAAGGCATCCCAAAAAATCCGAGAATTAGACTTAGAGCATTCTGCTAGCTTAGAAGAATTAGGGCTTAGGTGGTTAGACTAGCGGAGCAAGGCTTAGGACGTTTGGCTGCCTGCGACTCTATATTTTTCTTTAATTTCAAATCTCTGTCTTTCGAGAATCCTTGTACTCGTATCTTTCATCTAATAAAATGCCGGGCAAATATTTCAACTCTTATTTTTATCTATTGAACTTTCGATTTCGTGTGGCAGCAGAGAATCCGGACCTTCAAGGAAAGTCGGGTTTACTTGGCTTTCCTCCGCAATCTTATTTATCGAAAATTGACGGTGTGAATTTCGGTTCCCACAGTTTGGCTAGAAGGAAGGGGCGGATCCTCTAACTCGAAAACCACCAATCGATCGGAGTTCAGTATGACTTCTTCGTCAGCCCGCAACATCATTATCTTCGAGGATCGAGCAGCGGCGAACGGTCAAACCTCACAACGATCTCCTCGTAATAGAACTCACGATCCAGGATATTGGCGTAGCAAGGGTATTAGTCGACACGGATGCTCGGCCAATATTATCTACAAAAGCACCCTCGAGAGGATGGGCGTCGATCTAAGCATCCTTACAGATGACCCCAGCCCGGTATTCGACTCGGGAGAAATTATGACCCTCGGCTCAACTAACCTCCTAGTCAAAGCGGGGCGCCGCCAAAACACGAATTCCTGGTGATCGATGGTCCAACATCTTACAATGCGATAGTTGGAACTCCTGGCTAAACTCCATGAGGCGATCCCATCAACATTCCACCTATGCCTCAAGTTCCCAATGCCTTTCGGGTCGAGACAATACATGGTAGTCCGCGAGCAGCGCAGATCTACCTCGCTACCGAACTAAAGCGGAAAAACTCTGAAATCGAAACCTCGGAAAAAGCAAGCGATTCACAACTCGCGGAAACCTTCTGGCAGTCCCAAAGAGCTGAGGCCCTGGAAAGCGTGAACCAACCTGCGAACCGGTGGTCTCAATCTGTCTCGACGATTCTTTCCGGAACGGTGTGTCGAGATCGAGCTAACCTCCGCGAACCAATGAAAGCAGAGCTCATCGCGTGCCTCAAAAGAACCTCAGTATGTTCGTGGGCTGCGGAGGATATGCCGGAATCGACATTAGCGTAACATGTCACGAACTTAACATCGACCCAACTCACAAACCTGTTAAACAAAAAAGACAAAAGTTGGGACCTGAGCGGGCCACCGCAGTCAACGAGGAAGTCGAAAGACTCCTCAAAGTAGGGTCGATAACAGAAGTCAGGTATCGGACTGGCTTGCCAACCCGTCGTGGTAAAAAGAAAACGGCAAATGGCGAGTCTGTGTCGATTTCACGGATCTGAATAAAGCCTGTCCAAAGGATTGCTTCCCACTCCCACACATTGACCGACTGGTCGAAGCAACCGCGGGAAACAAGCTTCTGTCATTCATGGACGCTTTTTCCGGATACAATCAGATCATGATGAATCCGGCGACGCAAAAAACTGCGTTCATCACAGACCGCGGAACGTATTGCTACAAGGTAATGCCTTCGGTCTTAAAATGCAGGTGCAACATATCAGCGACTTCGTCAACAAAATGTTTGCCGAACAACTCGGAAAAACGATGGAAGTATACATCGATGATATGCTCGTAAAATCTCTTAACGAACACGATCATATAGCCCACCTAGAGGAATGTTTTGCACGACTCAACCAGCATAACATGAAACTCAACCCGCAAAATGTAGATTCGCGAGTGGCATCGGAGAATTCCTCGGATACCTCGTAACGTATCGCGGAATCGAGGCCAACCCTAAACAAATCGACGACTGATAGAAATGGCCTCCCGAGAACCAAGCGAAGTCCAGAGGCTAACCGAAGAGTCGCGGCTTTGAACCGTTTCATCTCACGCTCCACGGATAAGTGCCTACCGTTTTACGAGACATTGAAGGGAAACAAGAAGTTCGAATGGTCCGAGCAATGCGAAAAAGCTTTCCAGCAATTGAAACATTACCTGGCCACTCCACCAGTCCTCGCAAAACCGGTGGAAGGTGAACCTCTTTTCTCTATATCGCAGTTTCACGGCGGTCAGTGGTGTCTTGATCGAGAAGAGCGGCGAACAAAACCAATCTTTTACGTAAGCAAGACGTTACTGGATGCGGAAACTCGATACCTCTAATGGAAAAATTAGCATTCGCTGTCATAACCTCGGCAAGAAAACTAAGACCCTACTTCCAGTCTCACACTATAGTGGTTCTCACCACGTTCCGCTCGGATAATCCTGCATAGTCCAAGTCAATCCGGTAGGCTCGCAAAATGGGCAATCGAACTGAGTGAGTACGACGTCGAATACCGCCAAGGACGTGTGCAAAGTCCCAAGTACTGGCGGATTTCTTGGTAGAGTTACCCACTAGAGACATGACTAACGAGGAACCAAACTCAACTTGGGTCCTCCACGTCGACGGATCTTCATCCAAACAAGGATCCGGAATCGGAATACGGCTCACCTCTCCTAACGGGGAAATCCTAGAACAGTCTTTCCGATTGGCTTTTCATGCTTCAAACAATGAGGCAGAATCTGAAGCACTCGTCGCAGGCTTGCGGCTGGCCCATGGGTTAAAATCCGTAATATTCACGCTTACTGCGATTCTCAGTTTGTCGCCAATCAATACAGCGGAGAATATGAGGCAAGAGACGAAAGGATGGATGCATATCTAAAACTCGTCCAAGAACTGGCTCGAAATTTCGACCAGTTCGCCCTGACCAGAATTCCTCGGAAAACGCCCAGGCCGGCCTTGGCTGCCCTCGCCTCAAGCTCAGATCCGGGGCTCCAAAGAGTAATCCCGGTCGAATTCATCGAGCATCCGAGCATCGGACCACCAGTGGTCGTCAATCTAATCAGGACGAGATTGAAGATGCGGAAGAAGTCGAGGATCAGCCGGAAGCGGATGTGAACCCGACCGAGTATGGCTGCGACAGCCCTTGGTTAGAACCAATCCGAGCCTATATCGTGAATGGAACCTTACCCGCCGAAAAATGGGCGTCAAAGTAAAACCAAAGCGGCGGTGCGTCACGATAGAGGAGAAATTTATAAGTGGTGTTTCTCTGGTCCTCTCATGGCATGCGAAGGGAGAGCGAGAAGAATCATGAAGGAGGTCCATTCTGGATCATGCGGAAATCATTCTGGCGGAAGATCTCTCGCGGTTAAAATCAAACGCCACGGTTATTATTGGCCAACCATGGTAAAAGACTGCGAGAAATTCGCCCGGAAGTGCGAAAAATGCCAAAGGCATGCTCCAACAATCCATCAACCCGCGGAGATCCTCTCCTCAATCTCGTCCCCCTATCCTTTCATGCGATGGTCCATGGACATCGTCGGACCTATGCACCCATCAAAACAAAAGCGCTTCCTCCTAGTCCTTACGGATTTCTTTTCCAAATGGGTAGAAGCAGAATCCTACGCAAGTATCAAGGACACACAAGTCGAGAACTTCGTCTGGAAACATATCATAACTAGACATGGGGTCCCGTACGAAATCGTAACAGATAATGGATCTCAATTTATCTCTACTCGATTCGAAGCATTCTGCGAAAAATGGAAAATACGACTTACAAAGTCAACTCCCAGATATCCGCAATGCAATGGACAGGCAGAAACCATCAACAAAACCGTCCTTGACGGACTCAAGAAACGCCTAGACGCCAAAAAGGGGCGATGGGCAGAGGAGCTCGAAGGAGTTCTTTGGTCGCATCGTACAACCCCAAGACGGGCTACGGGTGAAACTCCATTCGCCCTCGTTTACGGAACGGAATGTATGATCCCCGAAGTAGAATTCCCTGGAGTACGGAGAAGATTCCTCCCCGAAAGAGAGGATTTAAACGACGCTATGATGCTGGACAATCTCGACCTCATCAATGAGCGCCGCGACCAGGCACTCATTCGAATCCAGAATTACCAGCACGCTGCCGCAAGGTACTACAACTCAAGCGTCGCCGCCAGGTTCAAAGAAGGCGATTTAGTCTTACGCAAAGTCTTCCAAAACACTGCGAGCGAAGCGGAAAACGGGAGCAAACTGGGAAGGACCGTACAAAATCATAAAAGTAGTCCGACCAGGCTCATACCAAATCGCAAACATGCAAGACGTCAAAATCCGAAAACTTGGAATGCGATGCATCTCAAAAATACTACCACTAAGCGATAAAATGTGGTACAAGAGAACTACTGAGATGGCTTGATCCCTAGACAAAGTGCGTAGGCAACTTCGCCAATCGGCGGATTCAGCTATCCCCAATTTAAAAGGGGGGGTATGCGATACTCGTATACTCCCACAAATTTGAAGACTCTAAAATTTTCAAACTTTTCACGACTTTTCAAAATCAGCCGAAACGGCCACAACAGCGGATCTAGTGTCCACTAAGCGATTATCACATCCAAAACAAATCCCGGATGGCCAACACTTCACGGCACTGTGAATGTGGACGCTTCTCCCTGGTCAAACTTACGCGACCCCTTGGTCCCGCGTCCAAAGCGGAAGCGACAGTTTTCTGGCTGCGAACATTCGCAAAATACATCCCAAAGCCATAAGCGTTTCAACACGAGATGCGGCATAAGGAAAATCAACCTTCAGCAGCGAGGCGTCGCTAACGCGAAGGATCTTTTCCGCAAAACATTGCAGACGAAATCTTCGTCTCTGAACATACAAACGCACCTCAAAGCGGTCATTTCGTTGTTGCTGATCACAACAAGCGAACTCTAACGTCTAAACAGACAAATAGCAGCCCTTCAAGGGATAGGCTCTCTTACATCCGACAAGGATAAACATAGCGCTATACAAGAAATCAAAATTTTGGTCTAGCTCTTCGTAAGGAAGTAGCTCGACTCACGCCAAAACAAATCATATAAGCCGACAACAATTAGCGGATTTTAAGCGGTGCGAGTTAGGTTAAAATGCAAACAGGCAAAAGCGAAAGTCGATTTGTCATCGCAAAGCCTCAGTCCGAGTAAACCTAGGTCTTGCCTAAACCCAGCCACGCTGGATCTTGACATCTCACAGACATAGTATGGTATCACGAGATCAAAATTTGTCTCTTCACTTAAGCCTATTCGTTTCACGAGTTTTTCGCGTAAATCGGTAAACCGCGGAAAATCTCGCTTTATGCTGAACAATAGATACGGTGATCATCGGGAACTAGGAATGAGGCGACAACTCACACCCTCTTTCTCATACTTGAAAAACTGAAGTTCATAAATAATCGAAAACGTTTCATAGATTGAGACTGCTGAAATTCAAACAAAACCCCAAAAGGGGCAGGGATTGAAGCCACCAACAGCCAGTCGGTAAATACATCATGGCCTCTTAAACGGCGAAACACATAAAAACGAAATCCCGAAGGGATTGATAAATCTAGACGCCTCGGGCGTCATCTTCATCCTCACTTGCGACGGGACAGCCTCGCCGTCGCCTCCCTCGTCGCATCGCCACTACCGCCTCGTCCGCGCCACCCTGCAATCTTCTCCCACGCCCCGATCTTCTGAGTTTTGGAGGTCGGAGCTAGGTGCATTCGCTTGCAGACCGGCGAGGATCGAATCGAAATCTCCCTCGGTGGCCGCCCTCTCTTTACAGGCGATAATCTGGCTTCCTCCAAGTCCAAAGGCGGGGCCTCATTACCTCGAAGCAACTTCGAGCTCGTTCAGACTCCCTCGATCCCGCTAAAGCCAAGTCCCTCTTACGGACAGCTATCAAGGACTCAAACAGGATGGCCATCCTCGTCGACGACCATAGAAGTCGCCGCTGGCATCAGCAACCTCCGAGGATCTACGGCGTTCATCTCCTTGTGAGCCTGAACCTTCTCACGAAGGCGGACTTCCGAGGATTTACTCCTCTTCTCTTTCTTCACCTTGAGTAACGAGCTCGCGGTCTTCCCAAGGTCGCTCAAGATCGCTGATACGAACCTCAAGCTGGGACGTCTGGGCGGCATGGGTGTCCTCGGCAGTCTGCAATGCGGCCTTAGTACGCTTCAGCGCTTCCTGACGACTCCAGTTCCTTCGATAGCGAATGACTTCCGACCCTTTTCGCCAAGCATTCCGTCGATCAGAGACACAAACTGTCCGCAAAAGGAAACGATGGCGCCAACGGCTCTGAGAGGTCGCTTTCGCTCTTCGCACCGCTTCTTTTAGCTCCGGACGCCGCGCCAGCTCTTGCCCTTCCCTTGGGCGGCGGCACCAGCCGCTGGCAGTCCCAAGACGAGTTCCCTCGCCGGGAAGAGGTGCAGATTCTATCGCGTCATCTCTTCCGAGATCACGATCGGGCAGTCGAAGAACCCGATGGATGGATCTAAACATCGAGAGTCTGTTCAGGAACAATAACCCTTCGTAGGCGGGAGGGCATCGGATGGGACAGCTAGGAACCAAAGGAGCAGGCAAAGGAGTTGGAGCCGCGGAAGAAACATCGGGCGTCTCAGTCCTCGCCCGCTTCGAGCCTTTCGCAGCACTACGCCGGGATAGCTTAGCCTTGAAAGAATCAAACCCATCAGTCAGGGACGGAATAGCCTCTTGAACGGCCTGAACGGCGGAGCTTGACTGGCCAGAACCGGCGGACTTGGCGGCCTCGCCCATCTCAACATCAGAACCACTCTTTTCAACTTGGGATGAAGACATTTTCTTTCTGAGAGAGAAGAGAGAATTTGGAAAGATGTGAAGAATGAGAAGGGAGGGTTGGCTACTTATAAAAAAAAAGAGGAGAAGACACAGGTTCTCTGCGGAAAAAATCCTTAGCCAAGATTTCGATTTTCAAAAAAAAAATATTCAGATCATTCGCCCGCAAAATCGTCTCCGACCTTACGGGCTGGGGCTAACTGTTGGGGTCAAAACAGTTATCTCGAAATCTACGGCTAAAGACCTTCCCGAAACTCAAAAGATTTCCCGCAAACGACTGACGAGGGAAAGATCGAACAACGAAAAAACCCACGGACGGCCTGGCCGCGGCACGCTGGCGGGCTGGCCTGGCCCGGCACTCGCCTGGCGCTGGCGCAGCGGGCGCGGGCTGGCCTGGCGCCCGGCGGCACCCGCCAGCGGCGGCATGCGCGGATGCGGGCTGGCCTGGCGCCGGCGGCACCGCCTGGCGCCCGGCGGCACGCGCGGGCTGGCCTGGCGCCGGCAGCACCGCCACGCTGGCGGCCTGGCGGCACCGTCACGGGCGGCCTGGCGCGCGGCTTCGCCTGGCCCGGCGGCACCGTCCGCTGGTGGCCTGGCGTCGGTCCGCGGCCCTCGCCCGGTCTCGGTCCTATCGTGCCGGTTCGATCCGCCTTAGCTTGTTCGATCAGCCCTCGTGAGTTTGGTCCAATCAGGCTATGGCGGTTTACCCGATTCCACGAAACATCGGATAAACATCAAGTCATCGAAGATAGCGGAAAATTCGGAGATAATTACGAAGACCGGCGAAAATGGAACATTTCGGAAGAGATAAGCTTGGGCCCAAGGCGAGGCCCATCACCTAAGGCAAACCAACCTAGAAGTGGGTATATAAGGAGAGCAAGAGCAGAAGAGAAAGGCATCCCAAAAAATCCGAGAATTAGACTTAGAGCATTCTGCTAGCTTAGAAGAATTAGGGCTTAGGTGGTTAGACTAGCGGAGCAAGGCTTAGGACGTTTGGCTGCCTGCGACTCTATATTTTTCTTTAATCGCAAATCTCTCTGTCTTTCGGAGAATCCTTGTACTCGTATCTTTCATCTAATAAAACGCCTTCGGGCAAATATTTCAACTCTTATTTTTATCTATTGAACTTTCTCGATTTCGTGTGGCAACGCAGAGAATCCGGACCTTCAAGGAAAGTCGGGTTTACTTGGCTTTCCTCCGCAATCTTATTTATCGAAAATTGACGATGTGAATTTCGGTTCCCACAAGCTATGACATCGATCGATATGAAAGGCCTCCGAGAATTAATGACGAATTAAATGAGCTAATCATCTCATTAGGGTTTCACTTCTACCAAATAAGTCCATGGCTGCCTGTTAGGCTATATTAATAGGGTTTTGTATTATTTTAGAGGCAGAATTTCCTAGAGAACTTTTAGACCTAATTTGGAGAGAAGCACCTTGCTACCTTGGAGAGAGAGCTTAGGAATGGAGATATAGATCTGAACTGCATACAGAGAAGATCTTGAACTCCCTTATTTTTCTCTACTCTTTTATTGTTTCTCTTATTATTCTATTTAAAAGTATTATTTAAACCATCATGATTTTGTCTCTCATGAATATGTTTGAGTAGTTTCTCTTGTTAGATTTAGGTTTCTCATTAAGGTTAACCATGCATTGCAATTAATTTAATGCTAGGGTGTTTAAAATATAGTTCTTCATTCTAGTTGTTCTTAATGCTAAGTATAGGATTGATCACCCTTGTCTTAGATCTTAGGATTAATTTGGATAAGTGAGAGCTTAGCAAATCCCTGAAAACCAAAGCTGGTATGTTCCAATTTTACCTAGAGTGCACGAAAGTGTCCTCTTTGTAAGATTGGAGAACCATTTCAAACCCGATCTTAAAGCTCACTAGAAACAATATCGATCGATAAGCAATCCGCTTGTCGAACGATATTGCGAAAGGTGTATCGATCAATATTCATATAGAATAATCGATCAACACTTTCTTATACTCATCGAACGACAATTGATGACTTAAGATATAGTTGAAGACAATCAATCATTGATTTAACCTTAAGGTTTGAGTTCAGAACTATGAATATTAAAAACCTCATATTCCCTGCATGCTAGTTACACCTGAGAAATAGCCTAAATCTAGCTATCCTTCCTCTTGCTTAAAACCTAAACCATTCAATCAAGCAATTACTTGCTTACCCTTTATTTACTGCTTTAAACTTGTTTGTCTAGCTTTATTTCGAAGACTAAGCAATCTATTGTGTAATCCTCAAGTCTCTCTGGATTTGATCCCTAAGTGCTACAACTGAACCTCTTATTTGAGAGAGTAAAGTCACTCCTTAGGGTAATTTGAGTGATATCACTGACTACCTACTTTGCAAGCTCTTCAAGTACTCTCTTACTAGAGAAGCTTTGCAATGGCTTAAGCAACTACCACCAGGATCTCTTACATCCTGGGATGATATCAAGAATGCTTTTTTGATTAATTTCTTTGATGAGGCACGCACAGAAGATTTGAGAAGCAAGATTGCTACATTCATGCAGAAGCCTACAGAGCCATTCAGACATATTTGGGTTCGTTTCAAGTTTTATCAGAGGGATTGTACACACCACAGATTCAATGAAGTACAGCAGCTCAGCACTTTCTTCAGAGGTTTAGATCTGACCTATCATACAGCACTAGACACAGCTAGTGAAGGAAACTTCAACACCAGGAATCCATAAGAGGCTGTGAGACTTATTGAGAACTTGGTAACTAGCAACAGCACCAAGAACATTGATTATGAGAGGAGAAAAATCGGCCAATGCCCTTGGGAAGGAGAAGTTGGACGATGTAAGAGTCAAATTGGACAGTGTAAACAGGCTTCTAAGGAAGCAGGTTAGCTTTGCAGAAGATGTAGAAGCTATAGAGACTGATGAGGAGAGATATGAAGAAGAAGTGAATTATATAGGAGGATTTCAGAGGATTGGAAATCAGAGTGGAAACATGAACTTCTATGGCAACAGTCAGAGGAGCAACTACAATCAGAATTCACAATATCAGAAGCCCTTCAGCAACAACTACTACAACAACAAGAATCTCAACAATTCTTTCTACCAGAATCCACCACCACCTACTTAGGAAAGCAAGATTGAAGCAATGCTTGATTCTATTCTAGAGGGTCAGCAGAAGCTTACTGTGAATTTCAATGGAAAAATAGATGCTGCATACAATATCCTGAATGCAAAGTTTGACACCTTGAGCACTCATGTGAAGAAGTTGGAGGCACAGGTGATTCAAACAGCAGAAGCTATTAAGAGGCAAGAAGCCTTAATCAAAGGGAGAGAGGAAGATCTCATCAGACACCATATCAATGCCATCACAGTATATGATTTCTGGCAAGTGGATGAGCATGAGAAACTTCAAGAGGGAGATTTTGAAATAGAGAGCTCCATGAGTATCGGCAGTTCTCACTGCTGTCGACCGACGCCAGACTATAGTCATCGATCGATATGGGAAGATGACTATCGATCGATGTTCGAGTTACCTCATCGATCGACAGAGTCCACGAAGTCTACAGCTACGAACAGACCAGTCCGGATTATGACACACGCAGAGTTTTCAGCGAGACACCCAAACCCACTCCACCCTTTCAACGATCGATCTCAAGAGGATGATATCGATCGACACCATCACCCGGACAACGATCGACATGATATATCCGACATCGATCGATGTGCAACCATGACAGCGAGTGCAGCTACCAAAGATATATGTAGCCCAACTCTATGCACTCAGATCCCGACCCAAACCTACAGAAAACCTACCAGAAGAGGTTGAGGATACATCAGAGCCTATGGAGATAGAAAAAGAAAGTGTGAAGAGAACCCTAAGGAAAAGGAAAGAGAAGGTTCCCAAGGACTATAAAAGAGAGGCTAATGCAAAGGAGTTGGAAAACTTTAAGAAGAGAGTTTTAAGGATTCCAGCAGAGAGACCCTTTGAAGAAGCATACTTCACACACAGATTGTGGATGTTCTTCAGAGAGACAAGAGTAAAAGAGGCTGATATTGAGAGGATGTTCAATCAGATCAGAGAAGATGCGAGGAAGAAGGATAGATGCAACCCAACTCTATGCACTCAGAGGCCGACCCTAACCTTTAGACAACCCACAAGAAGAAACTGAAGATACATCAGAGCCTATGGAGATAGAAAAGGAAAGTGCAAAGAGAACCCTAAGAAAAAGGAAAGAGAAGATTCCTAAGAACTTTAAAAGAGAAGTTAATGCAAAGGAGTTTGAAAACTTCAAGAAAAGAGTTCTTAGTATTCCAGCAGAGAGACCCTTTGAAGAGGCATACTTTACACACAGATTGTGGATGTTCTTCAGAGAAACCAGAGTAACAGAAGCTGATATTGAAAATATGTTCAATCAAATCAGAGAGGATGTGAAGAAGATCACATTAAAGAAGAAGAGTGACCCTGGAGAGTTCATTATCTCATGCCTAGTACAAGGCATTAAATTCTCACATGCACTATGTGATACATGAGCATTAGTCAGCATCCTACCAAAGGTTATGGCAGACCAACTAGGTCTTAAGGTAGAGTCTTCCAAGGAATCATTCTACTTTGTGGATTGTTCTAGAAGGAACTCATTAGGAATCATCAGAGACCTTGAGGTGTAGATTGGTAATGCCCTAATTCCAGTTGACTTCCATGTCCTTGACATTAAGTTAAATTGGAATTCTTCTCTACTACTTGGAAGAGCATTCCTAGCTACTGTGGGAGGCGTCTGCAACTTGCAAACAAGCCAGATAAGTTTGGCACTCATTGACCAAAAGATTCACTATGACCCAGTCAAGGTTGTCAAGCCACAGACGTCCTGAAAAAAGCCTCCAAATGAAGCAAAACTCGTAGCAACATGCTACTGTGCAGAAGAGTACGGGATGGAGTACTCGGAATCGATCGACACCAACACGGAGGTATCCATAGATCCTACTGATCCTACATCGATCGACAAGTCAGTCGTCACATCGATCGATACAAGCAACAGTTTCACTCCACATCGATTGATAGTACACCTATGTACGAAGTTGATCACTTTCCAGGTGACTACTTAGATGGGAGTTGGGAACCAGATTACTACCAGCCTACATACGAAGTAGAGACAAGATATGATGAGTATGATGAGGACTACATAAGAGAAAGAGATATTGGATACTCATTCAATCGCAGAGAAGAAGAGTATGATGAGGACTACAACAGGAACATACCATATCCATATATCCGCAGAGAAGCTGAGCTATACCACCCTCCAGTGGATACAAGAGATGATGAGTATGATGAAGACTATTGGGAAGAAAGAGAGATTGAGTACACTTTCATTAATATAGATGAAGAGCCAACCCGATATGTTTCCCAGCCATTCATTCCAACAAGACTGTATTCAGCAGCTTACAAGGACAACACCAGTTTGAATCAGATAAAGGGAAATCGATTGACACCAGCTACTACACAACAGTTGATACGACAGTTTCAAAGACGCGAGACGATTGGCCAGCACACTGCTATCCAATATTTGCCCTAGGAGCTACTACACCTTCCCAAAATGTGGAAGAATTCAATGAGAACCGCAAGGAAGAACCAGCTACAGACCACCAAGGAGTTCTCACTAGAAATGGTCCAGATCACATGGAACCATGCTACCAGAATCGATCGACGCAACACCTTCTACATCGATCGATATCCGTCCAAGACGAGGGCAGAACGAAGAAGAATCGATTGATATCCATTGCGATGCATCAATCGATATAAGTCATGCCGACATTGAGAAAATTGGAAATCTCAAAATTGGAAATTTGGTTGATGAGTACTACTATAAAAGGAGCCACGAGGTAGAAACAGTTTCACAAACCCTAGAAGCAGACAAGATGCATCAGCCACCTTTCAACCCTAAGCCACATGGAGAAGAATTCAGTTGCAATCTTCCCCATCATCTACACAACACGAAATCGATCGACGAGCGTTCTTCCGCATCGATTGATACTCAACCCTTACCATCTGATTTACATAATGATAATAAGTTAGATTATGGATATCTAACACCTGATGAGTTTGGTATTTTCAGGGATCCAGAAGGAAATGCAAGAGCTATGGATGGTCGTATCCTACAAGTATCCAAAGAAGACATCGCAGACATTCTTGCTATGGCCAATGGACCAGACAACCTACTCTTCAAGCAACGTGACGATCACGAGTATCAGAAGATGATGGCTGACGTCGACTATGCAATAGCCTGCAAGAGAGAGCCTCGCTTCAAATACATATATCAACTAGAAGATGCGAAATCGATCGACGGAAACACCTTCGCATCGATCGATAAGGTACCTCCCGAGTACCAGGAAGAAAAGAATAATTATGGAGTATACAGAGACATGTATGGGTATCCACGAAGCATCACAGGAAAAGTCATTCCAGTATCCACCATCCACATTAGAGACATCCTGCAAAGAGCTTCGCTATGTGAGCCCTCATTCCTATACCTACCAGAGCATCGAGAAGAGTTCACTAAAGCCACACCATCAGTTCCAGATCCTTACAGCAGGGCAGAAATGGATGAGAGTCTCAATGATATCTACACCATTCAATATGATTCAATGAATGATTTCAAGTGAAACTTGATAGTGTCTACCATCCACTCAATGACAAGATAACATGGCTGACCAAAACCATGGAGTACCTTGCAGACGACGTTATCACCATACTGAGGCAGAAAATACAAGAAGTTTCGGCAAGGAAGCCCTAGAAACCTTCGACATCAAACGAGTTTCCACACCACACATCGACCGATGACAGATGGAAACCATCGACCGATTTAATTTACCCAAGATCGATCGATACCAGATACAAGCAATCGATCGATAGACGCTTTACAATATTGGAAGAAAAGTTATATTCTTTTGAAAAAAGAATTGGTAGTTCCTACTACCCCATGAGTGATGACATGGATGCACTAGCTACACAAATGGATGCTTTGCAGCAAGAGATGGACACGATTCAGAACCAACTCGACTTTCACCAGAAGGCATCTCCATCGATCGACATGACTACTCGTACATTGATCGATCATCCGCAGGCACCAGCCAAGATCCAACAAAAATCGATCGATAGCACCAACTATGCATCGATCGACGACAGCAATCCAGCACAATACACTTCTATGAAAGAGGAGATACTCAACACCATCAAGACAGATAACCAATGGGAAGTAGAAGCCTTAAAGGAGAAACTTGATGTGTTCTATAGCACCCTCAACAGCAACATCAACTGGGTAACAAAGAGAGGTGAATTAATGCAAAAAGAATTGGATTTGCTCGGCAACAGACAGCAGAAGCAGCCACCATCGATCGACGACAGCAATCCAGCACAATACACTTCTATGAAAGAGGAGATACTCAACACCATCAAGACAGATAACCAATGGGAAGTAGAAGCCTTAAAGGAGAAACTTGATGTGTTCTATTGCAGCCTCAACAGCAACATCAACTGGGTAACAAAGAGAGGTGAATTAATGCAAAAAGAATTGGATTTGCTCGGCAACAGACAGCAGAAGCAGTCACCATCGATCGACACTGACGACACCGCATCGATCGATATGGATACAAGCCAGCACAATGGATGGAGCATAGAATTCCATTAAAAACCCAAGTATGGAGCCAGAGCTTATGATACTTATCAGAGGAAAGAAGAGAAGCTGGAAAGATATAACAGAGAATCCAGCCACTCAACGAAAAAAGCTACCTACACGTAGGAAGAAGTTGACAAGATGATAGCTGAGATCTATGAAGCCTTACAAAATTCAGAGGATGATTACTACAAGAATTTTGATGACATCTATTTTCCCTTCGACAGCAGCATTGCTACTCTGCATTCATGTACATAGGCGATAGACAAGGAGATCAAGGCTATTCAGAGACAACTTGCAACTCGCCCTTCACCCTACACAACGACCGAAATGCAAACACATGCATCGATCGGCGAGGGCATTATGACATCGATCGACATTGAAGCAACAGCATCGATCGATACTGATACACCATCAATTCCACAGGAAATAATCACAGACAGACTGGGTGTGCTATTTTCAATACATGAGGAACTGTCAGAGCCATCAGGGTATGCTTATAATAAGCTTGGAAAGCATCAGTTAAACATTGAGAACTTTGAGAGGAGGCTACAATTGTTGACAGATGAGTTAGCAGTTATGCAAAAGAGATGGACCAGATCAGATGATGCCACAAGAAGCTTCACTGCAACTCAGTCCACAGAAGAAGAGGATGTTTGCACACCAGCAAACAACTGCTTTCACCCCAACTAAGCCATTTAACCTCCAAAGTCAAGCTAAATGACTATAACAAAGCGCTGAGTGGGAGACAACCCACTATTAGGTAATATTATTATTATTATTAATTACTAGTATTTATTTTCGTCTTTATATTTATGCAGGTATTTAAAAAAAAGGATCCGAGTAGTCGTTTTCCATCTCTATCGAGTAGACGTTTGCCATCTCTATCGAATGACGCAACCAAGTCGACATCGATCGACGATACTACATCTGCCACGATCGACACTCTTTCTTCTTCATCGATCGATATGGTATCGGTCAGGTATAAAGTTTTAACTTGTTTAATTTCGCATTTAAATTATGGTTTTTATAAACTCCAGCTGTTTTACACTAAGGACAGTGTAATTTAAGTCTGGGGGGATTACTAATGATTATATATTATTTTGAGTCTTATTTTAAAAAAAAATTTTGAGTCAAGAAGGGGACAATAATCTTATCTAGATTTATTAATTGTCATTTAACCACATTCTTGACCAGTCTTAGATTCACTGATTACAGAAGTACTAGAGATACTAAAGTGGATCAACCTGTCTACTATGTTTGCACCTACTGAGAGTGTTTAAAGGAACCAAAGCTGACCTCCAACCTAATACTGACATTACTTGCTTGTCTTGGGGCTTGGTATATGATATCACTCAAATTACCCTAAGGAGTGACTTTACTCTCTCAAATAAGAGGTTCAGTTGTAGCACTTAGGGATCGAATCCACAGAGACTCTAGGATTACACAATAGATTGTTTAGTCTTCAAAATAAAGCTAGACAAACAAGTTTAAAGCAGTAAATAGAGGGTAAGCAAATAATTGCTTGATTGAATGGTTTAGGTTTTAAGCAAGAGGAAGAATAGCTAGATTTAGGCTATTTCTCAGGTGTAGCTAGCATGCAGGGTATCTAGGGTTTTTAATATTAATAGTTCTGAACTCAAACCTTAAGGTTAAATCAATGATTGATTGTCTTCAACTAGATCTTAAGTCATCAACTATCGTTCGATGAGTATAAGAAAGTGTCGATCGATTATTCTATATGAATATCGATCGATACACCTTTTGCAATATCGCTCGACAAGCGGATTGCTTATCGATCGATATTGTTTCTAGTGAGCTTTAAGATCGGATTTGAAGTGGTTCTCCAATCTTACAAAGAGGCCACTTTCGTGCGCTCTAGGTAAAGTTGGAACATACCAGCTTTGGTTTCAGGGATTTGCTAAGTTTTCACTTATCCAAATTAATCCTAAGATCTAAGGCAAGGGTGATCAATCCTATACTTAGCATTAAGAACAACTAGACGAAGAACTATATTTTAAACACCCTAGCATTAAATTAATTGCAATGCATGGTTAACCTTAATGAGAAACCTAAATCTAACAAGAGAAACTACTCAAACATATTCATGAGAGACAAAATCATGATGGTTTAAATAATACTTTTAAATAGAATAATAAGAGAAACATTAAAAGAGTAGAGAAAAATAAGGGAGTTCGAGATCTTCTCTGTATGCAGTTCAGATCTATCTCTCCATTCCTAAGCTCTCTCTCCAAGGTAGCAAGATGCTTCTCTCCAAATTAGGTCTAAAAGTTCTCTAGGAAAGTCTGCCTCTAAAATAATACAAAACCCTTTTAATATAGCCTAACAGGCGGCCAGGGACTTATTTGGTAGAAGTGAAACCCTAATGAGATGATTAGCTCATTTAATTCGTCATTAATTCTCGGAGGCCTTTCATATCGATCGATGCAGCAAACTCCTATCGTTCGATGAATGTAGTCGTTCATCGGTTGATGCATCATGGTGAGCATCGGTCGATTAGCTCAAGTTATCGTTCCATTACAATCCTCCTTAAAGTATCCATTTCTGCTCCAAAATGGTCACATTTCACCAAAGAGTACCTGAACCTGTAAAGCTCATAAAAGACACTAGAAGTGTCCTTTTGTTTCCAAAAACATATAAAAATCATGGTTGAAAGTGGGTAAAATCCATGACTTATCAACTCCCCCAAACTTATCCTTTTGCTTGTCCTCAAGCAAATTTAAGGACATAGGTCTAGAAGAGGTTTCCAAAAAGTGAGACTTAAACAACCTCTAACTCAAGATCATCACCTCAACTTTGTTGCTAGCCACATCAAAAATCTATTAGCTTCAGAAGTACATTATATCATATCCTAGCTTAGCAACCAAGTTCATCTAGCCAACAACTTAGCAATCCTGTCTGACTAGCCCCTCTACTGATTTCATTTCTGTGCATAAAGATAAAAGTGCGGACTTTACCTTGGGAGTATCAATCACAGGATGCAAGGTTGCTCAGACAAGTATCTGGATCTGCAGGTAAAAGTTAGTTCCTATCCTCTCTCTCTACTATTTCTCTCTTAGTCATGTATGCTTTTTGTTTGCAGAACATTGACTGAGATTGGACAGGCTTCCATGAATCAAGCCTTAATGGTTGTAGCCACCAAGTCCTGTTCACTTCTTTTTGACCTATATCCTAGGATTCATTGCGAAGCAAGTCTTGTAGGGAGTAACACTACAAGAAAAATGGGTTTTAATAGCAAACCAGGATAGCGTTTTTTACGATTGTGCTATGGTTGTTATACCCATACTTTTACGATAGCGTTTGTATATTTGGAAACGCTATGATAGAATAGTATATTTAAAAACGCTATGATAGCATATTTTTAATAGCACATAATTAAAAACGCTATCTTTGGTTTTTTAAGTTTCTAAACCCCAAATAAACTTTTAAACCCAAAACTCTATATATAAAAACTTTAAACTCTAATTATTTTAACATCAAATCCTAAATTTAACCTCAAATATTAAATATAACTTCAGAAATTATTTCTTATTCAAAAATTAAGTTTAAATCTCAATACCCTAAACCTTTAATAAACCCTACAGTCAAACATTTATCCTAAACTTATAAATTTAACTATAAAATCTTAAACCTAAATAAAAACTTTTCAAACTTAAATCTAATTCTCAAGGAAATTCAAACTTATTTTCAAATTTAAATTTGAAATCTTAAACTTAAACTCTAAACCTTATAAATTCAAATCTTATATCATAATAAACCTCAAACCTTCAAATTACAAATTTAGTTATACAACTAAATCATAACCACAAATATAATGTTTTCAAAGTTAAACACAAAACTTTAAGCATATATTTAAATTTTAATATTTTCAAATTTTAAACATCTTAACTAATTTTATTTTACTTCAAACCTTAATCATAGTCCAAACCCGTATATAAAATTGAATCATAACTTATAAAATTATAAAATTTTCAATCTATTTTAAAAACATTAACCCCAAACTATAATTAAATTTATTATATATAAATGTTTTTAGAAAATATATTTAAATATTTGACTTAATTATTATATTAAAGGAAAAACAATTTTAATGGGTTTATTTTAGCCTTTGATGAATTTCAATCCAAAGGCCATAAATTAATGTAATGGTGATCTTTGTCTTTTTTTTTCATTGGTCAATCTCTCAAGCACAAGGATAACTATCTTGACCATTGATTATTTTTGATCCTACGGCTAGAATCACAGATCACAGATCTCACATCTCTATCTCTTCTTTCCTTCCTTCAACGTTTCATGTATCTATGTTTTTCTCTTTTTTTTCAGATCCTTTGAATCTCAATCTTTCTCAGTCATCACCACAAACACACGATCTCCGCCGCCGTCAAAGCATCACAACCACCACCACATGGCCTCCTCATATCGTTCGCCGTCCCAACATCACCACCACCAAACGTTCGCCGTCCCAGCATCACCACCACCACACCTCCGTGGTTCGAACTCTATCTCTCTCTATATCTATGAATCTCGGCCTCTCCTTCTCTCTCTGTTTCTTAACTTGTATGATTTGGTTTAGGTATGGAGGAGGCAAGGCAAGGCAGGCATGGCGGCTAGAGGAGGAAGATGACGACACAGATTCAAGAGGAGGAAGCTGACGGCGAGTTGGTGAGGAGGCAACGAGATTAGGTTTAGATGGATGCGACGAGTCATGGAAGAACACAAGGACAAGGTGGTGTGCGGCCGGTGAGAATTCAACGAAGTGGTGGTGGTGCTTGGTTTAGTTTGTAATTAGGTTAAAGCTTGATTTAATTATATATCATTTTAGTTGGTTTAATACTTTTAATTTGTAAAGCATATTATTTTTGTAAACCGGTTTAGTTATAAATCATTTTATTTAATAAAAGATAATTATATAAACGAGTTTAAATTTTAATTATGTTTTTAATTTTAAATTTTAATTTTTTTTTAATTTTTATAATAGAAATAATAACGAAAATTATACGCTATTAAAGAATATTTAATTGCAGATAGAAAAGCGCTATCGTAGCGGAGGAAAAATAGCAGTGCTAAAAACCGTTATCTAAAGTGTTTGACCTATTATGACGGGCGATGATACATCGTTTCAAAAACTGCTATCGTATTATTATATAGCGTTTTCCGTCCGCTAATAAAACCCATTTTTCTTGTAGTGTAACCACCAAGCCCTGTTCTAATCATTTACCTATAGAATTCTTATGAATCAAGTCTTCGGGGTAACCGCCAAGCCCTGTTCAATTCCTTCCTAAGTAATAACTAACTAGTCCTAGAACATATATATTTATATATATAATACTTTTGAGAGCTGAATATTAAATCTAAATTCGAAAATGAGAAAGAGAGGGTGATAAAACTATCTACACAAGGCTTTACCATCCAGACTTGTTCGAAGCATCCGATCCCATGTATACCAAGCCCCTAGACAAACAGAGAATGTAAGGTTAGGTTGGAAATCAGCTTTGGTTCTTTCAGATGATCATGAAAAGTATTGTCATAGTGACCGGTGATCCACTTTAGCATCTATAGTACATTCTGCAGTTAGCAAATCTAAGAATGGTGCTAAAGAGTGGTTAGAAAATAAGTAGAAATTGAAAAATATATCATTGTCTCCATTTGGTGCATGATAAATTCTTTTTTTGTTTTTTTAATTTGAAAAAATGAAGAATGCTTTAAGGAAATTTGAAAAAAAATTAAGAATGCTTTAAAGAAATAAAACATAAAAATGTTAGTAACAACCCACCAGACTTAAACGACACTGTCCCCAGTGTTACTTAGTCTAAGTGTGGTGAAAAATTGAAACAAAGATAAAATTGGGTAGTTAATGACTAGAGTAACCGTACCTATTATAACTCGTATCGATTGATACCCAGGCATGGTTATCGATCGATAGCGGTTAGACAGAAGGTCATCAATTCGTCTGTCGGTGTCTAACCCGTCTGATCTGGTATTTGTTAGTTCTGTTAGACAATCCAAACACAAGAAAATAGATAATAAGTCATGAAATAAAAATAGATAGTCAAAAGTAATAAATCCTAAAAATCCAAAATAGAAATAAAAAGAAAAATAAAAATAAAAGTGTCTGGGAATAAGGGATAGAAATGTGAGGAATAGTCGGAGTCCTCTGCTGCCTCCTCGTCATCTGATGACGAGTCACGACGGTACTGATGCGATGGTCCTGGCGCTGCTGGATCACTGGCTCTGACACTCCTCCTGCTCATGCACCTACAGCGAGACACTCTGGACTAGATGGCATGAAGAGCGTCTGCAACAAACCTCTGAAAGTCCCCATGGTCGCGCATCGGAATGTCTGGCATGACGGGGAAGTCGGGTAGTGGTGCCTCTGGCTGGCCCTGTGTAGCTGATGCTCTGCGCTCTCCTGGAACTCTCCGTGGCATGTCCTGGAGGTTGCGGAGGAATGCCTCATCTGGCTGGAATCGGAGCCTGTCAATGCTCCCGTTGAAGTCCGTGATGTGGCGGGATGGCAGCTGCAGAAGACGGAGGCGGTCTCCTCTCCTGAAACTCCATAGCAAGTCCTCCTTCAGCCACTGGGCTGAAGACAGATGCGCCACATCCAAGTAGGCGCGGGAGGTGCGTGCTGGCTCTCCATTCAAGCGGATGCCGAGGTGCTGGAAGATCGGTGTCAGCAGGCTCCCGATCGTCTCCTTCTTCCTGCCAGTGCCCTTGAAGCGTCTCATCTTCAGCGACACCAGGTGCTGACCAAAGAGAGATCCCAGGTTGGGCATGGGCATGTCGCGGTCTGGGTCCAGGTCCTGCAGGTCTACAACTCCGTCAAGCGCAGTGAACAGCAGTGTAAGCTCGTGAATCCTCACCTTGTTGGGCTCCATCTTGCACATCAAAGTGCTGGCAAGGGCCCTGATGAAGTAGCGCAAGGTGGGATGACGGATATTAGTCTGAGTGACAGCCGTGCTCCAGTGGCCTGTGCCAATGATCCTCCTGAAGTCACCGATCATCGGGAACTCAGGGACACCCATAGCGCTGTTAGAAGGATTGAACCCGTAGATCTCGCAGATCTCAGCAACTGTGATCTGGTATCTGACACCTCTGGCGACGCGGCCAGTGCTGGTGGTGTAGGTGAGGTCAGCTGTGGCGAGGAACTGTCGGACCAGAGAGGGGTAGAGGTCGTAGGGGTGTGTGGCCATGGTGCCGATACCAAGCTGGTTGATCATGTCCCTCAAGTCAGGCCAGATACCAAGCTGTCTGACGGTAGGCTCGTCGATGAAGCGGGTGGGAGCTATGTCAACGCGCAGCCATGCGTTGTAGAACAGGCTGTCGTAGTCGTCCCAACTCTCCGTACGCCGACGGTGGGTACAGGCAGTGGAACGGACCGCTGTCTCCGGGTCGGGGTAAGACTCCACCGTCTGTATGGCCTTGGTAGGGTTTCTAGGCCATGGGTAGCGCTCGTCGGGCTGTCGTGGCAGAGTGTGATGATGATGATGGCGTCGAGGAAGATGGTGGTGTGGGTGGTGCCCTGGAGGTGCTCGGGATATCGAGCCTCCTCTTAGTCCTCCGCTCGCGTCTGCTGTCTCTCCGTGAACTCATCTGCAAACAACAAAACAAAAAGAATCATCCATCAGTAGGTGCAATCGATGGTTCCTACATCGATCGATTCTCTCGACGAGAGATCGATCGATTCGGGTAGCTCCATATCGATCGATAGTCGTATGTGACATCGATCCTTGAGCGTCGATATCGATCGATTCGACAACGTCCATGTCGATCGACACGACATCGCGAAACCTGCACACCAAACTCATCCCAAATCCCAATTCCACAAATAACGAATGCAAAACGAACAATCCTAGAACATATTTCATCATACTAGCAACCTAAATCGACCAAATCCAAACCTAATCGATCGATTTTGTTCATGTCAAAACCTAGTCAAACAAAATCCGAAAATAGAGAATTTCGAGTTCATACCAGGTAGAATCGTTGAATAGATGAACAAATGAGATAGAGAAGTGAAAAACAAAGAGATTGAGGCAAGAAACAGCGAAAATCGACTTAGTTTCTTGAGAGAAAAATCGGTTTTTAGTTTTCGAGAGAGGAATGCGAAATGAGCGGATGAAATGGCGGAAATCGGGGTTAATGACCCGCGGCCTCGATAAATCCGCATCGATCGATATGCCTAGACGCGTATCGATCGATTTTAAGGCAATTCCTTATCTATATATATTTTTTAATGAAAATTAAAATAAAATAAAATAAAAATTGAAAAATAAAATGGAAACTAAATGCAAGAGTGGGTTGCCTCCCACTAAGATCTTTATTTTTAGTCATTAGCTTGACTTAAAAATCTCTTTAATCAGATTCGGGAATACCCAACCGTAAAGGTTTGACATTTGGTGGTTTAGCCCAGTAATGCTTCACTCGTTGCCCATTCACCGTAAATTCTTCTCCTTTATCATTCATAAGGGTGATGGCTCCGTTTGGTCTGTCTACTGTAACTGTGAAAGGTCCTGACCAGCGAACGGAGTTTTCCGGAAACAAAGTGAGCCGAGAGTTATATAATAGAACTTGATCGTTGGCAGCAAAATACCGGGAGACAATCTTCTTGTCATGGTAAGCTTTTGTCCGTTCTTTATATAGCTTTGAACTCTCATAAGCTAGATGTCTGATTTCATCTAGCTCGTTGAGTTGTATGAGTCTCCTTTCGGCAGCAGTTTTGATGTCGAAATTTAGCAATTTTGTTGCCCATGCTGCTTTATGTTCTAATTCAACGGGTAAGTGACAAGCTTTTCCGTAGAGTAGATGGAAAGGAGTTGTTCCTAGAGGAGTTTTAAATGCAGTTCTGTAAGCCCAAAGTGCATTATCTAGCTTTCGTGACCAATCTCTTCTGGTGATCCCAACGGTTTTCTCCAGAATCTCTTTGATTTGTCTGTTAGAGACTTCTACCTGCCCACTTGTCTGTGGATGGTGTTGGTGTCAAAATCGGTCACGACGGAATCAATGACTGAAAGTCTCTAGAAAGTATTTCTGAAACAAAAGTCTCGATAATTTGAAAAGAAGTTATCGAGATTTTCTCAAATTAGAATATCCACTCTCTGTGAGATCGGAAGACTACGGCGCGGACGAGAGTCCCCGGAAAGATCGGTCCGCTCGCCCAAGGACATCAAGATTCGATCACCACAAAAACCCTAAACACAAAAGAATCTGCCTCGAAACTTCGAAGAGGTCGTTCTCTCAAACCGTGAGGAACCAGAAAACGATCAAGATATCAAATCGAAGCCCTCGCCGAGATCTTCAGCCTGGCGCCGGCGGCACCCGGCCTGGCGCCGGCGGCACCCGTCACGCGGGCTGGACTGGCGCCGGCGGCAACCTGGCGGCGGCACCGCCACGCTGGCCGCCTGGCGCCGCGGCCCGTGACGGGCCGGCCTGGCGCCGTGGCACCGCCACGCTGGCTGGCCTGGCGCCGGCGGCACCGACCTGCCGGCGGCACCCGCGGGGCGGCCTGGCGGCGGCACCCGTCGCGCGGGCTGGCCTGGCGCCCGGCGGCACCGGCCCTGGCGGGCACCTGGGCTGGCCGGCGCCGGCGGCACCGCCGCGCGGCTGGCACGACGCCGGCGGCACCCGTCGCGCGGGCTGGCCTGGCGCCGGTCGACGGCCCTCGTCCTGGTCTCGGTCCCATCGTGTTCGGTCTGATCCCATCTTGGCTTGTTTGGATCAATCATCATGAGTTTGGGACGATCACGGCTACGAATAAACATCCTACGACTCGATTGGAATCGTCCTCGATGTTTTACGACAAAAACTAGAAGGATTGGATTTCTCGTAGAAGATATCGTATAAAACAAGGTCGATTAACTTGAACATCGATCCTTTAGGTTATACGGTTTATTTTACGAGAAAGATAGTCTTTCCGAGAAATCGTATAAAACGTTTAACGACTTAAGACAAGTCCACGGACTAACTTACGAATTTAGGAATTCAGGCCCAATCAGGCTATGACGGTTTGTCCGATATCCTAACATCGGATAAACATCAAGTCACCAAAACTCGAGGATAATTACAAAGATCGACGAAAATGGAATACTTCCTGAAGAGATAAGCTTGGGCCCAAAGGCGAGGTCCATCATCCTAAGGCAAACCGACCTTGGAGTGGATATATAAGGAGAGCAAGGGCAGAAGAAGGGGATCCGAAAATCCTAGATTGGAGACTTAGAGCATCCTGCTAGCTTAGAGAACTTAGAACTTAGGCGGTTAGGCCAGCGAGGCAGGACTCAGAGCGCCTGGCGCCTCTTGTTCTAGTTTTATCTTCTCCGCAGACCCACGTTCCTCTCGGAAGGATCTAACTATACTTTTACTCAGAGCTCCGCACATAGAAACCCTAGGCATTATCTTCGACATGCCCGCTTCTATGACTAACGCCATATTAGGCTAACCAGGCCCTAGACGCCTGGGCCTCCTGCTCAAAATCTCCGCTCCTCTCGGAAGGATCGGACAATTCTTTACTTAAGAGCTCCGCCATAGAAACCCTAGGCGTTATCTTCGACATGCCTGTTTCTATGACAAACGCTCATACTAGACGAACCCGCCCAGACGGTTCGATCTCTTGTTCAATTCTTTCTAACTGAACTACGTCCGACTTGATCCTCGAAAGGGGTACGTAGGCAGCCTTTCTTAAGGTCCAGTCTCAAATCTTAACAAATCTTTTTTCCGCATTTATTCGGTCACTTGTCGTTGGCTGTCGCAGAGAATCCGGACCTTCAAGGAAAGTCGGGTTAACTTGGCTTTCCTCCGCAATCTTATTCATTAAAATTGACGGTGTGAATTTTGGTTCCCACATAACTTCTTTTCAAATTATCCGAGACTTTTTGTTTCAGGAAATACTTTCTAGAGACTTTCAGTCATTGATTCCGTCGTGACCGACTTTGATACCAACAGTTAGCCCCCCAGCTCGTTAGAACCTTTGTGATGTTCTTGCGAGCGATAAGACATGTCAGGTAAGATAGGCGGAATTAATGGTTGAAAGGCTCCGTTGAAAGTGGTAAGATTGGGGCTGCGCCTATGAAACGTTTTTAATTATTTATGAACTTCAGTTTTTTCTTTGAAGTATGAGAAGGAGGGTGTGAGTTGTCGTCTCATTCCTAGTTCCCCGATGATCACTGTACCTATTGTCTGCATAAAGCGAGATTTTCCGCGGTTTACCGATTTACGCGAAAAACTCGTGAAACGAATAGGCTTAAGTGAAGAGACAAATTTTTGGATCTCGTATACCATACTATGTCTGTGAGATGTCAAGATCCAGCGTGGCTGGGTTTAGGGCAAGACCTAGGTTTACTCTCGGACTGAGGCTTTGCGATGACAAATCGGCTTTCGTTTTGCCTGTTTGCGATTTTAACCTGACTCGTACCGCTTAAAATCCAATTGTTGTCGGCTTATATGATTTGTCTGGCGTGAGTCGAGCTACTTCCTTTACGAAGAGCTAGACCAAAATTTTGGATTTCTTGTATAGCGCGCTATGTTTATCCTTGTCGGATGCAAGAGAGCCTACCCCTTGAAGGGCGGCTATTTGTCTGTTTAGGACGCTAGAGTTCGCTTTGTTGTGATCAGCAACAACGAAATGATGCTAGTTTAGAGGCATGTTACCGCTAGAGGTGTGTTTGTATGTTTTGAGTTCTAGAGACGAGGATTTCGTCTGGAACGTTTTGAGGAAAAGAATGTCCTTCGAGCGTTAGCGACGTCTCGCAGTGCTGAAGGTCGAGTTTCCCTTGTGCCGCATTTCGTGGTTGAAATGTTCGCGGGCTTTGGAGATGTTTTGCTAATGTTCGCAGCCAGAAACTGTTGTTTCGCTTAGACGCAGGACCAAGAGGTCGCGTAAGTTCGACCAGGGAGAAGCGCCTACATTCACATGCTTCGTGAAGTGTTGGCCTTCCGGGATTTGTTTGTATATATTAAGGATGACTCGTATAACTCTTGGAGCCTTGTCACGAGTGTTTCTTTTCATGCAGTGTTTACGGGGCGTATAGAACTTAATCGATTGACGATGAGTTTGAATCTTCCGTTAACCATATGGTTGTTAGGACTGAGTTTTGGTATGGAGAGTTTATCGTATGATTTCCGATTCTGGGTTATGCGACAAATTGCTTGCGTAATAGTCACTTGGCGTTCTATGAACAAATCGTGGATTGTTGTTTTAGCCGCTATGATTGAGTGGTCGCCAGTAGCTTTGGATTGGCATGGAGGCTAGATTCAGCCGACGCCAAGGAAGTTGTTTGGTAACGATCAGACCATGACCCTTATTAAGGTCATGTTAGTTCGATTGTCCTTAACGCGGATGCCGAATTCAGGTCCGGCTTTACGGAAGGGCTTAGTTGGCCGAGGGCCAAATAGCGTTTGCCGAGATAGACATGCCAAGCATAGCGGAGTTTTCTGAATTATTGCTGATGGCTTTTAGAAACGATCTTCCACTTTAGGTCTCAGTTATAATGATGAATGGTTCGTGATAAAATTTTTTTGTTGCATGAAAATCGCTTTATTTTATCCGAGGGGACAAAGTTTAAGGGATCGACGGAAGAACGATGGTTCGATGCGATTATTTCCTGCTCGGACGAACCGCTGGGGAGTGAAAGCAGGAGCCAGAAACCTTGTGGAGCAAAACTGTCTATGTCAGTTACCCGTTGGACCCATTATGTTTATTTTACTAAAGTTGCTTTGTATGAATTGACTCGACCATACAGAGGATTTTTTTAAAAGTGATGTAAGGGATTTTCGCAAAGGTAACCGGAGAGCGTTTCTCACAAATTACTTGCGATATTCGCACCACGGATTATGTTTTCCTCATTTACTTTTGCGTACGCGAAATCGCTTTGCATGAGACCGATCATGTTTTTTCCCTAGGCTGTTTTGTTTTAAAACGTTCTTTATACGAAAGTAATGGATGACCGGTTTCATGGAGATAGAAAATCGCAGATTGTTAAAGTAGCGATGTTTCCGGATTACACGGAGATGTTTCCGCTTATGATTTCACCTTTGATCTAAAGCTGCTTGAACTACTCGTGGAGTTTTACGAAGGTTATTTCGTTATTTTCGTAGTTCACCGTCGTTATTAGTCTGACGCGGTACACGTTTTAGTTGCGAAGTTTGCGGAGGTGACATAGAGTTTTCAGGACTATGTTTGTAACGGTTGGGCTATGCCGCTAGCGTTCTTAAGATGAATCTTATTGCTGCGAGAGTTTTCTTTGTCAAAAGCGTTGTCTTGATGCTGAAGCAAAAAGTTTTCGAAGATGGGATTATACGGATATAGTATACGTACCTACTTCCCTTTTCTTTTTATGAAAGAAAACGGGTTAGCCGTTCTTCCGAAGGCTTGTGTACGTTTTTTCTTTCTTTAGAAGCGGGATGAGTATGCTTTTAGAGCGTGGCGATCGTTTCTCGGTTTTCCGAGAGACTAGATCGGTTTGCATGTTCTGCCTGGACAATCAAGGAACGATGGAACAAGACTGGAAATTTTGCCTAAGACTTAGCTTGCTAGACTATCCACCTAAATCCTAAGTTCCCTAAATTCTACAGCAGTTTTTCAAGACGTTTTTGTTCCTGTCCTACAAAGAATTAAAACCCTTACAAAATTTTTCGAGAAAATAGTCTTTGAAGGTTTCGCATTCAAGGAATCCCATTTCCTCAGATAGTCGACGATTGGTGTTTAGAATAACCGTGATCATACCAAACTCACAAAGATTGATCTAAACAAGCCAAGATGGGATCGGACCGAGCACGATGGGACCGAGATCAGGACGAGGGAAGTCGACCGACGCCAGGCCGGGTGCCGCCCGGCCAGGCCAGCCGCGCCCGCGTGCCGGGCGCCAGGTCGGTGCCGCCGGCGCCAGGCCAGCCAGCGTCCCGCGTGCCGCCGGCGCCAGGCCGGTGCGCCGCCAGCCAGCCAGCTGCGCCCGGCGCCAGGTCGGTGCGCCGGCGCCAGGCCAGCCAGCGTCTCGCGCTGCGGCGCCAGGCTGCCGCTGGCCAGGCCAGCCAGCGTCGCGGCCGCGGCCAGCCAGCGTGTCGGGTGCCGCCGGCGCCAGTCCGGCCCGCGTGGCGCGTGCCGCCGGCGACAGGCCTGGATGTCCCCGGCGCCAGGCTGTAGATCTCGGCGAGGGCTTCGATTTGATATCTTGATCGTTTTCTGGTTCTTCACGGTTTGAGAGACGACCTCTTGAGTTTGAGGCAGATTCTTTTATGTTTAGGGTTTTGTGGTGATCGAATCTTGATGTCCTTGAACGGACTGATCTTTCCGGGACTCGTCCGCGACGCCCAGAGTCTTCGATCTCACAGAGAGCGGATATTCTATTTGAGAAAATCTCGATAACTCCTTTAGAAATTATCCGAGACTTTTGTTTCAAGAAATACTTTCTAGAGACTTTCAGTCATTGATTCCGGCGACCGATTTTGACACCAACAAGTTATACGAGATTTTCAAATTAGAATATCCACTCTCTGTGAGATCGAAGACTACGGGCGCGGACGAGTCCCCGAAAGATCGGTCCGCCGCCTAAGGACATCAAGATTCGATCACCACAAAACCCTAAACACAAAAGAATCTGCCTCAAACTTCAAGAGGTCGCTCTTCAAACCGTGAGGAACCAGAAAACGATCAAGATATCAAATCAAGTCCTCGCCGAGACCTTCAGCCTGGCGCCGGCGGCATCCGGCCTGGCGCCGGCGGCACCCGTCACGCTGGCTGGACTATGCCGGCGACCTAACCGCAGCGCCGGGCGGCACCTGGCCACGCTGGCGCCGCGCACTGCCTAGCGCCGGGCGGCACTTCGCCCTGCCGGGCGGCACTGCGGACACGGGCCGGCCTGCGCCGCGCATTCGCCTGGCGCCGCCGCATCTGCCACGCTGGCTGGCTCGGCCGGGCGGCATTCGCGCGGCACCTGCGACGCGTCGCCTGGCGCCATGCACTCGCCACGGCTGGCCTGGCGCCGGGCACCCGCCAGCACCGAGGCACCTCGCCGCTGGCTGGCCCGCGCCGCGCACCTGCCGCTGGCTGGCTGGCCTGGCGGCGCACTCGCCTGGCGCCGTCGACGCCCTCGCCCTGGTCTCGGTCCCATCGCCGGTCTGATCCCATCTTGGCTTGTTTGGATCAATCATCATGAGTTTGGGACGATCACGCTACGGAATAAACATCCTACGACTCGATTGAATCGCCCTCGATGTTTTACGACAAAAACTAGAAGGATTGATTTTCAGAAGATATCGATAAACAAGGTCGCATTAACTTGAACATCGATCCTTTAGGTTATACGGTTTATTTTACGAAAGATAGTCTTTCCAGAAATCGATAAAACGCTTAACGACTTAAGACAAGTCCACGGACTAACTTACTAATTTAGGAATTCAGGCCCAATCAGGCTATGACGGTTTGTCCGATATCCCAACATCGGATAAACATCAAGTCACCAAAACTCGAGGATAATTACAAAGATCGATTTAAAATGGAATACTTCCTGAAGAGATAAGCTTGGGCCCAAAGGCGCAGGTCCATCATCCTAAGGCAAACCGACCTTGGAGTGGATATATAAGGATAGCAAGGGCAGAAGAGAAGGGGATCCGAAAATCCTAGATTGAGACTTAGAGCATCCTGCTAGCTTAGAGAACTTAGAACTTAGGCGGTTAGGCCAGCGAGGCAGGACTCAGAACGCCTGGGCTTCTTGTTCTAGTTTTATCTTCTCCGACCCACGCTCCTCTCGAAGGATCTAACTATACTTTTACTCAGAGCTCGCGACATAGAAACCCTAGGCATTATCTTCGACATGCCCGCTTCTATGACCAACGCCATATTAGACTAACCAGGCCCTAGAACGCCTGGGCCTCCTGCTCGAATCTCCGCTCTCTAAGGATCGACAATTCTTTTACTTAAGAGCCCGCGACATAGAAACCCTAGGCTATCTTCGACATGCCTGTTTCTATGACAACGCCATACTAGACAACCCGCCCAGACGGTTCGATCTCTTGTTCAATTCTTTCTAACTGAACTACGTCCGACTTGATCCTCGAAGGGGTACGTAGGCAGCCTTTCTTAAGGTCCAGTCTCAAATCTTAACAAATCTTTTTCCGCATTTATTCGTCACTTGTCGTTGGCTGTCGAGAGAACTGACCTTCAAGGAAAGTCGGGTTATGTGGGAACCAAATTCACACCGCCAATTTTCGATAAATAAGATTAGGAAAGCCAAGTGAACCCGACTTTCCCTGAAGGTCCGGATTCTCTCGCTGCCACAATTTAAATCACAAAGTAAACAGAAGACAAAAATAGAAATTGAATTGTTTGCCAAGGCGCTTTTATTAGATAAGGGAAACGAAGTACAAGGATTCTCCGAAGACAAAGAGAGTTGCGATTTAAAGAAAAGATAGAGTCGCACAGCCAAACGCCCTAAGCCTTGCTCGCTAGTCTAACTACCTAAACCCTAGTTTTTCTAAGCTAGCAGGATGCTCTAAGTCTAATTCTCGGATTTTCGATGCCTTTCTCCTCTGCTCTTGCTCCTTATATACCCACCTCTAGGTCGGTTTGCCTTGGGGTGATGGGCCTCGCTTTGGGCCCAAGCTTATCCTCTTCCCGAAATGTTCCATTTTCGCCGGTCTTTGTAATTATCTCCGAAGTTTTCCGCTATCTTCGATGACTTGATGTTTATCCGATGTCTCGTGGAATCGGTAAACCACCATAGCCTGATTGGACCAAACTCATGAGGGCTGATCCAAACAAGCTAAGGCGGAATGAACCGGCACGATAGGACCGAGACCGACGAGGGTCGCGGACCGACGCCGGGCCGCATTCGCTGGTGGTGCCGTGCGCCAGGCCGTTGGTGCCGGCGCCAGGTCGTGCCGCTGGCGCCAGCCAGCCCGCTGCTCTGCCGCTGGCGCCAGCCGTTAGTGCCCCGCTGCGCCGGGCGCCAGGCTGGTGCCGGGCCTGCCGCCGCCCGCTGACGGTGCCGCTGGCGCGCCAGGCCTCGCCTGCTGCCGCCGGGCGCTAGGTCGGTGCCGCGCCAGGCCGCCTGCGCGGCGGGCCGCCGACGCCAGACTGGTGCCGCTGGCGCTAGGTCAGCCCGCTGCCTGCTGGCCGCGGCGCCAGGTTGGTGCGCCGGCGCCAACCCGCTGTCCCTGCTGGGTAGCCGCCAGCGCCAGGCCGGTGCCGGGCGCCGCCAGCCTGCTGCCGCCGGGCGCCAGGTCGGGTGCCGCCGCCGCCAGCCCAGCGCGCTGCGGTGCCGCTGGCGCCAGGCCAGCTCGCTGCCCCGCTGCCGCCAGGCCGGTGCCGCCGCCGCGTTAGGCCAGCCCGCTGCGCCCCGGCGCCGCCAGGCGGGTGCCGCTGCCAGGCCGCCTCGCCATCGCGGGTTTTTCGTTGTTCGATCTTTCCCTCGGGCCGCTGGAAGGTCTTTAGCCGAGATTTCGAGATAACCGCTTTTGACCCCAACAGTTAGCCCCAGCCCGTAAGGTCGGAGACGATTTTATGGCGAAATGATCTGAATTTTTTGAAAATCGAAATCTTTGGCTAAGGATTTTTCCGCAGAGAATCTGGTTCTCCTCTTTTTTCTTATAAGTAGCCAACCCTCCCTTCTCATTCTTCACATCTTTCCAAATCTTCTCTCTCAAGAAAGAAAATGTCTTCATCCCAAGTTGAAAAGAGTGGTTCTGATGTTGAGATGGGCGAGGCCGCCAAGTCTGCCGGTTCCGCCAGTCAAGTTCCCGCCGCTCAGGCCGCTCAAGAGGCTATTCCGTCCCTGACTGATGGGTTTGATTCTTTCAAGGCTAAGTTATCCCGGCGTAGAAGCTGCGAAGGCTCGAAGGGCGAGGACCGAGACGCCTCGATGTTTCTTCCGGCTCCAACTCCTTTGCCTGCTCCTTTGGTTCCAAGTTCTGAAGTCCCATCCGATGCCCTCCCGCCTACAGAAGGGTTATTGTTCCTGAACAGACTCTCGATGTTCAGATCCATCCATCGGTTCTTCGACTGCCCCGACGGATCTCCGGAAGAGATGATGCGAGAATCTGCACCTCTTCCCCCGGCGAAGAGGGAACTTGTCTTGGGACTGCCAGCGGCTGGTGCCGCGCCGCTGCCCAAGGGAAGGGCAAGAGCTGGCCCAGCGTCCGGAGCTAAAAGAAGCGGGTGCTAAGAGCGAGGAAAGCGACCTCGTGAGCCATTGGCGCCATCGCTCCAAGGTTCGATTTTGTCCGTAACTGCACCGCTTTTTTTTTTATGATGATACTTACTCTTCCTTTTGCGGACAGTTTGTGTCTCTGATCGACGGAATGCTTGGCGAAAAGGGTCGGAAGTCATTCGCCTATCAAGGAACTGGAGTCGCCGCAGGAAGCGCTGAAGCGCACTAAGGCCGCATTGCAGACTGTCGAGGATACCCATGCCGCCAGACGCCCCAGCTTGAGGTTCAGATCAGCGATCTTGAGCGACCTTGGGAAGACCGCTAGCTCGCTACTCAAGGTGAAGAAAGAGAAAAGGAGTAAATCCTCGAAGTCCGCCGCCTTGAGAAGGTTCAGGCTCACGAGGAGATGAACCCGTGAACCTCGGAGGTTGCTGATGCCGTGACGACTTCTATGGTCGTCCGACGAGGATGGCCATCCTGTTTGAGTCCTTGATAGCTGTCCGTAAGAGGGACTTGGCTTTAGCGGGATCGAGGGGAGTCTGAACGAGCTCGAAGTTGCTTCGAGGTAACGAGGCCCCGCCTTTGGACTTGGAGGAAGCCAGATTATCGCCCCCAGAAGGAGAGTGGGCGGCCACCGAGGGAGATTTCGAGTCGATCCTCGCCGGTCTGTAAGCCGAATGCATTTAGTTCGACCTCCAAAAATTCGGAAGATCGAGCTGCGGGAGAAGATTGCAGGGTGGGCGGACGAGGCGGGTAGTGGCGATGCGACGAGGGAGGCGACGCAGGCTGTCCTCGCCGCAAGTGAGGATGAAGATGACGCCCTGGGAGCGCCTAGGTCTATCAATCCCTTCTGGGATTTCGTTTTTATGTGTTTCGCCGCTTAAGAGGCCATGATGTATTTACCGACTGGCCGCTGGTGGCTTCAATCCTGCCCTTTTATGGGGTTTTGTTTGAATTTCCGCAGTCTCAATCTATGAAACGCTTTTAATTATTTATGAACTTCAGTTTTTCTTTGAAGTATGAGAAGGAGGGTGTGAGTTGTCGCCTCATTCCTAGTTCCCCGATGATCACCGCATCTATTGTTCAGATAAAGCGAGATTTTCCGCGTTTACCGATTTACGCAAAAACTCGCGAAACGAATAGCTTAAGTGAAGAGACAAATTTTTGATCTCGTGATACCATACTATGTCTGTGAGATGTCAAGATCCAGCGCGGCTGGGTTTAGGCAAGACCTAGGTTTACTCGACTGAGGCTTGCGATGACAAATCGGCTTTCGCTTTGCCTGCTTATGATTTTAACTGACTCGCACCGCTTAAAATCCGCAATTGTTGTCGGCTTATATGATTTGTTTTACGCGAGTCGAGCTACTTCTTTACGTAAGAGCTAGACCAAAATTTTGATTTCTTGTATAGCGCTATGTTTATCCTTGTCGGATGTAAGAGAGCCTACCCTCTCGGGCGCTATTTGTCCGCTTAGGACGCTAGAGTTCGCTTTGTTGTGATCAGCAACAACGAAATGATACCGCTTTGAGGTGCGCTTGTATGTTTTAGAGACTAAGATTTCGCTGCAATGTTTTATGGAAAGAATGTCCTGCCGCTAGCGACGCCTCGCAATGCTGAAGGTCGATTTTTCCTTATGCCGCATCTCGCTGGAAACGCTTATGGCTTTGGGATGTCTTTTGCTAATGTCGCAGCCAGAAAACTGTCGCTTCCGCTTTGGACGCTGACCAAGGGTCGCGAAGTTTGACCTGTGGAGAAGGCCCACATTCACAATGCCTCGCGGAAGTGTTTGGCCATCCGGGATTTGTTTTGATGTGATAATCGCTAGCGACACTAGATCCGCTGTTGTGGCCGCCTCGCTGATTTTGAAAAGTCGGAAAAGTTTCAAAATTTTAGAGTCTTCAAATTTGTGGGAGTATACGAGTATACGCACCTCCCCCTTTTTTAAATTGGGGATAGCTGAACTGCCGACATGAAGTTGCCTACGCACTTTGTCTAGGATCAAGCCATCTCAGAGTTCTTTGTACCACGCTTTATCGCTTAGTGGTAGTATTTTTGAGGTGCATCGCATTCCAAGTTCTCGGATTTTGACGCCTTGCATGTTTGCGATTTGGTATGAGCCTGGTCGGACTACTTTTATGACTTTGTACGGTCCTTCCCAGCTTGCTCCCGCTTCCTGCGCGCTCGGCAGTGTTTTGAAGACTTTCGTGAAGACTAAATCGCTTCTTTGAACCCGCGATGGCGACGCTTGAGTTGTAGTACCTTGCGGCAGCGTGCTGGTAATTCTGGATTCGAAGTGAGTGCCTGGTCGCGCGCCATTGATGAGGTCGAGGTTGTCCAGCATCATAGCTGCCGCTTAAATCCTCTTTCGAGGAATCTTCTCCGCATCTGGGAATTCTACTCCGCTGGGATCATACATTCCGCTCAAACGAGGGCTTAATGGAGTTTCACCAGAGTCTGCCTTGGGGTTGTACGATGCACCAAAGAACTCCTTCGAGCTCCTCTGCCCATCGCCTTCTTGGCGCCTAGGCTTGAGTCCGCCAAGGACGGTTTTGTTGATGGTTTCTGCCTGTCCATTGCATTGCGGATATCTGGGAGTTGACTTTGTAAGTCGATTTTCCATTTTTCGCAGAATGCTTCAATCGAAAGTAGAGATAAATTGAGATCCATTATCTGTTACGATTTCGCACGGACCCCATGTCTAGTTATGATATGTTTCCGCACGGTTCTCGACTTGTGTGTCCTTGATACTTTGTAGGATTCCGCTTCTACCCATTTGGAAAAGAAACTGTAGGACTAGGAGGAAGCGCTTTTGTTTTGATGGGTGATAGGTCCGACGATGTCCATGGACCATCGCATGAAAGGATAGGGGACGAGATCGAGGAGAGGATCTCCGCTGGTTGATGGATTGTTGGAGCATGCCTTTGGCATTTTTCGCACTTCCGGCTAACTTCTCGCAGTCTTTACCATGGTTGGCCAGTAATAACCGTGGCGCTTGATTTTAACCGCGAGATCTTCCGCCAGAATGATTTCCGCATGATCCTGAATGGACCTCCTTCATGATTCTCCTTGCTCTTTCCCCTTCTGCATGCCATGAGAGGACCAGAGAAACACCACTTATAAATTTCTCCTCTATCGTGACATACCGTACGCTTGGTTTTATTTTACGGGCCTTCCATTTTTCGGGCGGTAAGGTTCCATTCACTTATATAGGCTCGATTGGTTCTAACCAAGGGCTGTCGAGCCATACTCGGTCGGGTTCACATCCGCTTCCGCTGATCTCGACTTCTTCCCGATCTTCAATCTCGCCCTGATTAGATTGATGACCACTGGTGGTCCGATGCTCGATGCTCGATGAATTCGACCGGGATTACTCTTTGGAGCCCTGGATCTGAGCTTGAGGCGAGGGCAGCCAAGGCCAGCCTGGGCGCTTTCCGAGCGAGGAATTTGGTCAGGGCTTAACTGGTCGAAATTTCGAGCCAGCTCTTGGACGAAGTTTTAGATATGCCCATCCTTTCGCTCTCATATTCTCCGCTGTATTGATTGGCGATTAACTGAGAATCGCAGTAAGCGGAATATTACGGATTTTAACCCATGGGCCAGCCGCAATCCCGCGACGAAGCTTCAGATTCTGCCTCATTGTTTGAAGGAAAAGCCAATCGGAAAGACTGTTCTAGGATTTCCGCTTGGAGAGGTGAGCCGATTCGATTCCGATCCTTGTTTGGATGAAGATCCGCCGACGGAGGACCCAAGTTGAGTTTGGTTCCTCGATAGTCATGTCTCTAGTGGGTAATTCTACCAGGAAATCCGCCAGTACTTGGGACTTTGCACACGCCCCGGGCGGTATTCGACGCCGCATCACTCAGTTCGATTGCCCATTTTGCGAGCCTCCCGGATTGACTTGGACTATGCAGGATTATCCAGAGGGAACGTGGTGAGAACCACTATAGCGTGAGACTGGAAATATGGTCTTAGTTTTCTTGCCGAGGTTATGACAGCTAATGCTAATTTTTCCATTAGAGGGTATCGAAGCTCGCGATCCAGTAATGTCTTGCTTACGTAAAAGATTGGTTTTGTTCGCCGCTTTTCTCGTGATCAAGACGCCACTGACCGCCGCTATGAAACTGCGATATAGAGAAAGAGGTTCGCCTTCCACCGGGTTTTGCGAGGACTGGTGGAGTGGCTAGGTAATGTTTCAATTGCTGGAAAGCTTTTCACATTGCTCGACCATTCAACTTTTGTTTCCCTTCAATGTCTCGTGAAATGGTAGGCACTTATCCGCGGACCGGAGATGAAACGGTTCAACGCCGCGACTCTTCCTTAGCCTCTGACTTCTTGGTTCTCGGGAGACCATTTCTATCAGTGCGCCGATTTGTTTTGGGTTGGCCTCGATTCCACGATACGTTACGAGGTATCCGAGGAATTCTCCTGATGCCACTGCGAATCTACATTTTGCCGGGTTGAGTTTCATGTTATGCTGGTTGAGTCGCAAAACATTCCTCTAGGTGGGCTATGTGATCGGTTCGCCAAGAGATTTTACGAGCATATCATCGATGTATACTTCCATAGTTTTGCCGAGCTGTTCGCAAACATTTTGTTGACGAAGTCGCTGATATGTTGCACCTGCGTTTTTAAGACCGAAAGGCATTACCTTATAGCAATACGTTCCGCGGTCTGTGATGAACGCAGTTTTTCGCGGTCGCCGGATTCATCATGATCTGATTGTAACCGAAAAGCGCCCATGAATGACAGTAGCTTGTTTCCGCAGTTGCTTCACCAGTCGGTCAATGTGGAGCCGGAAGCAATCCTTTGACAGGCTTTATTCAGATCCGTGAAATCGCATACAGACCGCCATTTGCCGCTTTTTTTCTTTTTACCACGACGGGTTGGCGAGCCAGTCCGATACCTGACTTCTCGTTATCGACCTACTTTGAGGAGTCTTTCGACTTCCTCATTGATCGCGTGGCACGCCAGGTCCCAACTTTCGCCTTTTTTGTTTTACGGTTTGTGAGTTGGGTCGATGTTAAGTTCGTGACATGTTACGCTTAATGTCGATTCCCGCATATCCTCCGCAGCCCACGCTAACGCGAGGTTCTTTTGAGGCATGCGATGAGCTCGCTTTCATTGGTTCAGGAGGTTAGCCCGATCTCACACACCGCTCCGGAAAGAATCGCCGACAGATTGAAACCACCGTTCGCAGGTTGGTTCACGCTTCCCTTCCAGGGCCTCGCTCTTTGGGACTGCCAGAAGGTCTCCGTGAATTGTTAACCGCTTGCTTTTTCCGAAGTTTCGATTTCAGAATTTTTCCGCTTTAGTTCGGTAGGAGGTAGATCTGCGCCGTCGGACTACCATGTATTGTCTCGACTCGCGCTGGGAACTTGAGGCATAGGTGGAATGTTGATGGGATCGCCTCATGGAGTTTAGCCAGGAGTTCCAACTATCGATTGTGGATGTTGACCATCGATCACCAGGAATTCGGTTTTGGCGACGCCCCGCCTTACTAGGAGGTTAGTTGAGCCGAGGGTCATAATTTCTCCCGAGTCCAAATATGGGCTGGGGTCATCCGTAGGATGCTTAGTCGACGCTCATCCTCTCGAGGGTGCTTTTGTAGATAATATTGGCCGAAAGCATCCGTGTCCACCAATACCCTTGCTACGCCAATGTCCTGGATCGTGAGTTCTATTACGAGGAGATCGTGAGGTTTGACCGCTCGGGCCGCTGCTCGATCCTCGAAAAGATACGATGTTGCGGGCTGACGAAGAAGTCATACTGAACTTTGATCGATCGGTGGTTTTCGAAGTTAGAGGATCCGCCCTCCCTCCTTCTAGCCAAACTGTGGGAACCAAATTCACACCGCCAATTTTCGATAAATAAGATTAGCGGAGGAAAGCCAAGAACCCGACTTTCCTGAAGGTCCGATTCATGCTGCCATAAATCGACAAAGTAAACAGAAGACAAAAAATAGAAATTGAATTATTTGCCCGGCGCTTTTATTAGATAAGGGAAACGAGTACAAGGATTCTCCAAAGACAAAAGAGAGTTGCGATTTAAAGAAAAGATAGAGTCGCAGGCAGCCAAACGCCCTAAGCCTTGTCTGCTTAGTCTAACTACCTAAACCCTAGTTTTTCTAAGCTAGCAGGATGCTCTAAGTCTAATTCTCGGATTTTCGGATGCCTTTCCTCTGCTCTTGCTCTCCTTATATACCCACCTCTAGGTCGGTTTGCTTTGGGGTGATGGGCCTCGCCTTTGGGCCTGCTTATCTCTTCCGAAATGTTCCATTTTCGCGGTCTTTGTAATTATCTCCGAAGTTTTCCGCTATCTTTCGATGACTTGATGTTTATCCGATGTCTCGTGGAATGGTAAACCGCCATAGCCTGATTAACAAACACAGGGCTGATCCAAACAAGCTTATGGCGGAATGAACCGCACGAGTAGATCAGACCGGGACGAGGGTCGCTGGATCGACGCTGGCCAATTGGCGATGGTGCCGCTGCGCCAGGGTCGGTGCTGGGCTGGCCTTGGGTCGGTGCGCCGCTGGCGCATAGGCCAGCCCGTTGCCGCTGGCGCTGGCGCCAGGTGCCAGCCCGGCTGGCCCACAGGCGCCGCCGCCAGGGCCGGTGCTGGGCGCCAGGCCGTCTGTAGGATTTGCCGCTGGGCGCTCAGGCCAGCCGCTGGCTCTGTGGCCGCTGGCGCTGGTGTGCCGCCGCGCTAGCCTGGCTGGCTCCCGCTGCGCCGGCCTGGCGCTCAAGCCGGCTGGCCGGCCAGGCTAGCCCGCTGCCCGCCGGCGCTAAGCCGGCCGCTGGCGCTTAGGTCGGTGCCGCTGCTAGGCTAGCCGGGCGCTTACCGGCTGGCTGGCGCTTGGAGCCGGCCGGGCTGGCGCTTAGGCAGTTCATGCCTTTGCGCCAGGCTGGCGCGAAAGCCGCTGGCGCCCGGGTTAGTCGCTGGCCCCTGGGCCGCCGGGCGCTTAGGTTGAAGGCCGCTGGCGCCAGCCAGCTCCCTGCTTCATGGCCGGGCGCTGGTTTGGTGCCGCTGGCGCCCCAGCGTGCCGCTGCCGGGGCTGGCGCTGGGTGAGGCCGGTGCCAGGCCAGCCCGCCCTTTGCCGTGGCTGGCGCTTAGGCCGGTGCTGGCGCCAGGTTCACCGCCCCTGCCGGGCCGGGGCCAGGTCCGGGCGCCGCTGCCAGGCTTCAGCCCGCGTCTCCGCGTAGCCGGCGCCCAGGTCCGTCTTCGCCGTCCGCGGGTTTTTTTCGTTGTTCGATCTTTCCTCACAAATGCTTTCGGAAGGTCTTTAGCCGTAGATTTCGAGATAACCGCTTTTAACCCCAACAGGTTAA